>CAMXCT020004323.1:52500-227500 GCA_947184155.2 Cladocopium goreaui
AAACAATATATACAAATATACATATAATATACATTTAATATACATATAGTATACATATAATATACACATAATGTACATATTATATACATATCATATACATATAATATGCATATAATATAAATATACTATACATATAATATACATATAATATACGAATCATATACGAATAATATACATATAATATACATATAATATACATATAATATACATATAATGTACATATAATGTACATATAATATACATATCATATACATATAATATACATATAATATACATATAATATACATATAACATACATATAATATACATATAATATACATGTAATATACATATAATATACATACGATATACATATAACATACATATAACATACATACATACATACACACATATATATATATATAGTAGGGATTCCAACCATTCCAACCTTTGAAAAATCGAACAAATCGTGACTTTCCGGCAGCGAGGAATGGTTCTCTATCCAGTGCCCTGGACGACGTCCACGATGTCCGGTCATCTGGGACGGTCCTATGGGTAAAACCATGCCATTTTTACCACCCTAATGACTGGGAATGGTCAACATACCACCCATAAATTAATGCTGATAACTGGGGGATGGTCAACATGGCATTGTTTTACCCACTAACTATGGAAAAAAAAAAACATTTTTTGATGGGCAAATCATGGATGTAAATGGATGTCACTAAATGGCAATTTTCAATAGCAAAACTGGTTGGTGGTTTGGAACATGAATTTTATGACTTTCCATATATTGGGAATAATGATCTCAACTGACTTTCAAATATTTTTCAGAGGGGTAGGTCCACCACCAACCAGAAAAAGTAATAGTTTACCAGAGGGTCAAAAAAGCAAGCCCTTCAACAATAGGGATGGTATTCGGGGAACAAAACATCATTGATAATGGGATAACAATGATCCTAATATTAATCCCAATATTAATCCCAGCACTCATATTGAACACACCCAATCATGTGGTTTCATCCCCTACTTTTTACCATGGTTTCTGGGGGATGTTTGAAATTAGGGAGATGGGACTAGCCATCTTCATAGGGAAAAAATGTTCATCCATGTTTTTCGTTTGGGGGGTATACTATACTGTTTTCAAACCCGATAGATACAATTATCTGGGTACTGAATATTCTAACGACCTCACTGTTCTCACTGGCATCATGGTTAGGACTGGGGTTTGCCTATCCCAAAATAGGCAAAGCTTTCAGGTTAGTGAATCATTTTAATTTTTCTAGTTAGATTTATAGAAAATGCCATTTATCCTCCATTTCTGGATAATTTTCCCATTCAGGCACCATCAATTTGTACTTGGGTTCAGCACTTACCAATGTGGACCTTCCAGCGCTCTCTAGAAAGGCGAACATTTCAAGACTTTGCAAGTCAAGATTTTGACTGATGTGATGTATGCGCAAGTTGTTTTTCGAGTCATTTGACCATAGCCATTTGATCTGGTAAACCTGCCATAACTCTCCCTCCTGGCACCGACCTCTGAAAGAAGCTAGCCAGATGCTCGCCATCAATTAATCATGGCTCGAAAATTTCCCATGGTAATATTGGGATAATATTAGGATCATTGTTATTCCATGGTAATGGTAATATTATGGATCCCATGGTAATATCCCAATGTTTCTATATGGTTGAAAATTAATTCCATGATCTTCCCATGTTTACATATCCAGTGCGGGGATTTCCAATGGTAATGACACTGGCTGTCGCCAAGGCTTTGGTGAAGTTCAAATACACTGAGCAGCTGCCAGTGGTCTATGCATTTATGACGTTGTGGGTCCCTGGGATTTCCGTGGTATTTTTTTTGGATCGGTATTCTCGGTGGTGCATGGGGGAAGTGCGAAAGTTGGTTTATTTTCCCAACAAAAAAACGACATATCTACCAGGTCTACCCAATTCTTGACTTAGTTCTGTCCACCAACTCGCTTATATCACACATCGACGATCATTTCCCGTTGTGTAAGTTGGTATAAACCCAATTGGTATTGGAGTTATGTCAACCAACTTCGCTGGGGCACCTGGGCGGTGATGGTCGGGATTGGGGGTGTCCATCCCCGCTATGGCTTGGTGAATTTCCGAAAAATTGGGAGGTTTCCGATTCGTCATGGGGGTACCCCCAGTTATCATCCATTTATAGATCTGGGTAAATTTGATCACGACCTCACTGTTCTCCCGAACCCTGGAATCATGGTTTATTTGAGGGGAATCATCCCCAAATGGCCGAACTATTCAGGTTAGTGAATTATTATAATTTACCCAGATAGATGGATTTTCCATGAAACAAACCATCTAGCGTTTTTGGGGACCCCGGGTAGGCGCTCGGGAAACCCACCCATTGAATCCGGATGAACCGCCGCCAGATCGGAGGTCCGAAGGGTCGTCAAGCAATGTAGATTTGGTATGATTTGGTGACTCCAGACCAGCTCCCAGTCGTGTTGGTGAATTTGGATCCAAGTTTGGACAACCGTAAAGCTTTCTGAAAAAAATGAGGAGAAACATATTCAACCATATAGAAACACATATAAACATATGATTTACCCAACGTAGAGCCTGCCAGATGCTTGGAAGACTATCGACCTGTGGATTTTTCAGCGATTGTCAGGGTCGAACTGCTAGTTGAGGGGGTGATGAGTAATAACGGTCAACCCAGCATGGGACATGCCCCAGTTAGATCAATTGTTTTTTCAATCACTTTGAAATCAACCAAGTAGATAGATTAATGTTAAAGTCCATTCATATTTGTGTATATATATATATATACAGTATTCATATTCCATCATATTCCATCATATTCCATCATATTCCATCAATCAATTCCATTCATCTGGGGGGGGGCGTGGAATATTTTTTCTTTGTGAAAACCACCACCGTTGCGGTGCTTCCGCGGTCCGTCCAGGCGACGATTTGTTTCATCGCCACGATGACCTTCCAGGGACAAGGATGGGTCAATGGTTTCTTCGTAGGCGCGGGAAGAGAAGGTCACCTGGTGATGGAGAATCCCATGGGTACACAGGACTTAGACATGTATAGTATATATATATATATCTACTTGCATATATATAGTCATATATATATGTATATATATTATACATCAAACTTTGATACCCACCATTTAAGTAATTGCAATCATTTGATTCGTCGCTTTTCACCACACCACTTGGATGATTTGGGGGTATCCCCATGACTAGCCGGAAACCTCCATACTTGGAGGGTGCATCCCATTTACTGTAGTAAACCCAGTTGGATTAATGGAATATCCCCACTTACATATATATATACATATATATATATACATATATATATACATATATATACACACATATATATACACATATATATATATACATATATATACATATATATACATATATATACATATATATATACATATATATACATATATATATATATACACATATGTCTATATATATATACACATACATATAACTTGATCAACATTTACAAACCACATCTACTGGGATGCACATCCTGGCCGCCTTCCAGGGATTTCCTTCCTGACGCAGTCGATGAATCCCATGATGGTCGCTGGGACCGATGGTTGCGAAATCCTGCAGGTGGTAGATGGATGTAGATTCATTGGATTGGTATAGAAAATTTACAGGAACCCCCCTATATTTACAAGAAAATCCCCAAATACGGGCCCCATTTTGCCACGTTGCTAGAAATACAGTACTTTTGGAACATTATTGTTTGTATATCATTTTTTTCCAAATGTTGATCAAATCTATACTCGAAGACCCTTAATTACATCACGTTCCTTAGAATCGTGAGCACATTAACACGTATAACTTTAAGCACAAGTCATGATATTTCCTTGACGAATCTCTTGTTCTTCCTTCAAGCTATGAAGGCCATTTGGGGGCATTTCATGGTAAAAACTATGGTTTCCTGTAGATTTTCCCCCTTAAACCAATCCAATGATTGATGGTCGAAAATCCCATGTTTGACAGCGTGAGTTTCCGAGAGTTACCATCTTGATGTGAGAATCTTGACAAGCAGGCTGAATCTATGCCAGTATTTCATGAATTTTCTTTGTTGTTCATTATATATAGTTGATCCCTGATATCCACCTTAGGCACAAGTGCTTCTATAGGCCGTATCTTCATAAGCTTTCAATCCCTAGAGATGGGAAAAAGTTTCGGAAATAACATGACACTCTGCACCAAAAAAGCATGATTTGACCAACAAAAAAGCACTGGACACATCATTTTAGCCCACCCCACATCCGCAAAATTCAGGATGTCAATTTGATTTGGCACTAAAGATTGAACTAACATCGTATACCCTCTGGTTATTTAACATAGCCATGGAAAATAGCTCATTTATAGACGATTTTCCCATCTAGAAACCTCCATTTATAAGGGATTTTCCATGGCGAACTGTTAGTCATAACCAGATGGTATATCCAATGGTTAGTACTATTGTTAATATGGCTAATACTGTTACTTAGATTTACTTAGATGGCTTACCTATTAATAGCATGGGTGGATCTTTCCATGGCTATGTCTGTTAGTCTGGCAGCGAGGCGGTCTCCTTCACGTTGGGCCAAAGTGCTGCTGCTCTGCGGCTGAAGGAGAAAAACATCAGCTGTTTGAACATTGGCAGGCGCGGTTTCTGAGGGAAGAACTGGGATGAGAACTGGGATTTCAGGACGAAAAACATAAATGATTGTAAATTTAGTGGTGATGCGTAAAATTATCATGGTGATTCATTTTTTGGCGATATGTTTTAAGGTGATTTAATGAAAATCATGAGGTTGTTTTAAGGTGATTTAATGTGATTCACTGGGATATATATATATATACTGTAATCAACAATTAGTCACTGGAAACATACCGTAGCTATGGATTCTTAAAAGGTAATTCATCGAACGAGTTGTTACTTGGTGGCAAACAAATCCAGGTTCATCGTGTTTTTTTTGTTTCATGCTAGTTCACCCCAGTTTTAATTGGATGAAGTATGTTCATAACTACCCTCTGGTAATTTGACGTAGCTATTGAACATGGCCCATTTATAGTTGATTTACCTAAAAAAATGGTGATTTTCCATAGTTATGTTAAATTACCAGAGGGTAACGATAACATACTATAACTATGTTCACAGCTAACTATAGCTCAGTTAGTTCACCCCAATTACAACCAACTAAGATTGAACTGACATAACTGGTTGGTGGTTTGGAACATTTTTTATTTTCCATTTCATATATGGGATGTCATCCTTCCCATTGACGAACCTATATTTTTCAAGATACTTAAAACCACCAACCAGATAAGTTGGCTTACAAAAACACCACTGGTTGGTGGTTTGGAACATGAATTCATTTTTCCATATATTAGGTTTTATCATCCCAACTGACTTTCATATTTTTCAGAGGGGTAGGTCAACCACCAACCAGACACTCACTTCCCATTGGTTCCCATTGGGATGGGCGGACCATGGCCCTGGCTGAGGATTCCCATTGCGGGCAAGATCAGCACCATGGTCTTCGACAAGACGGGCACCATTACCCATGGAGGTCGGGGCCCCGGGGGCTGATGACGGCTGATGACTTCACCCTGGGGGATAAAAAACCAACAACCACAGGGGGGAGTTAATTTTTGATTTAACCACGTTCAGAACGTTGGTAAAATGATGTAAGATGCTGATGAGATACCATGAGATAAAGATTTTTTCATGAATCGATAAATGCCGGATTAAACATGATTATATCAGACAAAACGGAGGTAAAATGGTGATATAATGACGATTTAAATCGTGTAATAATCTAAAAATGGAGGATTCCACATGATTTAGCAAACAAATGTGGTGGTTTAATGGTGATATACTGAAGGTTAAATCGTGAACATAATCTATAAAAGGAGGATTCAACGTAACTTAGCAAACAAACACGGTGGCATAATGATGATATATAGGGGATTAAATCGTGAAAATAATCTATAAAGGGAGAATTCAACATGATTTAGCAAACACAAATGGTACAATGGTGATATTATGAAATATCATGAGATAGATCTGGATGAAATTGATCACAACCTCACATCGTTTTCCGAACCCCTGGAATGATGGGAATTGGATTGGTGTAACTATCCAAACATGGCCCAACGTTTGAGGTCAATGAATTACTAAGATGACCACGATATGACTTATACTTAGATGAAGTAAATTTAGATGACCTGTTTATTATACTGGTTGGTGGTTTGGAACATGAATTTTATTTTCCATATATTGGGAATGTCATAATGTCATCATCCCAATTGACGAAGTCATATTTTTCCAGATGGTTATTGCACCACCAACCAGATGGTATAGATGTATAGTACTATCCAATGGTACTAAGTAACAGTACTAGCCATATTAATCATAGTACTAACCATTGGATATAACTATTGTTATTTAACATAGCCATGGAAAATCACCATGTTTAATAGGTAAACCATCTATAAATGGACCATTTTCCATGGCTATGTTAAATAACCAGAGGGTAACTATGGTTAATATGGCCAAAAAACCTGATTTAGAGACTGAGATGGGTGATCTACCAATCTGATGGACTTCATGGGGAGTTGATACATCTCCAAGTTACCTGATGACTTGAAACAAAGCCCAAGTTGGTTGATCAATTCATCAGAACTTCCCCAGTGTTTCATGGCCATATGTTGGGTATATCTCCCTGGTTTTTTCGGGGGCTTGAGAGTCATGACAGCGGAGGATGACCAATTTTTGACGTAGATTTCTTACATGACCCAAGAAGGTTGGTTCTTGGCATATAAGGATTTCTCTGGTTGAGTGATGTTTATTTTTCCCACATTGGTATTTTCACCACTACAAAAACCGGGGAAAAACCAAGTAGCACAAGGTGGTACCCCCATAGTTATTCGTTGGTTTTTAAACCAAAGTAAGTATAGATACGGTGATATAAGTATCTACCATAAACCCTAGTTATTCGAGTTATGTTCACCAACTTCTGAACGCATGGACCCAGCGAACGTTGCAGTTTTTGGCCTAGCCTTCGCCGGCCACGGCGCGTTTGAAAACAGCTCCAGCCATGGCGACAGTCTATCGACCGCATTCCACGACGAACTCCATGAGCTTTTCCAGAGGCGGAGCGTTTTTCATGGGGCAGCGTTGATTTAAAAAAACATTAAAGAAAGCCATGGAACATTAAACAATGGAAGCCATGGATTTAAGCCATGTTTCCTGGCGCAGCGTTTTTTGAATGGCCTCCAGGAAACATCGAAAAACGCATCAAAAAAAACCCATGGAACATGATATTTTTTAATAGGTCAATCATCTGAGGATCCACCATCCCGGAGATTAGCATAAGTGTTTTTATAAACCATCAACGACCATGGGTGGTTTTATGTAATGACATTGCTTTACAGAATGGGAAGCTGCAACGGGTGAGCAACAAGAATGGGGGTGATGAAATAGCAAACTTGAAGTAGGAATATCGAGCTACCAACAGCTACTATAGACAATGGAAAATCACCATTTTAACGGGTAAATCCACTATAAATGGTGATTTTCCACTATAAAGTTTTCTTTGTTGAGAAGCTGACCGTCAGCTGACATCCGACCATTGACCTTGCGAAAAAGTCAGTGATCCTCCTTGGCTTGGGAAAGTCCAACTGGTGATCCGTTTTGGGGGTCACTTGTGTGACTGGTGATGCACACGTGTGAAAAACACATCAGACGTGAGATTTATGCAGTAACACCAAACAAGAAATAGCATCCCCCAATGACTTTATCGGAAATGGCTAGGTATAAACATAGCTGGTTGGTGGTTTGTTTCTCTAATCTATTTTATTTTTCCATAGATTGGGAATGTCATCATCCCAACTGACTTTCATATTTTTCAGAGGGGTAGGTCAACCACCAACCAGATAGTATCAACGATCCAAAAATTCGGACTTTATGTGAGTGACAAGGTGACGAGCTCGAACGCTGCACCAAACCGAAAATCAAGGTGTGCAGATCTCCATGGCTGTGCTCACTGGAGCTATTCATCCCAAATTTACCCCGTGGTAAATTAACAGTTGGACCCTGAAAATGACCAATTTATAGTGGAAACTAATCTTCCAACCCCGATGACTGGCAGGGTCTATGTTAATTTACTGGAGGGTATGTGTCTTATTTATGCCATCATTCCAGATCACTCTCACCTGTTGCAAGGATTTTTATGAATTGAACAAACATTTTAGGATGATGATTAAGTTTGTTCATTAATAGCATGGCATAACATCTGATTAATCTTATCTGACTATGTCTAAATGGCGCATGGTTTTACGTCATTGCAACTCTTTCATGCTTGTTTCGAGTTGCAAGCTGCAGAATTGGGCATCCCATGATATCCCATACCTGGGGCGACTGGGATTGTCACTTGAACATCACATTGAAAAACAAATTTCTATTGGAATATTCTATGATATTCTATTCATACAGATATTTTCTACCATTACAGTGCTTATATAATGTCATTTGCGTCCCGGCAGGCAAGCGCTCTCCAAACACGGCCACCGTGGCGCACCATGGCGCCACCCACGGCGCCACCCACGGCGCCGGCTGCGGCTTCGGGCGGCCCTCGTCCACGCCGGCAGTGCGGCGGGCGTCGACGACGCGGTCCATGGAGAAGCAGCCCTTGCAGTACTGGAACCAACAAGCAAGGCAGCTTGGCTCATTGTATAGTGGCATTGGTTAAGTTTATGAGTCCAGCAACACAGAGAATATAGGGTTTGACAAAAAAAATAAAAAAAAACAAAACCAGAGCAAACAAAAAAAAACGAACTAGAAAACCAAAACCAAGGAAAAAACAAAAAAAGCAACACGCCGACAAGAGAAACAAAAAAACAAAAAAAAACAAAAAAAAACACAAAAAACAAAGAAAAATCAAAACCTGCATTTTCCTCAGTTTTTTTTTGTTTTTTTCTTGATTTTTCTTGTGACTCTTCCTGTCGAGTTGTATTTTTGGTGATTCGGTTTTTGATTGTTTTTTTTTTTTTTAGTTTTTTGCTAAAATCCACTTTCTCTGTTCTACACGGGGTCATAAGGTTAAGTATTAAGTATAGTATTTTATTAGTAAGGATAATTAATTATACTTAACTACTTTAAGATAATTTTGAAGCAAGGCATCTTGGCTGAAGATGGACATTGGTGAACTGATTCTTGATAATTATGATAATTTTATGTATGTAATTTTAGTCAGTTTGGCCAATTGTAGAGTGACATTGGTTAAGTAATTTATTAGGCAATTTATGATTATAGTCAGCTACTTATAGATAATCATGATATTGCACCATTGCTTGAGAATTATAGATAGTTATACCAATATATATATATAGTAGAGCAACTGGTTGATAATTATAGTTTAATCGTTCTTAATGTCACCCTTGGATTTTGCTGAAGCCCGAACGGCTGTTTCGTTGGGGGGGGCGTACCGAAGTTGACAGTATTTCTGGCGGGACGATCATGGAGTCCATGGAGCAACCTGGAAAAAATGACCCAAAAAGGATGTATGGACTTCACTTTTACTTCATTGAAGATCCTGAGAAATGATGTGTTGGAGATCCTCAAAAACCGAGAAACGATAAGCCTAAACCCTAAACCCTTCACAAACGATCAATATATTGATACTCTGAGATCAATACTCTCTGGTTTTTGGTATTCACCTGGTATTCCTTTTGTCCAGATTGGATATTGCTATGACCATCAGTTTTCCAGACTTGGCAATTTGTTTATGATTACGTAGTATGTTGATTTGTGTAGAGTTTTCAAGCGAGAAGCTGATAACTTTCATGGATGGATCATATTTTTCAGGCAGCTGGATGATATATTATGTTAAGTTTTTAAGAGAGATAAGGGAATCTTCTTCCATTCATTTGCAGTTTACTGAATAACTACAGATAACAATAAGAAAACACAGCATCCATTGCAAGCGGGAATGACTTGACTAACAACATTTAATAGCTGATAACCACCTTAACTGCCTTATTAGTTTCCATTTCATGAAATGACAATGATGATGATGATGATGACGACGACGACGACGATGACGATGATGACGACGACGACGATGATGATGATGATGGCGATGGTTGGCGATCATTGGCGGCGATATAGTTTGACTAACAACCAACAAGTTCGAGGACTGACGCAACACTTTTTCTTATTACTTTTGACTAACATCACCAAACGTCAGAGATGGGATGTGACCAACGGAAGTTGAAGGATTAAACTTGCAAAAACGAGGTTGTGAAAGCCTTTATTTCGAGTTCACATAGACACCATGAAAAGTATAGAGATGTCTACCTACAGTACCATAGTGCCAGTTCGTTCACCTCGCGACACTAGCCCCATCCAGCTATCATAAAGCAGCGATCGAACTAGTCCCTGTATTGCTAGTTGAAAATCTATGGTTTTGGGACCCCCAAACCCAGGAGTAATCCCAGTTTTGAGCAGGGCTGATGAGTTGTAGCCACACATGGATGAATATCATTATGCGAAATGGGGCGTTATCAAAATCGCCAAATGGTTAATTCAGCGGATTTGCGACAGTAATTAGTTGATATTAATTGGTATTTGTTGGGTAACTTCAGGCCTCTGTCTCTACTGCAGGAACTACGATGACAACATCTTCTCCACGATTGACGAGGACGTTGGGACGGGAATCTGGGGATGGATTACAGGGGGAAGGGATTATAAACACTGTACGTCCCAGTCAGTGCATTTATGACAGGTTTATAGCTGGATTGAACATATATTCAACCATATAATGTCCATAGATTTTTTTTTTCCTCTGGCATCTGAGTCGGCGCTCGTGCCTACATGCATCGGCAATGGCTACCGTGGTTGGTAGACTGGGCACATGTCACTATGCTCAGTGCAAGCTGCCACCTTTGCCAATTCAGCTCCATAGCGTTCTGCATCAGCTGCATTAGGCGCCATGTGCCAGGATTTCATGGCACGAAAAATGGCCTGTGCGAATGCCTGATTGAGCTGAGCAGGATACTCTTTGGCTTGGGCTGTTCGAAAAGTGCCGTCAGGATTCTGTCCTATGAGGTGCGTTGTGGGCCGTGTGGCTCCTGGGATCGCACACTCCGCTAATGCCTGTGGCAAATTCGAATTGGAGTACAAAAACATGGTCGGTTTGACCCCGCAGCTACCGTAGCGCCACTGTTCAGCGCTCACTCGACGAAAGGGTCCATGAGGAGGTCGATGCAGCAGGCAGGTGAGGCCCAAGCGCCAAATGCTTGCATACTCTTCCTGAAATGGCATCGATGGATGCTCCAGGAAAGTGGCACCACCTGTGAAGGTGACCAGGCAGGCCAACACAAGGCCTTTGAGCAGCAGGATGTTCCCTACGAAAACCTGCTCTAATTCACTGCCTGACATCATCGCAAGGCCCCATGGATCTTGTGCCGAACGTACAGGACGAGGTCCTCGACGATCTCTTCCCTCGGAGTCAACCTGCTGCTGATGCCGCGCTGCTGTCCAAGTCTCGCAGGGCGGGCCCTGCAGCAGTCCAAGCACTCTTCCTTCTCGCGCAATGCCGGTCAGAAACCTCCATAGTTTCTCATCGTGCACGTTCAGGGTCGGGTCGACCGCTGTATCAATGAACAATACACGGATATCCAGGTGCCGGAATTGATGGAGCATTCCTTCAACAGCAGCATGGAAATCATTGGGCCGTCGACGACCTGAATATAGATGCACGATATAATATGGTCCTTGCGTCGAAGGAGGTGAACGTCGAGGAGCTCCAAGGAGTTTCCACTGTCGACGTAATCCCTCTTCATGTCCCATACGCGCAAAGGGGCACGGAATGTCGTGCAGACGGTGCCGTGGTCGGCTTGTCTGCGGTAGCTGCCGAGGTGGGAGATCAGGTTCATCTGGTGGGAGGTTCATCCAAAGGTTGGTGAGCTCCTTCATCGCACAGCGCTTGGACCAAGCAGGGATGTCCTCAAGCATGAGCATGTAGGCATCCTCCAAAATGTCGATGAGGTCAGGCTCAAGATCTTCTGGCCGCTCATCATAGAACCGCGTCTCAATCCAATGAATGAACAGTCTGCCTCCAAGAAGATCTGGTACATCCAACCTGAAAATCTGCTGGAACATAATGTTCTGGAAGTCAATGGAAGTGGGTAAGTCCTGCATGCACCACGTTGCGAGGCCCGTCCCAAAGGCAGCAAAGGCTCTGTCAACCAGCGCAGGATCACTTTCTGGGTGCCACCAGGCAAACTCATCTTTCCCTGCATGTTGAAGGGCAGTGATTCGCTGTCTCAGGCTGATGCGCTGCCGTTGGGTACTGGTTGGTCTGATGGGCCCAAAATGCCGTCGCACTGCAGGCAGCCGTTGGACATGTTGTAAGTGCTTCGGCAGCTTGATGGTGCAAGGTTCAGCAGGCTGCCGGGCTCCATGAATGCGGTCCCAGCACCCATTCTGTCGGTACTTCAGGTGTTGTTGAACACGCCAGGTTGTGTGGTGGTCTTTCAAACATCCAGGGCAAACTGTGGACTGCACGTATGGCCGTTCATCTGAAAGAGTGCCATGGACTTGATAAGCATGGGAACCACGTGCATGAGCAGTAGCAAAGGTCATGTCGCATTGATTGCATCTGTAGCGTGGACATGGCAAGCTCTCTGCTTCAGGCACAGTTCCCTGCCATGTCTGAAACCCGGCAGCCTCAAGTTCCTCCATAATCACTGTGTGATAGTGAGCAACATCTCGAGCAATGCGATTCTGGATGAGGTGTTTCCGACAAGCTCTCTTCACCAAGCTTTTCCATGGCCGAAAATCTTGCAGAACTTCCCATAGTGCTGGCCACTCAACTTCGATGGTGGCAATGTCAAACGGGAGCTCCACAAGCGCACCCATCCACTGTAGGTCCGTCAGGACTTCACAAAGCCATCCACGTCCTTGGCCATACTCTGCAAGAAGGAGCTGTCGATGGTAAGCCGCAGCATGCTGACTGATGTGTTGCAGATAAATCAGTCGGTGGCGAGCCCAAATGACACGAAAGGTGGGAACTTCCAAATGATGTCGCAGCTCCTCATCAGTCATGTTGCTCTCACTCCAGTAGCCAATATTGCTGATTTGTCGATAGTGGTCCATGAGCACCGCCTCGATCTGCCGCAATTGGGCTGTTGAAACATCCGTCCATGTCGAGCAGGCATACAGGAGGCGGGCAACGACGAGGCTATCGTAGAGTTGCAGCCGTCCCTTGCATGGGATGTATTTGTTGTGGAAGAGGGGGCGTTTGAGCTCTTGATAAGCCTGTCGCGCCATGCTCATCCTGGTCTGGATCTCCATCTCAATGTCTGCATTCATGGAGAATCGGGCGCCTAAGTGCCGATATGTAGCCACTACCTTCAACGTCAGGACATGGGTGTCCGTGGTTATAATGCATGGCGCAGCACCAGTGTCGAAGAGCGCTGTGCGACAGGCATTTGCACCAGGACCTCTGTACATAACGACAGCCTCTGATTTCCCCTGATCGAAATTCATGGTCATGCCGTGCGCATTGAACGTGTCGTGCAGCAAAGCAGTGGCCTGTTGGATCAGGGGAATCATATGGCCTGGTTCCTCAACTGTGAGAAGAATCGCAAGATCGTCGACCCAGGAGATTGGAGGAACAGTAGTTCCGAGATCCATAGATTATCCCATAGAATATTCATAGATTATCTCATTATATATAATCCCATTATTTACAGCGTTTCATTTCGGAATCCCACTAGTAGGAATTATATCCCTGGTAGTTTCCAACTTGTTTCATAAATAGCAAGATAACTAATTTTTCCATTGGGCCAAATCCCATCGTTTTCATGGCAATATTTATGGATTGATTATACTATGGCAATAGTTATGAATATTCATGGCAAATAATCCATGGAATGATTCTACCATATAATATCCATAGATTATCCCTGTCCATAATCCCATATTCCATTAAACTGCCATTATCCCATCCCATCATATTTACGCTGTTTCATGTCGGAATCCCGATCTGGGCAAAATTATCCCGTCACTCTGACCTCACTGGAATCATGATTACCCTCTGGTAAACTAACATAGCTATTGAAAATGGTCATTTATAGTGTATTTTCCCATGAAAAATGGTGATTTTCCATAGCTATGTAAACGTTTACCAGAGGGTAGGGTTCGGGGATACTTAAATCCCTATTGTTGATGATTACAGCCCTACAATCCTCTGATGAATCATTAAACAATCCCTATAAATGGATGGTTAATTTATCAACAATCGGGATATGAAATCCCTATTACAATCCATTGTATTCTATTGTTGATGGTTAAATCCTTATGTATAATCCATTAATTATTATTATCCCTATATTATCCCTATATTATCCCTATATTATCCCTATATTATCCCTATATAATATTATCCATATATTATCCCTATATTATCCCTATATCATCCCTATATTCCCATATATATATATCATTATCCCTATAAATGGAGGGGATATTCCCTATCATTAATATATTCCCTATTCCCTATATTAGTATATGATTTCCGATGGTGTCTTGGTGGTATTTAAGTGGTATTCCTAATCTGGCTCCCTGTCAATACCAGATTGCAGATTGGTGTCAAAGGAAATGCGGAACTTTGCTATTGGGGTTGTATGCTGGGTTAATTGTCCCAATATATTGTCCCAATATCTAGTCCCAACTACCCTATTATTAATCATTATTAATCCATTATTATCCCACTATAATTTTAATCCACCAACTAGTATAGTCCCAATATATTATTGTTTTTGTTATTGTTATTGTTGCTATTATTATCATTATGATTATTATCCCATCATTATGATGCTATTATTATGCTTAATGATGGTTAATATTGGTTATCTTATACCTATACCTACAAAAAATATTGTTATTTACCACTATTATCCCATACAATGTGAGGCCCCCCAGTGATGTTAGTTGGTTTAGATTCGCCCCAGTAACTAGTTTGTTATTTGCGTACCATAAACCATAGTTATTGGAGTTATGTTCACCAACTTAGCTATCGAGCGGGGGCCTCACATTGTAGTTGATGTTTATTATTGGATATGCCGTTATACCATGTTATACCCCTGGCATGATTGAAAAACTGACCAAAATTAACCAGATAGCTATTATCATAGAATTGGATGATGGGAAAATTTACAGGAAAGCCCTATATTTGATGAAAAAAAACCCATGGGTTTCCGGTTAAAATTTTCCCTTAAACCAATCCAGTGATATTAACTATGTTAACCAATCCCATACCTATCATTAACCACTATTATGGATTAATCATTTACTGGCAATGGATTCATGGATTCATAATAGTGTATCATTAACATTCATTAACTAATCCATCATTAATCATTAATCATTACCACTATTTTCCCATACCTATAGTGGATTTTCCCATTAAAAATGGTGATTTTCCATAGTTATGTAAACGTTTACCAGAGGGTAACCATGTTAACCAATCCCATACCTATCATTAACCAGCCCAAAAAAATCGCCATCCTCCCAGGACGCCACGGGGGTCATCCTGGACGTCATCCGCTCCCACGGCAGCCAGGACGACTGCAGGGCCTCGCGCTGTGTGGACCTGGGCTGCGGCGTCGGAACCTTGCCAGGGACCAGGGACCGGGACTTCAATAGGAATGGTTAATAGTTAATGATGGGTTAATAGTGGTTAATAGTGGTTTGGTTAATTCAATGGATTGGTTTAAGGGAAGCCTTATGGTTAATAGTGGTGAATGCGGATTAATGATGGTTAATGATGGTTACCTTCTGGTTATTTAACGTAGCTATGGAACATGGTCCATTTATAGATGTTTTTTGCTGATTTCCCAATTAAAAATGGTGATTCTCCGTAGCTACGTTAAATAACCAGAGGGTAATGGTTAATGATGGTTAATAGTGGTCAATGCTGATTAATGATGCTTAATGATGATTAATGATGGTTAATATTGGTTCAATGGATTGGTTTAAAGGAAAATTGAAGTCGGAAAGCCCCATATTAAAAATGGGAAAATCGATGATTTCCGGTGAAGATTTTCCCACCAATCCATTGATTAAGGATGGTTAATGATGGTTAGTGGTTAATCATGCTTAAGTGTTGTAGCATGTTGTAGCTGTATATGCATACACATATCTATATATCTATATCTATATCTATCTCTGTATATATATATAAGATGATATGATTATACTGGTGTATATATGTATGTATATATATATATGTAAATGTACGTATGGTCCAGGCCAGCAACGCCACCCCCACGTCATGGTCATGGTCGTGTATGTATGCTATATGTACGCTGTATGTACGCTGTATGTAGGAGGCTTTATGTAAGATATAGTTTACAGACCCCACCGCCCCTGTGGGATGGGTGGGGGCTAGGTAGTGTGTCACTGGCATGTAAGGCAAAACGGCACGTATGTAGGTAGTGGGGGGCTACAATGCTCGGAGGGGTAGGTGTTTTAGAGGTATCGTGTAGATAGTGTATACTTGGCAGCTTGCATGTATGTATAGCATATGAGATCTTGACAGCTAGTATATGGCCACTATAAAAGTAATACGTTGTAAATAGGGTGATGTAGGGTCCTACTTTGGGGTTATGGGGCACAGTTGCAAAGTAGTTACTATCAAAATGATTCCTCAATGGAAAATCTAACAGCCGTATCATTTTTCAAGGGGTTCACCGTGGATTTCTAGATCTATGCAATCACTTCCCTCAATAATCAAACTCTGGCTGGTTGGTGGTTTGGAACATTTTTCCATATATTGGGAATGTCATCATCCCAACTGACCATATTTTTCAGAGGAGTCTGGAAGGTCCAAACATCAAAATGCGATGCTTGGCTTTGGCACCGACGCGGTGTTTTTCCATCATCGCTGTATCAGGAGACGATGCTAATTGGACCGGATGCAGGTGGAAGCCGAAGGTGTAAAAACAACATATCCCACAATAGATGGGCTGAAATTATATCCCATATAATCCCATACATATATAAATAATTATAAATATATATTATATTATATACACCCATACTCTGCCCAGTACAACAAGCATCGAGGAAAGTACCTGCCCGCGCTCTCCAAGCATTTTCGCCAGGCGGGACCAGCAATTTTTGGGAAGACTGGAACGATAGGCCTGAAAAATAGGCCGTATATATTGTAGGTACCTCCAATTTAGGTTCCTGAAATGGCCAATGACTTGATGATAATTTCACTTGATGAATTTATGATATGTTTATATATCATCCAGTGTTATCACTTTCTGGAAGACTGGAGCTATGTTTCACGTTTTTTTTTTTTAAATTATCCTTATTGATTCTTTAAAATATGATAAAATTTGAAAAAACAATCAAGGATAATTACATAATGAATTTCATAGGTGGAATTGGGAACAGTATATGTCTGTGTTTTTTCGATTTTCATCATTCACATGGGGCTGCAGCAAGCACTTTATGGGGATTGGGAAAAGCCATGGCTGCCATCCGATCAAAAAAATCTGGGATTTCACCAGCAGTGGAGTTTTTGCCAAGGCAGAAGTGGTTGTTGGTGACTGGAACCATGGAATTTTACCCTCTGGTTATGACTAACGGTTAGCCATGGAAAATCCCCATTTTTAAGAGTGAACCATCTATTTCTATGGGCCATTTTTCATGGCTATGTTAAATAACCAGAGGGTATGTTCCCCAATAGTTGGGATGATGATCCAATCTGACGAACATCTATATTTTTCAGATTGGTAGGTCAACCACCAATTAGAGACTGTGTGTTTTTGTGTAATTTGAAAAGGGAATATGATGATAAACCATGATAAACCACTGGAACTGGGTGCTATTTTGGGGCAAACTTCTATTTTCCTCAGAATAATGTGGACCTAATGATCAACCATCCCAAAATCACCATTACTATAGGTTGTACAAACCACCTCAAAATGGTAGGTTTATGGCCTGGGCTTTGCCGCATTCAATGTATCTTGCATTGATTTACTATGATTTAACCGTAGTTTATACTGGCACTACCAGGTTCAGAAACTCATCGATAGGGCGTAAATCCAACATTTTTTGGGCAAGCAATGACCTTAAATTGCTAGAGGCTACTACCAGGCTACTGTAGAGAATCTACATTCACAGCAATTTTCCAAGCATTTCCCAGTGATTTTCCGACCATCTCCAACACACGCCGTAAACGCTAATAGGTGATGGCTTACGATCTGAGCCCAAAGTTGGTCGCGCTGGCGCTCAAGGAGGCGCTCAAGATATATCTGCTTGGTGGTTTGGAACATGACATTTATTTTCCATTTCATATATGGGATGTCATCCTAACCCCATTGACGAACTCATATTTTTCAAGATGGGTTTTTAACCACCAACCATATATATATACATATGTATGTGTATCAAAAATCCCATGGATGACAGTTGCCCCAAATCAATATGAATTTGCCTTCTGAATTTGCCCAAAAAATCGGGCACCCCTAAAATCATTGGCACACTGGAATGGTTCAAAAGGTATGAGTGAAAGGCCACTAGGATCTACACTGATCTACTTGCTCGGATGTGCATCTTTTTGGAGGGTTATTTTATTGTTTTACGTTTCGAGATTTTTCTTGGATTTCTGTTTCCCTGCTTCTTTGCTTTTCTGCTTTTCCCTGCTTCTTGACTTTTCTGCTTCTTTGCTTGTCTGCTTCTCCAAGATTTCTGCTTTTCTGCTTCTTTGTTTTTTGCGCTTTTCCCTGCTTCTTTGCTTCTTTGCTCTTCCCCGCTTCTTTGCTTTTCTGCTTCTTTGCATTTCTGCTTTTCTGCTTTCCCTGTTTTTGTGCTTCTCAAGCCTAAGCAACCCTTAAGATAGACCATATAAATAAACTCTAAACCACCCTACATAAACTCCAAACCAACCCCAAAAAAACTAAAACAACCCTAAGTAAACCTAAGCAACCCCAAAATAATTTTGAAAACTTTCCCCAAATAGATCCTAAGCCAACCCCAAATAGATCTCAGGCCAAGCCTGATCCTCAACAAACCCTAAATAGACCTTAAACCAAGCGTAAGCAAACCCTAAGCCAACCCAAAAATAAACCTAAAACCAACCCCAAAAAACTAAACCAACCCGAAAACCAACCCCTAAATAAGCCAACCCCAAACCAACCCTAAATGAATCCTAGGTGCAAAATACCATGCGACATGAACAGTTTGAGCACCAAAATGTTGCACATACCACGGAAAATGAGAGGTTCGAACTCCAAAATGTTGCAAAATGCCGCTGAAACGGCAGTTTTCAGCTCCAAAATGCTGCAAATAGCAAGGGAAACAGACAGGACAGGAGATTAAACAAAAAATCCAAAACGGAAAAAATACTTTCCAAAACAATTCCGGACCGCTGATCTGGGATGTGCATCTCACTTAGTCAATGGTTAATAAGTTAATAGCCAACATATATAATCTATCCAGTGATGAACGGAACGGAGCAGTCAGCCGCGTTCGGGGGGGCTCCATGGGATATACAACTGGGCAGATTTTCCGTGGCTTGTACCATGGTTACTACCCACATTTATGTGGGATGCACAATAAAAAAAACATTAAAAAAGGGGACTTGGATGTCTTGATCCAACATAACCAATGGGAGAGTACAGTTTCTTGCTATGTACACACACATATGTATAATATAAATATATATATATACACACCCTATATTGTGCGCATTCAACGATTTACTGCTACAATATTCATGCATGTTTGCACTAAAAATTACAGGTCTTGTTATACACATATATCCACGCCGTCTTTGCTATATGCATGTGCTATACGTCTATGGAAAACATCTGCAGTTGAAAGGCAAGAGACAAAGTCAGTGAGAGTTCTCTGAAGTTGCAGCTACCCTAGGGTATACGCACCAAAAGATGTGGAACACCCATGGTTCCCGTTCAGAAAAGCGTCTACAAATGGTTGATTTAGTTGATTTTCCACATGCTTCTCAAAGATGAAATTATATCTTGGGGGATGGGGTGTGCCCAACTAATTGCAGACAGTGAGTTTTGACTGTAACCTGTAACAAGTATCATGTCATAAATCGCACTGAACAAGTCATTTTCATCCAGCTAGCGATACGTCGCGCAGTGGAGGTCAACATTCGGCTGTATAGCATCTCCGAAAGCACTTGGCTGTGGCTTGCGAACAAGGCGCTCTCGCAGAGCGTAGGTTCTCTGCCGTTTGGCGCACCTTTCGTCCGCATCATCACTGTTGTAGCCTGGCTGGTGGGCAAGTCTGCCGAGCGGCTGACTCGATGGACAGGTTACAGGTGGCAAAGTCCAGCGGTGCTGCTGTCCATATTTCATCGATGCGAACGCAGAACTCCTGTAAAAAGCTAAGCAACATTCAGGCTACGGTTCCAGTTGGGATAGCCATCACATAGTTAGATTGTTTGTGGAAAATGAATCAGGGGGATGATACTTTGGAGCCACACAAGATATAGATATTGGTAAACCCATTCTATCCCATGATATTCCCATATTTGCTGTTTAAACCGCCCATCAACCAGGTTGAATTAACCATCACCGATGTCTGTAAAAGGTGGCCCCCCTGGCTATAAGTTGATTTATGAAACCATGAAGTAGCCTAGGGTAGCTACCATCTGCAAGGCTAGGTAAGGTCTATAGACGGTCACCTCAAAGGCCACCTGCGGTGGGGAACATCAGGAAAAATCCATTGGAATAGGGTGGGTTTTTACCATGGTTTTACCCCATTTATCAAACACAGGTATGACGGTATGACCTTCGAAAAATGGAGTTGGACTCAGTTGGAGGTGTGATTTTCATTGCTTTTCCTGATCTCAATGGGAGATCTCCAGGATCCTAAAATGGAGGTACGTTAGTACCATACAAGACCATATTTTTCTGGGGATATTCCCTGAAATTTAGGCCTTGAAAAAAGGCTAAAAATTATGAAATCGGTACCTCCAATGTTAATCGGTTCCTGAAAGGCCATTGATGATCTGTGGATCTGATGTGGATTTTGGTGCGCCAGGTGAAGCGAAAGAACTTGGAGAATGTGAGCGTCCGAGCCCTAGGACTGTTGTGCCGGGGCTCTGAAGAGACACGCAGGTTGCTGCAAGATTCATGATTTTGTTTGGAAGAATGAGAAAAGCTAAAAGAACAAAAAAAAGTCATAAGATACAATTTAAACTATATAATATACTGTATTAATCTGTATTATTGTCGATCTAAAGGTCCATGTAGAGATTGTCCATTGCAATGGCCGCCAGGGTTTCAACATGAGACCCCGCGATTTTTTTCTGAATCCGCGAAAGTAAATATTTTTTGGTTTATATAGTGAAATATTTTATAATATTTCAACATGAGACCCTCGCGAAAGATAAACGTGGGGTTCGCGAAAGATTGGCGAAAGTAAATTTCTTATTCGCTAAGAGTGGCCGTTTGCAGATAAAGGAATTTAGATCAATCGCCATCTTGGTGTGTTGTTGCTGTACGTTCCATGCGTTTTGGCGGTACGTTCCGTGACGTGCGTTTTTGGGACCGGTGCGTCGTGTGACGCATTTTGTTTCCATATGTTCAATTTGCTTTTTGATTGGCTAATAAAAGCAAATATGATGGTTCCAGTGTATTGTTTCTGCACCGCCCAATAACTATGCAGCATTTTCCAAGACGCGAAGAATAGATCGTCTGGGAGGCATTCATTTCGCGCTTGCGTGTTTCGATTCGTTTCCGTTCCGTTCCTGGTTCTGTGGTCTGGTCGGCATGTGGGAAGGAAGTGCAAATACACTAGGATCACTAGGACCCCATCTCCCTGTGATTGAGGTCGCAGTGAGGGACCTCGCACAGGTCTGGTACAGAAGTGATCCTTCAGGACAGGCTGAGATCATGGCTTGTGGGGTAAATGCTGACGGCCTACATTTTTTTGGGGGGATTTTAGCATGGAAAATATATGGAAAAATTGGGATTGACCATGGAAAATCGGGATTTTTACCATATTTTGGGTCAGAAGAAAAACAAGCTTTGGGTCAGAAAATGACAGGCAAAGCGCCCCAAATCCCATGGTCGAACCGTTTAGCACCTCAGTATTTGAACAATATATAAAATGATATAACACGTACATTTTGGAAATTTGGGTGCGTCTTCAATTTTTGGACACACTCATCTTGAGTCATTGTTAGCACCATCTCATTTGGAATATCGACTTGACCCATTTCATGGCAAGAAGAATTTCAGACCCCCATGGGAACCATGGTCGCTTCGCATCTATACGCATTGTGTTCTTCAAATTCGGGACCCCAAAATCATCCACATGTGGTGGACAACTATGGTAAAAAGCATGGTTTTTGAGGTACTATCAGGTAATCAAACGTGGCAAACTGGAAAATCCTCCATGCAGCTCAGCTATAAACCTCCATCTATAGGACCGGAGGCTACCCCAGTTTTGAGGGAAGCGCCAGTCCCATTAGTTCTGTGAGACAACCTGGGAATCGCATGCGTGGCAACAGCAATGAGTGTGCAATGGAACAATGATTAATGATTAGTAGGGGATACATATGCGATACAGATGGATACAGATGGATACAGATGGGTATAGATGGATGTAGATGGATATACTATCCACATCAGAAAAGGGTACGCAACCAATCAGCCAAGGGCACTTTTTGGATGCCGGTGGAACCATGAACCAAGTAGGAACGGCTTAGTCCCTGGAATTAAGTGATGAGCCTCCCATTTCTTTCTCTGAAACCATGTTCAACCCACGTTTCTGCTGATAATCCACCCTGTTTCTATTTCTTCACTCCCAACTTTTTGTTTGGCCAAATGACCATTTCGTTTGGTCGAAAAAACTTAACCGTTTAACTGGCGGTTAACGCTTAGACCCCGGATTTCTGCTGGTGAAATCCCCATTTCTGATGTTGGCCATGGGTTGAATCACCAAAAAAGCTCCTAAACTCCCGTGGCCCTCGAGGGTCGAGTCACTTGGTGGGGTCAGGAGCTTGTTTTGGGAGGTTGGATGAACTCGAATCCTTTGGATTTGGAGTCATGGCCAATGCGACTTGTCGACTCTGATCGTTTTGAGAACGCCATATTGGATGGGGTTCACCATAAAAACCATGGGTAGATCATCCCCACTTAGCCACTGCTTAGCCACCATAGTTCGGTAAGCCCGGTAACTTACATGCGACAAGTGACTAGCTAGTCTCCAAGCAGGTAAACCCCTGAAGTAAGGAGATATTTCACCCATCACGGCGATGGGAAGTAGCAGGGATTACCCTCTGGTAATTTAACATAACTATTGAACATGGCCATTTATAGTTGATTTACCTATTAAAAGTGGATTAAAAATGGTGATTTTCCATAGCTATATTAGTTTACCAGAGGGTAATCATGATTTATCGATCTCAGATGGGATTATGATGCTCTACTTGGGATGGAAAAAAGGATTCTTATCATGATAGGTATTTGTTTTTGATGTGATGTTTTATACCATAAACGGGTAAAACAACGGGTAAATCAACGTAGAACATGGGAAAACACGTTCACCGAGTCATATCTCTCATGTTTGGCGATCTCAATGGATGGAGGCTACATGAGGGTAGCCTATTTTCAGAGAAACCTATCTTGGGAATGCTATCTTGGTTGGTTATATAATGTTGGTTAGAGTTGGTTATATCATATTGGTTAAAGTTGCTTATATAATGTTGGTTAAAGTTGGTTATATAATGTTGGTTAAAGTTGCTTCTATAATGTTGGTTAAAGTTGCTTATATAATGTTGGTAAGAATTGGTTATATAATGTTGGTTAACGCTGGTTATGATTAAACAAAAAAAACTTCCCATTTTCCTTTTCGTGGGGTTCTGTTGGCCGGTTCTATCATCTCCGATGTTCTATGATTCGATGCCTGATCGCGGCCGCCACGCTCCGAAGTTGTCAGAGTTCGAAATATATATATACTGTATATATATATGTTGTTTATGGTAAATATAGTCATGGAATATAGTACTAACATGTGATAACACTAATATCTAATAATGATAGTGATTGATAGTGTAGAATCACAGTAATATATATATATATATATGTACTGGTTGGCGGTTTCCAACATGAATGTTATTGTCCATTTCATATATGGGATGTCATCCTTCCCATTGACGAACGCATATTTTTCAAAATGGGTTTAAAAAACCAACCAGTATATGTTGTTCTGTTTGTTGCAGCCATGGGCTGTTGTTCTCAAAATTTGGTGGTTTGCCATATATTATGTTGTTCTGTTGTTTTCTGTTGTTTTCATATGGAGGTTTCCGCACATATTGCTACCCTAAACCATTCGTTTTCCCATTGATAATAACCAAATAACTTGGATGATTTGGGTGTACCCTCATGACTGAAACCTCCAAATGGGTTTGTCTTAAAATAGGCTACCCCAAAACGCAATGGATTATCATCATGTTTCCCTGTTAAAGTGGCCATTTACAGGTATTCTATGGTATTCTCCATTTTCAGACACACCCATACAGGATGGTCCAGTTAGAAGTAGGTTAAGAAACCCCATTAGCTATAGTTACCCTCTGGTAATTTAACATAGCTATTGAAAATGACCATTTTTAATGGGAAAACTCACTATAAATGGCCATTTTCAATAGCTATGTTAAATTACCAGAGGGTATACCATAACCATAGAATTCAGCCACTTATAAGGCAATTGAACGCTATCTTGGGGGCCCCAAGCTGTACCGCTGGTGATTTCCATCGTCTCAACGAGGTGCTGATCGCGCCCGGAGACGTGCAACTTCATGAGTGGCTGGGCTCACGTCGATTTTTTTGGGGGGTTGAAATTCGCCTAAAATGGGGGAAGTTGAAACACGCCCAGAGAAAAAGTAGGATTTGAATTTGATTCACATCTTTTTTGGGGATTTGTACATGTAATACGCATATGTAAGGCCTCAGATGGAGTATATTTTAAATTTTGGGGCACCCATGTCCATGTCGTTAGGATGTTGTTTGAGGATACTTTAGTGGAGAAACATAATCTAAAATGGTCCTCCCTAATTTATGATGGCACCGGGAAAAACTTGGGTTTAAGCACACAAGATGGATCTATAGGATGATATTTGAGGCCCAAAACTGAGGGTTTAACTAAGTTGGGGTTTGAAAACTTGAAAACAAAATTGATTCCTTTTTCAATGATAAAATAATTACTGTAGGGATTAGGGATCCTTTCTAACACGGCGAAATTTGTCGATCCTGGTGAAATCTGGTCCTTTACGGCCGCAGGTTGATGCTGTGCAACGCCCACCGTTCGCTGTGTCCTGGGGGCCGGCTGTTGTGCATCGTGCCATCGCTGGAGAGCGCGTTGTACGTGCACCAACGTTGTGAGGAAGAAAGAGCCATGGAACAAATCAGGTGGGTGCCGTGGGTGTCTTGGGGCTTCACAGGCTTAGATAACCTGGTTACTAACATGATGCGTGAGCTGGGCAATATGGTGGAAAAATGAGTTTCGTGGGAGTTTCATGCTTATGCCATTGAAGTTGTATAATGATATATATATATATAGATATAGATATAACGTCATATACTGCATTATAATGTTATATACACGAAATTGGTGCTGGGATTCTCCCATCGGCATATTTTCATCGATCATCCCATTATCATCCTACTATAGCCCACTTCTTATATTATATCTACTTATTATGCTTTTCAACTTGAAGAAGATATAAGTATTAGCATTACTTATTATATCTGCATTATACTCATTATAATCTACTTTCAGTTCTGCTGATTTCTGGCTTTGGGGAAATGTTGACCACTCCACCAAATGATTCTTGGTGATCACAGCGTAACGCTTTCCGAAAGCGTTGCGCAGATCCTTTTCTTTCATTCTTTATGATCCACCAACGATGGTGGTTTTGAGAAAGTCATGGTTGAGAGATCCCCAGTCAGCACCATGGTTGTTTCAATATCTTCCAGTACTAAAGTCATGCGCATGACGACTGGATGACAACGGTGACTCTCCCCGAACTGGGATAATCCATGATAATCCAGGGTGATTTATGTAACCAACCATGGTAATTTCTAGGGGATTATCGCATATTGTCCCATCAAATAGTCGACTAGTGAGACCCTGGGAATATGATGAGAATTCAATATCAATACCTATACCTATACCTATATCTATATCTATATCTATATCTATATCTATCTAACTACCTATCTATCTACCTAATCTACTAATCTACTAATCTACTAATCTACTAATCTACTAATCTATCTATCTATCTATCTATCTCTCTATCTCTCTATCTCTCTATCTCTCTATCTCTCTATCTCTCTATCTCTCTATCTCTCTATCTCTCTATCTCTATCTCTATCTCTATATCTACATCCATATCTATATCTATCTATATCTCTATCTCTATCTCTATATCTATATCTACATCTATATCTATATCTATATCTATCTATATCTCTATCTCTATCTCTATCTCTCTATCTCTCTATCTATCTCTCTATCTATCTCTCTATCTATCTACCTACCTATCTATCTACCTATCTATCTATCTATCTAGCTATCTATCTATCTATCTATCTACCTATCTATCTATCTATCTATCGATCTATCTATCTATCTATCTACCTATCTATCTATCTATCTATCTATACATATGGGGATATAATTACCCTCCAGCGTCTTCAGCTCCATAGCCGCTGGGAAATGCCCTAGTGGGCATCTATCCATTGTGGAACCTAGGGGTCTATGTATGTATCCCATTGAGAATGGATTGATAATTGATTATTCCTGTCCCCCTGGGGGACTATATAAAAAATATAGGTCTTATTTGTCCATCTAGAAATGGATGATATGGACTATATTAGTAAAGCAATGTCATAAACCACACATATTTTTTGACGTTTATACCACTTCATGGTAAAAACATGGGGATGGTGGATCCTATGGGCTGCCAAGTGTAACCATATAACCAATGATAAATACAAGGGTTTTTCAGCTAAACTAACCTCCAAACAATTGGTAAAACATGGTAAAACCATTCCATCCACCAGTTCCTCGGCAGATCCGGACATCTCGAGGATCCGAGGGTCCCTACTGCTTGGGTGCGGGCGATTCCCGGCCCAGCAGGGCTGAGGCGGCGGATCTGCTGAAGGGCGTCTTGAGCCTTGGTGACCTTGGTGCCGGCCATGGAAATCATGTGCAAAATGCCACCCCAGTTATGGCGATTTAAAGGGGACAATGAAATTTTGAATTCATGGGATTGGGGGGCAGTAGACTATTTTGAAAGCCGTACCTCAGTTCATTGATCAACTCACCAATAGAATCCAATAGATACAGTGGTCATCAGTGGTCTATTTTAGTAGGTTGGAGCCCAGAATAGCCCACTTATAGGCGGACTCAGCATCACTAAGCTACTTTCTTCATTATTTCCATTCATAAACCGGGGTACAACCTACTTCCATTACTCACTAAGTGGGATGAACCCATTTCAGATGGTGGTCAAAACCACCCTGACATACCTTGACGTGCACGTTTGGATCCTGAAAATCCAGATTGAGGTGTGTGAAGGATGCTTATTTTTTGAAGCGCAAGTTTGTTTGAAAGCTGATGTAACCCATCTTTGGGTAAACACTACAGATCAAACTCTGTTGGAGATGTCGATTTAAAGCCTGAAGATACGGGCGTGGGGAGCAGAATCAAACGAAGGTGAGATCTTGTTAACCAACACAAACGGGGAAAGAACCGATTCAAGCACCAAAATGCTAGCTCAGCCCTTCTTGAACAGGAGAATGATGTGACCCGGCCTCCTTTATGGTACCTAAATGGTACCTTTCAGATTTTGGGTACCGCTGTGTCCGAAACACCGGCACCAAGGAGACGCTCGGGGGTGCGCACCAAACACTTTTTGGAGCCCGAATTTCGACTCCTGGCCTCCAAAGGACGACGTTTTTTGAATCGATGGGTACCGGGTACCCTCTGGTAAACGTTTACACCACCATTGAAAGATCCACCATTTTTCATGGGAAAACTCACTATTTCGACTGGGCCATTTTCAATAGCTATGTTTGTTTACCAGAGGGTAGATAGGGATATTTTCTATGGAGGTGTCCGTTTTGTCCTAGGGGTACCAAAAAAACAATCCAGTCGGAAAAATGGATGACCACTTGGTCTTGATGATGACTTGGGACTTGGGATAGCCCCATGACTTAGGAACGCTCCATATATCAGCGAAATATGATGTTTACACTATTTATTGGGATCCAAGATTGACAGTGACTTGGGAATTGCTTGCATCTAGCACCCCAAAATTGGACCCTCGATCGTGAAGTGGCTCATGTATCCATAGGTAGCTCACCTTCCAGTGAGACTTTTCTTCGCCTGAACTTATTTATCGGTACTCACCCATCCAATTCCTGAACCCCAGGCCATTCCGTTTACATTCAGATTCATTCAATTAATATGTTCTCATTTTGTTTGACTTTACCAGGACTTGACATCACCTGTTGCATCACTTGTTCTACCCTCCAAGTTAGACACCACTTTGCCCCGGTCGTCCCGGGTCCCATTATTCAATGGGAATATCCCCAGAATTCATATGGAACCGATAAACATTGGAGGTACCGATTCCATAATAAAGCCTTTTTTCAAGGCCTAAATTTCAGGGAATATCCCCACAAAAATATGGTCTTGTATGGTACTAACGTACCTCCATTTTAGGATCCTGAAGATCTCCCATTGATTTATCTTATTTCCAACATGTTCCAACCATCCAACAATGTCCTTTGTTTTTTTCAGCATCATTAACATGGAGATGTCTGGCATTTCCATAATATTCTATCTACTTCAGGATGGTTATACACGTCACATTTTCAACAAAAACTCATTCCTCTCATCCCCATCCCATAATCCCACAATAAGTATAGTTGTATGTAAATTAAAATCACTAAGATAAATAAATAAATACGATAGTATATCGATATCATTCTATATAAAAAATATCTACATATCTACACATATATATATATATATATATACATATCTACATATCTATATATCTACATATCTACATATCTATATATCTACATATCTATATCTATATATGTATATGTATATATATATATATATTTCATATATGTAATGTAATGTAATTGCACTGTAATGTAATGTAATGTAAATTTAATGTAATGCATGTAATGTAATGTAAATGTAATGTAATGTAATGTAAATTTAATGTAATGTAGTGTAATGTAATGTAATGTAATGTATGTAATGTAATGTAATATAATGCAATGCAATGTAATGTTATATGTAATGTTGTGTTATGTAATGTTGTGTGATGTAATATAATGTTTTGCTATTTAATGTAATGTAATGTTATGTAATGTAATGTTACGCACAGACCCCGTGGTTTGCCCGGACTGCAACATTGTGGGCACCCTGTTGTTGAACATGATAAGAGAGATTGCAGAAAATACTGCATATACGCAGTGTTTTCTGGTTTAGGGTTTAGGGTTTTAATGTTTAGGGTTTAGGGTCTAAAGCTCTGTTAGACAGTGATATTACTTTATTTGGGATTGATATCTTCGATTGCTTCACCCCCACCCGCCCTTTGTTCCCTCATATTTGCTGTTATCCGCAAAAGACGTTGGCAAACGAAAACAACTGACAACGCTGAATTCGACGCATAGCCGGTTCGATCAAGCGCAGCGCGCACCAAAACAAATGTATGACAAACAACATGGCAAGGCAAAGGGAACAATCTCAGGACAAGCCAGCGTGAGAACCACTCAACACAACATGACCGAGGAAACCTGCAGCGTCATATTGAACCCATCACGACATTGTGGGCGAAAACTCCGCACCGGCGGCACGCACAGACACCAACATTTTGAAAATCAACCTGGCCAACTGCCAGGGGGGGCAGGCGCAGAAGATATGACAAACGCTCTGGTAAACTGCACGGGTAGCAGGCGCAGAGACCAAGGATGCAACCATCACTGTGGTAGTCTCACGGGTGGCAGGCGCAGAGGCCAGGGATAGGTACAGCTATTCGTGGGAATGTTTCATAATCCCCCCTACCTAACTGCCTGGAATCTTGGGGGGGGAGTACGCCCGGAAATTCCACTGAAACATTCCACCGGAAAATGATGACTTCACAATATTTCACAATATTCACTACTGCAGGGTACGAAGCTTGAAAACAATATATATATATATTTATATATATATCCTAACCTTGGTTTTTCCCAATAGCATTCCGAAGTGGCCTTCCAGGTGTGTTTTGTCTCGGCCATGTCTTGGCTTTTAGCTCCGCGAGGGGTTGCGGAGCGGGGTTTACCAATATTTACCAATTTTATCTTGACAATTCTTTGAAAAATGAAGTGGTGTTCAAAAAATAAGTTCAACCCGACACCTCCCAAACATAGGATGCATCATCAATATATATATATATATAGACGTGTAGTGCCTCTACATTTGACACACGCACACAAAGTTGTAGATAGTAGATGTAGTTCTGTTGTGCGGACATGACTACATAGCAATCACATGGGGCAGGTATGATGTTCATTGGGGCTTGTTTCGCTCATAGTCAGCCATGGCGACTAAAGATGGGAAGTTTGAGCTGTGGGAAGAGCGCCGTAATTTCGGCTTGGATACTTGCTGGGTCCTGAGCTTGCACGAATCTTGGGACTATCCAGAGTTTGTTTTTTTTGATGATTTTTGATGAATGACAAGCGGGGGAAATATCCAATGAAGTGAAGATCATTACACTCGCATGGTCCAATTTGTTGATGTGGTTGATTCATGTTGAATCTCAATGAATCTCAGATAATCTCAGGGTGGCAGAAAGCGTGGGGGCCGCATTGCCTCTCGCAAAAGCATTGAAGATCTCCAGCCATTGCACCAACGGTGTTTGGGCGCGGGAGATTTGAGCCTCCAACAGTACAAAGACCTCTGCAACCAAAGGAACCTGAGGAACAACACTGAGGCATGGCCAGCTGACATTACGCGTAAAAAAACATATGGGGTTGAAATGCTGGTGTACAAGACCTGGGGAGGCTCAGCAAAAACAAGTGGGCAGATCTGAATCTTCTGAGGTTTTTTTCCATCCGTAGCTGCCCATACTAAAGCTGGAAAAATAGGGACCTTGCTTCTGAACGCGCTGAAAACCGCATTTTCCTATTTTGACAAACTAGGATCTTTCTGTTTGTCCAGGCTTTGCCGCCTAAAACCGATTTTTCCAGCCGTAGCTTCCCATACTAAAGCTGGAAAAATAGGGAACTTGCTTCTGAACGCGCTGAAAAGGACCTAGCAGCCTTGCTGGGGTACAAATAACTATTTTTATGATGTTATTAAGTCTCCCTAAGCCCAAAAAAATCTACAACCATCCATTGAGGGAGTCATGGGCTTAGAATTCCTAGTTTTACAAAATAGGAATAAGGACCTAGCAGCCTTGCTGGGGTACAAATAACTATTTTTATGATGTTATTAAGTCTCCCTAAGCCCAAAAAAATCTACAACCATCCATTGAGGGAGTCATGGGCTTAGAATTCCTAGTTTTACAAAATAGGAATAAGGACCTAGCAGCCTTGCTGGGGTACAAATAGCTATTTTTCTGGTGTTTTACAGAACGGATGCAGCAAATTAAGAAATCAAATCAGGTCCTGTTGTCGTATTAGGCCGACGTAAAATAATTTGTTAATTCAGACGACATCACTATTTCACCGGTAAAATTATTCGAATTAAGCGACGACCTGCGAAATATTTTAAATTGAGCAGATAAAGATGATAAAGAAAGATAAGAGAAAGCTGTACAAAATGGTTCAGTATTTGGAGGAGAGGAAAACATGACATCAGCCACCAACGCCATGCAGGAAGAGAAGCAGGCGCTTGTCTTCTTGTCTGAGTGCCTCTACAAAGTGACGGCTTGTTTGCTTGGGCCCAGGTGGGCTTCACTTTGTGGGGCCCAAACAGCCCAAGGCCTCCTTTGCGAAGCGCGGAAGTTTTTCAGTTCGCCCAAGATGACGTTGAGATCTCCAGGGGATCCATGCTGGTACAGGCACGTCCTCGCCAAGTTCTGTGCCAAACGCAATCTGCCTTTGACAGTTTGCGCCGCCAGCTCGGCGATGCATTGCAGTGCTCCAGATGTCCCCGCTACCATGGACCCAGTGGTCCTCAACAAGTTGCTTGATTTGTTTCAGGCTCTGGTTTGGCGATTTTGCACAGAGTTTTGCAACGCTTCTGGTGTAGACATTCCTCTGAGCCCTGGAGCCCAGGGCATCTTGCAGACACCCCAGTTTCGTCGCAGGAAACTTTTGCAGTTCAATTGGAGAGTAGACAGGGCAAGTTTATGTGCATGTGGGAAGCCTGCCATCCTCACATTGGCGTGCAAACGGCAGAGTGGCCACACCCGGCAGTGGTTGATGGGACGGACATGGTCCCCTAGCTGTGCGGGATGTGGTGCTGACCACTGCTGCGCATGTTCTACTTCCATGCCGACAACTGGTTTTCTTGACCCCAGACACCATTTCCAATCACCTGGAGGAGGCCTTTGCAGATGCCAAGCCCATGCGCCATCCATATGGTCGAGCTGTGGACCAAGCAGTCAAGCTTGTACCAAAGCTTGAAAGGTTTGAGGCCCTATCTCGAAAATAAAAGATTCCCGTGTGGCAGCAGTGAAGCGCGGCGTCATTGCAGGATCATCCCACGTACGGCAAACCATATAGTACCCAATATTCGACACATCAATACCGATTGTGATTGTTTTCAGTACTGCTCGTCGCATTTTATTTTCCTGATTGGTTTTGTCAATTTTGTCAACAAGCCTTGGCTCTTGTCCTCCATGTTGGCCTTGCCGGCCTGCGCGGTGCTCACCTTCGCAGTGGAGGGACCAAGGATCCAACCATCACTTCGGTAAACTGCGCAGGTGGCAAGCGCAGAGACCAGGGATCCGACAATCAATCTGCTGAACTGCACCGGCGGCAGGCGCAGATACCAACATTTTGAAAATGAACTTAGCCAACTGCCAGGGCAGAAGATATGACCAACAATCTGGTAAACTGCACGGGTAGCAGGCGCAGAGACCATGACCAAGGATTAACCGATTAACCATCACTCTCGTAAATTGCACACGTGGCAGTCGCAGAGACCAGGGATCCGACAATCAATCCGCTGAACTGCACCGATGCCGGTGCAGAGACCAGGGATAGGTACAGCTTTTCATAGGAATGTTTCGTATACCCGTGTGCAACATCATTGCATGATTGCATGTGTATGATTGTATGACCATGTGCGCATGATGTCATGATGACGATCATAAGACCATATACAGTTAGTAGCGGAGTGTCATCCAACTTGACTGCATTTGTATCAATTCATGATGTTGGTTGGGATACCTGGTGAGGTTCCGGAGGGTTCCGATGCAGATACCTTGTTAGGTTCCGGAGGGTTCCGCTGCAGATACCTGTTGCGGTTCTGGAGGGTTCCGGTGCAGATGACCGCGCTGTGAAAAATTGAAACAAAGCAGAAGCTTTCAAGCTGCTGGGGATAGCACCTGAGTTTATTTCCCTTCCGATGGATGTCTACCTCTTCGTGGTGGTTGGGACCAGTACCCAGACCCAGCGGTGGTCCGGGGAAGCTAAGAGACATCCCCCCATCCAAGTACCAATGTGGGAGACCACATTGGGAACCGATGGGTTTGTCTCAGTACCCGTTTGGGGGACCGATGGGGAAGAGACAGCGACGACAATGATCACACAGACGCGCGCGAGGACGGCGTCAAGGAAAGAAAGATCCTTCCGTAGGGTTTTTGAAAGTACAGAGGTACCAAATCCGTGACGGAAAAAGACGCAGTCATGCCGCATGCGTTGGCCCATCATTGTCCTCTTGGAATGGCATGGGGCGAAGCCAAGAACCCCGCACTTTTGATAAAACTTCTTTCCCGCACCTCGAATACGTCAGCCCGCTGCAGTCACGACACTGGTTGGATTTGAAGAAGTTTTGAGACATGATGTATGTATATATGTCTGGATGAACCGATGCGAACCCTTTTGAATATCGATGCTTTTCCGCTGCATCGCACGCTAGCAGCCGCTCCCTGTTCAAAACGTTTGGCCCCTCAAAAAAGAAAACCGCAGCGCCCGGCTATGCTTGCAGGGCTGCCTGAGAGTGCTCGTCACCTAATCTGCCTTTTTCTGGATGTCTTCACCATGGGCCGGCTGAAGTTCGTGCAGACAGACTTCATGCCACGAGCAATGCTGCAACAGCTGCGCCATTACTACCTGGAGCTCGTGCAAAGAGAGCTCGTGCCGCTGACGCGGCCTTGGGCCGCATTAGGGACAGGTCTGGCAATGTTGGTGGCAGAACCCATGGAAGCCATCGATGGCTTGGTCTACGACTGGCCGGGCTGCCCCACTGATGCGCTCGTGTCTGTCTGGATCTTGGGCCGCGGGCGCCGCTACGACATGAGTAGGAGGCATCTGCTGCGAACAGCCGGTTTGAACACAATAGCCCGTCCAGTGACCGTCCGATCCTTCTCGAGCTCTGCAGCGGCAGAAACCACAGAGGCAGAGCCCATGTTGCTATGGCCCTGGGAGCGCTTGAGCCAAGGTATGGATGCAATTGAATTTGCATTGATCGTCTTTGCTTGCGAAGTCTATCACAGTGCTGATGCTGCAGATTCATCGGCCTGCTCTATTTCTCTTCTTGTGGCGTCTCCGGGGTCGTGTTGGTCCAACCGGTTGAGAGCACGTCAAGCTCACAGTCCTCGGAGCTGTGCGGAGTGCCACCCTGGATCGATGATGAGCTGGAATAGCTGAGCAGACTTTTGTTGTGCCACCTTGTAGGTTAAATTCAACCTACCTGGATGGATATTCAAGCTTTTTGGATTCGCTTTTGGTTGTGCAAAATCAATGTTGGTTTGTCAACACTGGACCATTGAATGGGGGTGGCAGCGTGGGCAAACAAGATGTCATATCTCATATTTCCCATATTATGTCATATATCCCATATCCCATTCTTTAATTTTTGATTTTTTACAATGTAGTCATCATATGTGTAGCCAAAACAATGGTTGGGAAACCAGTGCAGGCTGTGAAGTCTATGAAAGGTGGGGCTGGGAAGCCCGTCACAGCCATCGCAACTTTTCTTCTGAAGACTACTTTTGAGATGAACTCGTCATGCTCCAAACATCTCCAAACCTATCACGTGCACCGCATGACACTCCAATCATATATAATATCAAAGGTTGATTTCGCACATCAAGGGTTGTTTTTACACCCAAGCACTGGATTTCACACGGCCGCACAGGTTCTGGGCCGTCTTGGTGTTGCCTGAACCTCAGATTTGACTTTTTTTTTGCGTCGATGGCATGTTGATCGAATCCCTTTCCACGCATGGCATGTTGATCGAATCCCCTTCCACGCATGGCATGTTGATTTAGTGTAGGTATTGCATCCCATTCCATGCATTCCATTGATTGAACTCGCCCTGGCCGAAGTGTGGCTGCACAGTCACAGTGCTCGAACTTCCCCTGGGAATGCAGTGCATGACTTCATGTTTTTTTTCATTTGCTGTCATCATGGCTTTCCATGGAACGCAGTGCATGACCCTGGATGGCAACTCGATAGCATTCTATTCTTTTTGACTTGTACATTTGATGCCAATACATTGTAATGGGTCGGTATTCATGACGTGCTGCAATTTTTTCATTGCGTGCTTCAGGTGTCAACGTCAGACAGGTGATCTATGGCCCTGATGGCTGCCCCTACGTCCTTGGCCCTCTCTCCTTGAACTTGGCGAACTCGGCTGATGGCACCACAGGGAACTATGGCACCACTGTGGACTACGGTAGTGACACCAACATGGGTTACTGTGAAGATGATGGCAAAGAAGGTCCTGGCATGGTGAACTTTGGTGATGGCACTGGGGTGAACTATGGCACCATTGTGGGCTACGGTGATGGCACCAACATGGGCGACTGTGGTGATAATGTCACCACAGGTCCTGGCATGGTGAACTTTGGTGATGGCACTGCGGTGCACTATGGCACCATTGTGGACTATGGTGATGGCACCAGCATGGGCGACTGTGGTGATGATGGCACCAAAAGTGCCGGCTATGGTGATGGCACCGCTGCCCTTGGCCCCTACCACATGGAGAATGGTGATGATGGCACCAACGGCAGCCATCATGATGATGAGAAGAGTGATGATGACGATGCGGGATGTGCAGTCGATGCAATCAGATGGGGCTACAACGTGCCCCAGTTGTGTAACGGACTGATTTTATTCAAGCAAGACATTTTTGTAAGCTGTCAATTGTTATTGCTACTTACATTCAATTTCAAGTTCGCTGTTTTTGCGTGATTCATCCCAGCTTGCCAGGATAGTGGGCGCTTGAACTTGACGAAGAAGAAGAAGAAGAAGAAGGAGTCCCGTGAGTCTGAGGTGAACCTCACACTTGCAGGCACCAAGAAGCGCAAAGTCACCATTTGCTTGTCGTGCGAGATAAAGTGAAGTTTTTCAGGTGAGCAGTCCGGGAAGACAAACGAAAGTCACCCGAGATCAAACAAATGTTAAATTTTTTCAGGTGACCCATTCTGACACGTTGAGAGTCTGAGAAGACACTTTTAGAGCAGCCTGGGAAGACCCAACGCAAGAACACGTTGAGGACGCAAGTCACATGATAAAAAAGAGAGCTTTCATCAAAAAACACGTTTTGAGGGCCGCAACTATCCAAAGTCACTTGCACTGAAAACCACAATTCTGGCAATGCACTTTGCAGCATTTGATCAGTTTCAGCTGGTGAGATGTAAAGTTTATGAATGCTGAGGCCTTTCATGCATGGCGCAGACAGGCTGATTGTGCAAGGGGTTTTGGAGTGCCGGTATTTTGAACAGAGAGCGGCTGGCTGACTTATCTTCATTTTCTGTCGCATCAACTTTCAACCATGTGCGTGAGTTCAGACTCAGTCAGGTCAGGTTGCAGGCAAACCTGCTGTCTCTAGATTGTATTTTAGATATTATTTCCCTATGGGATATTTCCTTATGAGACTTCCCAGCTTAAATGCAGCAGGTGCTCGGCAACGCAGGGGGGAGAAGCCGACTTCGTCAGCTGTATCCCCAATTCACCGAAGAGGTGGCGGCAAAGGCTATATGGCCCAACTACCCGAAGATGCAAAGAACCACTTTTGCGCTGAAAGCATCGATGCTCTTAAAAATCTTCAAAGAGAAGGTCTGATGCCGCACGTGCCCGCAAAGAAGAAGCGGCCAGATGAAAAAAAAACAGGACCGTAGGCTTCCAACAGCTTCCCAGAACCGAAATTGCAGGCCTGTGGGAAATGTCCGAAATTTTTGGACGCCTCGGGGAGCTCCTGGGAGTATGTGGGGAAGCGTGGGGGAAGTGTTTGGAAAATTCTGAAAGCTTCTGGGGAGGTTGTAGAAGGTTTGAGGTAGCCAACGGGGGCATCTGGAAGCCTTGGGAAGCCTTTGGGAGCCTCTTGGAAGCTTAGTAAGAGTTTCTGGAAAGTGCCTCACACATCTGGAAGGTTCTGGAAGCGGCTGGGAAGCTTCCAAAGAGCTTTTGGGGGTGCTAAACCCAAGGTTATGCTCAACCCTTGGGGAAGTTTCTGGAATGCTTCTGGGAAGCTTCTGGGCAGCCTTGCTGGGAAGCTTCTAGGAGCTTCTGGGAAGCTTCCTCAAGGGTGCATGGAGCTAGAAACACCCCACATGCTTCCCGGATGTTTTCTCCGTTCCAGAAGCTTTCCAGGCGCTTCTAACCGGGGTTATAGACCCTAAATATACATATGAAGAGAGTGTTCAGGGTTTAGGGTTTTAGGGTTTGAGGGTTTAGGGTTCGTCGTCTGGGAAATACGCAAAGATTGGCCCTGCGCATGTGTTTGAACATGTAGAATGAAAATATTTGAACAGCATTCTAACCTTACGGGCAAACTATAGGGTCTTGCCGTACTGTGATGTCATGTTATGTAATGCAGTGTAATGTTGTGCAATGCAATGTAAGGCAGTGTAATGTAATGTAATGTCATGTAATGGTGTGTAATGTAATGTCATGTAATGTAATGTCATGTAATGTAATGTATATAATGTTATGTAATGTTATGTAATGCAATGTATCAATGTATCTCTATATCTCTGTATCATGCGTCCTACCTTAAATAAATTATTTTTGGGTGGAACATGGTTCTGGAATATTTTCAAAATAGTTTCCATTTTTCCATAATGTTGATGTTAACATCAGCTAGCAAGAATCATAGCAAAATAATTTATGGACCCGTAACCTCCTGGTGAGGCAAAGTTAATTTCCCCTACAGTAGCTGAAGCACCTTGAAATAATTTTAGATTTTTACTGAAGGCACCCCAAAAACAATTTCTCATGTGGACAGGGGAAATTATTTCACAGAGCTCCAATTGTATAGAAAAAATGTATAGAAAATTATTTCATGGAGTGGGGGTGCTTGCATTCCATCAGCAAAATAACTTCAGCATATTTCAACACCAAGACGATAGGACAAGCATGGACAACATGAAAAATCCACAATTGTCAGGATGCTCCAGCAGCAGCACCACCACCCCCACAATGATTTATTTCATGGGGTGGTCTAGTGGTACCCCCATCCCCAAAATATTTTTTGGGGAGAAAGGAGTCGATTCAGATTTCTGTGTCCAAACGTCGATAATAAGTGGTTCAGTAGTGCCACCACACCCAAAATAATTAGGTTCTCGTGGTTTGATTCTTTGAGACAGTTTGGGTCAATTTGGATGAATTTGGTACTTTTGACCTATTCCAGGGGAAGTTGAGTTGTGCCAGGTTAAGTTAATTGGTTTCCTGGGGTGGCCTAGTAGTACCCCCACCCCCAAAATGGGTCGGTTTAGAGATGATTTATTTGATTTGTGGTCTCGCCACCTCCTTTTTTTTTCCCACGCTTGAGCGGCTGCCCTGCCAGGCGGCATCAGACGACAGTAGGTTTTGTTGGTTTTATTGTGGGGTGGCTCTACTGTTTTTTTCAATTATCCATCACCACCTTCCACCACTTCAGAACTGATTAAAAAATATTTTGAAGCAAGGGCGCTGTTTTGAGAGTAATCGTAGAACCACCACGAAAGAATTTATTTCAAGCTTGTTAGAAATTATTTTGAGGGGGGTGGATAGTTTGAAAGAAACATATTTTGGGTGGGTTTTAATGTTTTCGAAAATATTATTTAATTTTGAAGTGTTTCGTAACTACAAGCCCCTCTGATTTTTTTAAAGTTATTTTGAAGGGGCACCTAGTATTTTTGCTTAAGGTGACCCGCATTCTATATCTACATATATCTACATATACATATATATATATATATGTATATATATATGTATATATATATATATGTATATATGTAATGTAATGTAATGTTATGTTTTGTTATGTAATTTAATGTAATGTTTTGTAATGTAATGTAATTATGTATGAATGAATATAAATAAATCAGACCCCCATCCAGATGCCATCTCCAGGAGGCTTCCAGGTGGAGTCCGTCCAACGTGTCACATACCACTGGCGTTCAGAGCTGGGCCTGGCCTCAGACGGCCAGGTGCCGCAGAGGTTGCGCGAGTCGCCACTACCGTGGGACCCGTGGCGCCGGGGAAGAGGTGGGGGCTGGGGGGTTGGGGCTGTTTTGGTGGTCGAAACATGTGGAAACTCTGTCATTTTTTTCGGATATGTCCGATTTTTTTCGGTGTTGCAATCCATGTCTCTAGTGTTTTGAGGTTGACATTCCAGACCCTTTTCGTATTTTGTTTTTCGCGCCTGAAACTCCATTTTTTTTGTTTGTTGCTTGTGTACTAGTGGATTTTTCCACAATGCGCAAGGTTTCCAGAGGATGCAAGTGATGAAATCCTTTTGGGAAGTATCCCCAATCGTTTGACCGTGAAAAAATGCGTGTGTACAATATCCCTCTATTTTCCTCAAAACGACATCATGAGGTCAAATCCCTCAGTGTTGCTTGGTCCACCTCCTCAAACTGGGGAAATCTCAGTTTTTGCTACTTAGATCCATGCTACCTTTCGTTGGCAAATTCATCATGTTGCTTGAATCACTAATTATTTAACACTATTTCGTTGGAACGTCGTCATTTTTGCTGTTGAAAAAATCTGCGTTTTTTATCCTAAAACCCCGCCATTGTGCATTATGTATATATATATATATAAATATATATATATATATACAGACAGTATGTGTATATTGCATCTCTTTCTGATGAATTCTTTAGTCCCATCAGCCGCACAAACTCCTAAATTCTTCGTGAGTCTCATAAGTCCTTTTTTTGCCTGGCAAAAACTCAGTTGTTCTTGGTTGAATTTTGGCTTCTCTGTTGATCAAAACCACACAATTTTTGCTAGTGACATTGACATCCCAAACTTTTTGGCTGGATCCTTCAGCTTTTGCTGATTAAACACTTTCTTTCTGGCAAAATTGTAGCTTTTTGATAGTTTTTTCGGTAGCATCTTAGTGTGCTGGTTGTCAAGCCAACTTTTTTCTGCTGGTGAAATCAAATTGTTGGTTGGTTCAATCCAATTTTTTTGCTGGCTACTGATGAAATCATAGCTTGTGTTGATCAATTGCCCATGAATGTCCGTCCAAATCTTGTTGTCTCTGGTGAAATCATAGTTTACCATAGTTCATCTTGATTCTTCCATCGGTTTTTTACCATTTTCCGAGGTTTTCCCCTAGGTGTTCATATTTTCATCCATCCAATCCCAGAAAATCGGCTCAGGACTGGCTCTTCCTCCTTCACAAGGCCCCTCTGCCATCCCGGGACGCGCCGGCCGCGGCGATGGCCGCGCTGCTTCCAACGGCGCTCCGGGAGGCGCGGAGCGAGTCGGAGGGCCGGCTGCCGACGCTGCTGAGACCCAAGAAGGAAGAGAACGGTGCAAGAATGCCACTTGGGATCAAAAAATGGAACAAGTCTAAGATTTTAGGGATTATAGTGATTTGATGAGTAATATATATATATACATATCATGAATTTCACCCAAGAAAACGATCTAAGTCCCATTCGGGCTTGAAAAAAGATGGAGATTTGGACTGAAAAATGGAACAATTCTTCATGTAGATAGATTAGATTAGATGAGATGAGATGATATGAGATGATATGATTAGATTAGATCAGATTAGATGGATAGACAGATAGACAGACAAGATAAGATACGGTAAGAAAAAATAACATAAGAGAAGATTAAACAATTTAAGATAGAACATATAAGATAAGTGTATAAGATAAGTGTATAAGACAAGATAAGATAAGATAGATAAGATAGATAAGATAGATAAGATAGATGATATAGATAAGATATATGAGATAGATAAGATAGGTAAGATAAATGGATGGATAGACAGACACATCGATAGATAGATTAGATAGATTAGATAGATTAGATCGATTAGATCGATAAGATAGATTAGATAGATTAGATCGATTAGATAGATAGAAAAACATAGTTAAGATCGATGATATAAATAGATAGGTAGATAGGTAAATGGATAGGTAGATAGGTAAATAGATAGGTAGATAGGTAGATAGGTAGATAGGTAGAAAAATGGATAGATACGATAGTGCGATAGTACGATAGTACGATAGTACGATAGATAGATAGATAGATAGACAGATGGATTAACGGATAGATTAAAAGATAGATGGATAGATGGAAAGATGGATAGAAAGACAGATAGATAGATAGGTAGATAGGTAGGCAGATAGGTAGAAAAAAACAGATAAGATCGATGAGATAGATAGGTAGATAGATAGCTAGGTATAGGTAGATAGGTAGATGGGTAGATAGAGAGATATATGGATAGATAAGATAGATAAGACGTATAATATAGATAAGATAGATAAGATAGCTGTGATAGATAAGATAAATAGGAAAGATAAGATAGATAAGAACAATAGATAGATAAATTAGATTAGGTTAGGTTAGATTAGATAGATTAGATATATTAGATAGATTAGATAGATTAGATAGATAGATATATTAGATATTTGAGATAGATATATTAGATATTTGAGATCAGATAGATAAGATAGATAAGATAGATAAGATAGATACGATAGATAAGATAGATAAGATAGACAGGATAGATAGAATAGATAGGAAAGGTTGGATAGATAGGATAGATAGGATGGATAGGATAACGAGGATAGATAGGAAAGATAGGGTTGATAAGATAGATAGAACAGTAGGATAGATAGGATAAATAGGATAGGATAGACAGGATAGGATAGATAGAATAGGACAGGATAGGAGCGGAGAGGAGAGGATAGGATAGATAGATACATACGTATGCATATACATATACATATACATACACGTACATATATTATTTTTGGATTATAGATGATTATAGCGAAAAAATAGTTATATATATATATCATGAGTCTCACCCACGAAAATTATCTAAGTCCCACTCGGGCTTGAAAAAATGGAAATTTAGACGTGTAAAAACAAGAGCTTTGTTTTATATAACATTGTTCAATCAACAAAAAATGAGATAATATGGATTTAAACTATCAAACATGTTCACTTGGCAAACAAAACTTGGATTTATCAGCAAATATGGAGATTTGACCTCCAAACGAAATAATGGGGATTTTATTGGGTAATAGGCGGATTTTGGGATAACACATACACTAAAACACTGATAAATTACCACCAATAACTAGGGTGATTTTACCATCGGAAAAAAAAAAACGTACATAGCAAGAAACGTCACTTGGTTTGAACAAACTTGGATTTGACTCAGAAGAAATGATGCATTTGACCCATCAAAGAGTTGCACTTGTTTTTTTTGAATTTTTTGGATTTCATCGAAAATAGACACCGGAAACCATGGAAGTTCAAAGCATCGAACCAAAAATCCCTTCGTCCGGTGGCAGCCGTGGATTTAAAGAGATTGAAATCATCAAACGTCCGTTGGTCCGTTGGACAAGCGACAGCACGCACGATTTTTTCAGGCTATGGTAATTTGTCTCGCTAGTTTGAAGTTTGGGTGCTGATTAGAAGAAACTGATCCCCCCACCAAGCGGGCAACCCGATCCAACTATAGGTAGATATATCATGATGTATCCACCAGAAACATCCAATTCAGCCATGGCCCATTGATGTTTGCCAATTTCCCTGTCGTTTGGGCCCTCCTTTTTGGGCCTGGTTTTGTCATGGGGTGGTTGAGCTCCAATGGCGATCCCAACTACGGAGGTTGGTTCACCCCAGTAAGTGGGTTAACCCTACTTCTCCCACTTGCAGGGCTGAACTAACACACTTGCTAACTTTAAATGAAATCCAGTGTAATCCCATCTAAATCCAGAAAAACATCCCCATAGAATTCTCATGTTCCCCGCATTAAAAAGTGGTTATCCCCCGTTTTCATCGCCAAGGACCGATAGCCAGAGACTTGGCTCTGGAGGTCATCGAAGGGCTGGTGGGAGACACCTATATATATATATATACATGTCTATATATATATATATACACACATATATATATATATATATATATGGGTTTCCATAAATGAGGGTACCCCACAATAGATGGTTTATAATGGAACATGCATATTTATCAATGGATGATTTGGGGTACCCCCATTTCAGGAGATGCCCAATGACCTGAATCTTTGGATTTTGAGTGTGATAAGGATCCCCAAGTTGGCTTAAAGAGTTTGGGGGTTTGCATAGGGATTTCGCATAGTGGTCTTTTTCTGTGGATTTCCTACGAGTAACCCGTTGGTGCCGTATACTAACGTCGTTATGGACAAGCATCATTTTAATGGGCAAACCCACTATAAACGAGATTTTCTATAGCTATGTTAGTCTACCAGAGGGTAAACACAATTTACTTGCAAATCCTTCGGTTCACCTCTGATCCACCCAGGAAGGCTTTGTTTTCGACGAATCGACCGTCCACCGTGTCACCCTTGTGACTCCAAACTCGGAGTTGAGTAGTTCAGACTTGGACCAAAGTGTGACAGTGGAGGGACATCCAATGTAAACCCTTGAATTCAACAAAAAAACATGGTTTAAAAGTTTAACAGGTTGCTGATGGATATTTGATTTGAGTAGACTTTCTTCGAGACCTGTTTCGCTTTTTTCTGCTATCGAATCAACCGGCACTGCTGAAAATCCAAAGACTTGGATGGTTTTGTTGGACCAATTGGTCGTACCTGGCCGTGGTGACTGGGAATTATCATAGCGTGGGAATGGGAATCCAGGAATCCATCTATTGAATTAACCAGTTATGTTATATTATGTTATGTTCTGTTAAATCTGCTTTTCATCCACCTGATTTGCAGGGACGAACAAGGATTCCTTCTCAGCCAGCCAGTATGTTTGAGGATAACAAGCTGACGAGCAGTCGATTATCGATGCTCTTCCACCCCAAGTCTGCTTTGCTTTGACAGCGTCCACGCCAAAGAGAATTGCTTGGAAACGCTCGGAGAAAGAGGGGTGGAGTGGTGTGTGTGTGTGTGCGTGTGCGTGTGTGTGTCAGTAACTTGGTAGGAAGTGGGGCATACATCCCCTGATCATTGTTTTTTTCACCACCCAACAATGGTATGGAAACTGGCAAAAATTGTGATTTAAGCGCCAAAAAACCTGGGATTGTCAGTGTTTTTAAACCAAGTTGCAGCGAAACAAACTTCCAGCATGTATTCGGATACATCAAAGCTTTCTTTGTACTTATATATGTATTCATGCAAAGCTTTTGAGGTTCAAAGTTTGAGGAATTTTGAGCTCTGGATTCAGAATCCTTCAACAACATGATGGGTTTCATGCTTCAACCACAGAATCAAGAGAGAATAGACATGATACTTAAATTGTAGGTTAACATTTGGCACACCAATACACCCCACAAAAAGCTTCTTATACTTAATTTAGGGGGGTTACTAATCCATCTGGGACATTGGCGTACTTGATTCAGAGACCGTGTGCAATCCGATGTCAACATCACCAACAGAAAGATTGAGAAAAAGTGGGTCCCCGACTTGAGCCAATCCCAAATTATACTCAGTAGATGGTGACGTTTTTTTTTTTTGTTCGATTCGCAAAAAACATGGCGTTTGTTAGAAATATCGCAGACATATCCTTTCTGTGTAATTCGAACACATGTGATCTGGATGTTTCCGGAAGTTTGTGCAGTTGCTATCATAGCCGGGCAATGTCAGATATTTGTCAGTCCATCAAATGCACCCAGCTTAATTCAATTCCTTTTCTGACTTGTCTTTTCCAGTTGCCAACTACCGGAGAACCTTAGGTAAGATTAGGACTGTGCCCTCTGATCAGGCAGCAAATGAGTAGGAAGTGGGTTATAAGATAAGCCTCCCAACAATTGGAATATCATGGGATTATACCCCAGGGAAATTGTCAAGTCTATCCGTGCAGCTATATATACATATATACATATGTATATATACATATATACATATGTATATATACATATATATATGCAGCATTGATCAATATTACTGTATATATATACATACACATATGTTCAATTCAAATTCAAATACAGCACTTGTACCAGGGCTAGACAGGGTCAATTACTTAGTAGTACTTCTCGCTGACATTTGCAGAATCATCTGTCCAACTTGGCTTGGTTAGTCAAACCCTGGCCCAGGAGAAATGGAAGATCACAGCAAAGTGAATTGTGAAGTTGATGAGCATAATTATATATTATTACTATTATGTATTACTATTACTGTTGTTGCTGTTGTTGCTGTTGTTGTTGTTACTATTATTACTATGATTATCATCTGATCATTCTTTCTCTCTGAATTCTTAGGGCTGCAGTGGCATCCCGTGGCATCCTGTGGGGGTGAAAGCCTCTGAAGGCCGAAAAAATGGTTCTCAATTACCCTCTGGTTATGTCAAAATAGCTATTGAGGCTATCAAAATAGTGGATTTACCCAGTTATAAAATGGTGGTTTTCCATAGTGATGTAAACGTTTACCAGAGGGTATACAAGATTCTATGAATAAATGGGTATACGGTATTGTTGGTAAAAAATATCCCTGGTTTCCTGTGTTGCAAAACAGGAAACCAATTCTTTCATACCACCCGACCATAGATCTTTCCTGGGAAAATCGTGGGAAACCCATATGATTTTCCCTTCAACCACTTGCAATGACAAACCTAGAACTATGGGTGGGAAAATACTAGCTGTTTTTGGCCAACTGCTAAAATACCAAAGGGCAAAGACTCTCCATTTATGGATGATTTTCCCGGAAAAGACATCCATTTCGTTCAGCCAGCTGTTTGATGGGAGGAATTTCCCTTTCTGCCTGGTCAAACATCATCAAACATTGGCGAACACCCTATAGAAATGGAGGAATTTTCCGTGGTTTAAGTTCGCGATCATCGAACTCTTAGAGGCATGGACCTGGCTGGCGTGCGCCCCGTGGACGAAGGCCGTTTCGAGGCCGAGGTCGCGTGCGTTTCGGGATCGTTGCGGGAACGGGAGTTGAGCATCCTTGGAATGATTGGGGGGTCCTTGGAATCGTTGGGTTTCAAGAAATTTTTGGTCTCCCTCTATTTCGAGACGAATGTTACAACAATCTCTTAATCCAGTATTATCATGTATTGTCATGTATTATCCTATCCAAGTTCAAATGCATGGTATTATCCTATCCTATCCTATCCATTCCTATCCTATCCTATCCTATTATCCTATCCAAGTTCAAATACAAAAAAATCATCTGAAATCTGAAAAATCTTCGTAAATCAGCCACAGATGTTCATCCAGGGGCCCAGGGATCTCATGGCTGGGATTTTTCGACCCAAATAACCAGCCAGGCCCATAGGGAAAAACATATGATTCACCGGATGGAATGGGGCAGAATTTGATGTTCATAGAGAATATAGAGATCATCCGATTTCACAAACGCGTAAGCTAGAACCATTCTATGGCGGCAACTATCTAATGATCATCAAGAATCAAGTATCCTGCTTTGCAATTCATTTTCTTGCATGCATTCCATTTCTCTCTGTTGTTTTAGTTTTTATTGTTATCCATAATATATACGGTAACAACATTTAAATACGTGGAGGGCGGGCCAGACCGCAAGGCCACGGAGGTAGTATGAAATACCAGTTCGTATATTTAAATGTTGCAGTATGTTTAAATGAATTGGATTCCGTATGTTTAAATGGCTGGGCGGGCCAAGGAAAACCTTCCCGGAGGTAGTCTAAAATACCTGTTCGTATATTTAAAAATCCGTATATTTAAATGTAGTTACCGTATATATATATATATAGACATAGATACATGACGTACAATGTTTGTACATATACTATGACATATATATATATATGTATACATATATATGTATTGACAGCCAATGCACTGCATGTGTAGACAGATCATATAAGTATGTTTATCATAGTAGCTATCAAAAAAAGGAACATACCACAATGAAAAACACGTCCCTGGATCAAAGGAAAAAAAACGTAATGCATGCGTGAATGGAATGACCAACCAAAAAATGCTCTAAAGCACAAACACCTATCAACAACATAACAGGACCAGACAACGACACAACAAAAAATACAACCAAGATCGATAATAAAGAAAATAAAGCCTCACATGAGACCAGCCAAATAAGAGGAAATGAACATCATTTGACACCCTTCCCAGTCTTGCCCTGCCAGGTGTCGGCGAAAGATCTGCATAATCTGGAGCCAAAGAACGTCTTCCTTAAGGCTTTGGCCAGTGGCCTGGCACTGGGAGAATGAGGATATGAACCATGATGGGGGCTTAAAATTCACCTGTCATTAAGCTCTATAGGGCTTGCATCATGTCATAAAAGCATATGTATGTATATATATATATATATATATATCATGCCTCCAGTGTGAAATACCGGATCGAAAAAAAAAACAGGGCTAGTCAGTCGATTCGGGGCCAGTTTTATTCATATTTCAACAAAGATAGGGGATAGACCCAACATGCCAACCAAAAAAAAAGTCTATACTGGCATCAACCATCATTCTATATCTAGACAAGTAGTTTTTGGATTTACCCATCATGCAACCCATGGTGCTGGAAGATAGCAAGCAACATTTGCCATGGATCCAAGCATCAAATCCTGGGTTTCAACAATGGGGCGGCTGTTTTTTGTCACAAATGGATGGGGATTTAACATGAATTAGAAAACTCAGCATCAATAATAGAATGGGGATGAATATTTACTGTAACATGATTGTATATAGAATGGGGATTTAACAAACATGTTTTTTCAGCATCAACAATGGTGAGATTTGATATAGAATCATGGCAAGAGTTCATTTTTGTTGCTGATTAGTGAGGTGTAACCACCTCTTGACGTTTCCAAACCAACCCCAAATCATCTGGGTCAAGCTGACTTTTGTTGGTATCGAAACAACCATGGGTTTAGGGTATATTTGGGTATAGACATTTGTTCAGAAACACTGAAACACCCACACAATCCCATAATATCCCATATATGCATATATATATACATACATTTTTGTGTGTATGTGTGTATATAGGTCATGTATTTTCAAACGTGTGTACTAATTATGTGCAATATTGCATAACAGTTTAACAGTGTATGATCTACACATCACCCGCATATGCCCAATGTGGAGTTGCAGTTTTGCAAGAACCACCAGCATTTACAGCCAACAAGGGCCCTGAAAAGAGAATCGTAGACAAACAATTTAATGTATCGAACCAACATAGTGTATGTTGGACAGGTTTTTCATGAAACAATTGTTCAAAACACACAAAAAAGAAATCGGGTGAACCAACAGAGAATATGATTGAATTAAACCCAATGATTTACATCATTCGCAGTTGGGGTTTTAATATCCAGTGTATGATTGGTGATGATGGTTTTTTGGACTTCCCCAAGTGGTTGAACCCACAGAAATGAGGCGATGTTGCGATGTTGCAACTGGGTCATATTCTACTCACAAGCTCGAGTTGTAGAACTCACAATATGGGGTTTGTCTGAAAATGTATGAAAATGTTGGTAAAACTCCAATTTATCCACTGAATCATCGTTTTCTGACAAAATTGGCCACTTTGAAAGATGGGTAGCCATAGCAACCACCGGAAAAAACCACCGTGTCCCATGTCCAGACACGGCCCAATTTACGGCCTAAGGCTGTCACACCGTGTCCACCATGCGAGATGGCTCCTTTGTGGGAAATCAGGCTGCGCAGCTCGACGAGCCGCGACGAGACTGGGAGAATCAGAACAACGCTTCCACCTGGTTCCACTGTTTTGAACAGGCTGGCACAATATATATATACACTTAATTTATAATGATATATATATATGTATATATATACATGTTATATGTTATATGTTATATGACTTGTCTAGATGTTTATAATGATATGTATATATATATACACATGTTATATGTTATATGACTTGTCTAGATGGGACATGACTGTTTGTGTCTTACATCACCATATCTGGCAGTTTTTTGTAAGATCATTCCACTGTTCTTGGTCAGTGAATATCCCCACCTGTGACAGTGATTGTCACCTGGTGTCACCTCATTAGCATGATCAGGGACCAAACATGATTCGCAACACCTAAGTAAGTATATAGTCATGTTTAACAAGTATATGATTAGTATTTAGTCATGTTAAACAACTATATAGTCATGTTAAACATGACTCCTCAACTGTTTAACAAAACTAAATGTAGCTCTGCAAGTGGCTTCGCAGTTGGATAGTTCGCCTCAAGACCCTTAAAAGCCTTTCAGTAACCCAGCATGTGACCTACCAATACCTACCAATCGTTCTAGTGCTAAAACCATATCAAATAAGTAAAGAAGTATAACGATTGGTAGCATAAGTAATATTGAATACAAACGAATATGGCATATTTGCAAAGCATAAGTTTTTAGCGAGTTCCCGGTATCCGTCATTGGCCGGGTTCCATTTTCCATGGATGAAAGTTATTGGTCGCCATTTCCAATTGGCCATTTCACATTTTCGAAAGCATCTAATCTAGTAAAGCCAAGAAGAACACCCAGTCCTGCAACCCTGCCATTTTGGTTGGTGAAAGGTCCTATGTTATGGAAAATCATGTTAAAATCAGTAAAACATATCATTTCTCACCATTGCTGGGCCATAGTATGGAATCTATAGAATCTATACCACAGCTCTATATCCCCTAGGATCCATGTATGCTATATATGGTAACATTTACCATCAATATACCCCCAATGTTAGTATATATACCATACATGGATCCTATGGGTATTGGTTTACTGGTTTACTGCTGATTTTCGTCCATTTTCCGCGCGGCGGGAGGTGGAAATCGTGACCGTGAAGGCCCTCCAGTGGCGCCTTTCAGCCCCCGGCCAAGCGCGGGTCATCGCCTCCCCTGACGGCCAGACGCAGCTGGTGATTCGACGAAGATTCGTCCGAGTGGAGCTGGGAAATCTCTGCGAAAAACAGCAGAAATATAGAGACCTAACATGACCTAAGCGTTATGTCAATTATGATAAATTTGATTATTGGGGTTAAGAAAAAATGGGGATACGATACCAACATATACCAACCATATTCTGGGCAATTTAGCTTGATCCGGATACTTCGGTTGATTGGTTGTGAAATGGTGGGTTGTGAACCTACCTGGTTTATGGGGGATCACTAACTGACCCATCATGGGAATCCTATATTATGGTGGCACCCCTAAAAGCGGAAATTGAACACAATGCATTCCAAGCATTGCCAAAATCTGTGGTTCTTAGACCTTGATTTTTGACCTATACCCAAAGGTGAATTCTCTTCGAAAAAACAGAGTAGGACAAAGCATTTGCCTGCCAGAGAACTGCTGATGTTTTTGGCACCTTCTTCCAATATGTGTCATGGTCAAAACATACGGTGGATAGAAGAATTCCTGCACCAGTTGATAGATGGGTTTATCCCATTATTTTGTTCGGTTTTCAATCATCCAAGGCGGTGCGGGTTTCTTCCATCCACAGTGATGTGATGTGATATGGTCATCCATACCATGGGAATCCTTGCTCAATGGGCTCAATGGGCATGCAAATCCCTAGTGGATTGATGGCATGGATCCGGTAGTACATGATAGTACCAGACCAACCCGAGTTGAACTCTGCTTGAAGTTGCTGTAGACAATTTGAGGTTCATAGTTCCAAGTGGAATCAGAAAGTGACGATGTGGCAAGAAATTACAGTTTCCCTATTCTCATGATATTCCCCATCAAAATTTCTCTAGTCCACATCAAGACGTCTTTTCCAAGTGCGACGAAATCGTCAAGACTGACCCACGAGAACTCAATGGCTTCTCACTTCTCCCAGTGACTCTCCGAACCCCCCGAACCCGGCCCAGGAAGTGTTGAGACAACTTGAGTTTGACCACCACCGCATGACCAGCGGCGCCTTAGTTCGCTGTAAAGAGACTCAACGCGCCTGGACCAAGATCTGAGGCGAGAAATGAAGGGTGATGAAGCACCAGAAACTGATCTAGCCCGAGGTTTAGTGGGGATAAGGGTTTCCCATAGGAATTTAGAACGGTTTTCCATGGGATTTCCTGGAATTTACTCTCGGCAATTTCGCGTTTTGCTACGGAAATTTCATCATTTAGATGGGGTAAAGCGCGGGAAATGATGGGGATATTAAATATTAGATGGATTGCGGTGATATAATTGGACACACCGAAAAATGATGGCTTAGCGAAGTGGATAGGTTATGCTTTTAACCTGTTTTAAGCTGTTTTCAGCCCCAAAAATGGAGTTTCATCAACAACCTATTGAGAATTCACCAAGATACATGGGGATGCAGCTGATACATGCTGATACAACTGGGTCAACCACATGTTTCGGTCCTCGGTTCCGAACGTGCGACTGAATAATGGGGATATGCAACAACCACTTTTTGCTGCAGGTATCCAAGATTGGCCATGCAATGTGCAATAGTGTAATATAGTGAATCATGATATGGGGATAGTGAGCAAGCCACAGTTTTAAGATTGAACTGTACTTCCTGGTGTTGAACAAAAAATGGGACATACCCTCTGGTAATTTAACATAGCTATTGAAAATGGCCATTTGTACTGGATTTTCCCATTAAAAATGGTGATTTTCCATAGCTATGTTAAATTACCTGAGGGTACTGTAAGAGTGTTTAAGATGTACCTGATGATTTATTTCGTGAATGATTTCATCGGCTGCCTGCGTCGCATCAATTTTTTGAGTATTCACTGAGGGTGACTCTAGTGGGAAAGTTTGTACACAAATTGTTCAGCAAAAAAAACATATCAAAATTAATGTCCATAACCGTTCCAGTTGAACAGTTGCAGTTCAAGCAAATTACTCACTAGCTATGACTCGAAAATGCAGGTCTAACCAGCAAGAATTGTGATCATGTATGATTTATTATGACATTTGATTGGTGTTTGCAATATAATTTAATGGGGATTTCTTAAGTAATGGGGGATCCCCAGTCGTCACCATAGGTTTCAATACGAAGTCATAGTCATCCATGACGACTGGATGATTTGGAGGTACCTCCATGTTAGGAAACCTCAATATCATGCGGATTGTCAGCTGGTGATGGGCCACGGAGTTTGTGTTTGCTAATGTGGAAGCCGCCAGCTGCAGATTGAGTCCAAACAAACCATGCTATTCGAGAGTCAAGTGACCCATACCTACCATTATTAACGGTTATAGTAATCCCAGGAAAGGTGTCTTCATTACTATTGAAGTGAGATTTTTACATATTTTTACCAACTTCTACCTTTTTGGGATTAGTAATGTGTAGTAATGTACTATCACTATCTGTAAGCCGCAAAACAAATCATGCAAGCACATAACCCGATTTCATTGTCACAGAGCTTTGAGAGGGACCCTGACCGGCCGATCTTTTAGGCCCCTAGGCATTGCTCTGGAGCCGAACATGCTGTGGACTCGGAGCCTTTTTCGATCTCATTTGGCTGTGGGCAGTGATATGAGCTTGGCATAGCTTGGCACAATTACCCTCTGCTTATGACTAACGGTTTGCCATGGTATAGATGGCCCATAGAAATGGATGGTTTACCTATTAAACATGGTGATTTTCCATGGCAAACTGTTAAATTACCAGAGGGTACAGCTTATTGATGCTGATTGGGGTTCATTCTTCCAAGGTTACTCTGCTGAGCTTCGAAAAGAATTGGAGCTATCGGAAGAGTAGAGGCACCTACAAGGTCATCTCGATTTCTCGAGGATCTGAAGCTCCCTTTCTGGACGTGGACATTCGTCAGTGTTCGAAGTGGAGCTCACCTTATGATAGATTTTTCTTCCCATGACATCGCATGAGCTTTTGTCAAAGAATGTGAGAGATAAATTGAAAGTATTCCAATTATATAGACCATTTCCCTCCGGTGTCATCAAACGTGGCAGTGGAAAATCACGAAAATCTGGTTGGCGGTTTCAGACATGTTTTTTTTTTTATGATTTTCCATTTCATATATGGGATGTCGTCCTTCCCATTGACTTTCACTCCATCATTTTTCAAGATGGTGAAATTGCACCACCAACCAGTATAATATAGGGATTAATAATGATAAATATGGGGGATTAATATGATAAATGATGATTTTCAAGATGGTTATTGCACCACCAACCAGTCATTTATAGATGATGTTTCCAATAAAACCTCCATGTTTTTATGGGGGATTTCCCACTGCCAGGTGACTGAAAAAATGCCGTAGGTATCCGTAGGTCGATTGACCAAAGAAGTCCTGATTCCGGGTCCCCAACATGACCCAACATGACCCAACTCGCAGAAAGCGAGGCCAGGAAGGCCACGAATCGTTGTTGATCTTTTGGGATCATTGCCCAATCGAAGATAGCCATAGCTATGGAAGCCCATGGTCCTTTCAGTTCGATGATTGACCTATTTTTTTAGGGTGGTTTTGCATAGCTATGTTAAAGGATGGTGCGCTCCCTTTGGGTTACTGTATGTTTTATTCTCCGTGTTTTTGCTTTTTCTCAACTCCGCAAAACACGGCGCCGCCCTGAGGTGTTTTAGCATTCTTCAAAGGGGCCTACGACAAGATCTCACAGAGTTTCGGCCGCAAAGCCTAGTGCCAAGTATGAGGATCATCGAACAGAACAACAGAACCATCATTTTCTTCGTGTAAATCACCTCATCTCTACGTTCATCAAGTCTGATTTTTTTGTCTGATTTTAATTGATTTTAGGGGTACTCTAATGTCCAATGGTTTAAAACAAATTAGAACATGTTTTTCCTAACATCATTCTTGCGGTTTCACCACATGAAAGGGTGCTTTTTCATCAGCATTTTCCTTGGGATCCATCTCGCCCCGAGTTTTTTGGTGAAAGCGTTGTTGGAAGTGACACGACACTAAAATGAAATCATGGAATGTCCCAGCGCGTTTTCCCATCTTAATATATTTCATTTTTTATTGAATCAACAGTAGGAAAATCATATTAAGTATTACCATCTGGTTATTTAACAGTTTGCCATGGAAAATCACCATGCTATTCATAGGTAAACCATCTATTTCTATGGGCCATCTATTTTCCATGGCAAACCGTTAGTCATAACCAGAGGGTAAGAATGAATTGGAGATTATCCCATTGTCCCGAATTATTGTATTCTTATCCCATGATTTTCATCTTATTTTCACAGTACACTCACTTACTGGTGCGTTTTACGCAGGGAATGGATGGGTTGCTGGGGGTTGCTGGGATGATTATTGATAATTCGCCAATGGATCATTCCCGAAAATTCCCTGCGTACAACGCACCAGTAAGAATTTTCAGACAACCCCGGCGGCAGCCCCTCTGATCGCCTCTGTGTCATCTCCAAGGATAGCAGATCCATCCAGTGTGCCTGCGGACTACAAAGATCTGTGCCCGCTGGCCCGGTTATGTTTTCAACCAAGGTTTCGAGCCATTTTTTCCCCCAAAAAACACAGAAAATCCTTCCACAGTGGGATGTGTTTCTTTTTATCAGTGAGGATGTTCCCTGAAATTGAGGCCTGAAAAATAGGCCAAACATATATGGTACCTACCTCCAATAAATCGGTTCCTGAATTGGCGATTATATACCAATGATTAACCATCATTAACCACTATGAACCACTATCAACCACTATTAACCACTATTAACCTTTTACTTTTTTCATCTTTCTGTTGCCCAAAAAATATATGGGAATCTTCGGATTCAACAAGGGGAAAACAGACAAATCTATGGTTAATCTATGGTTAGGATGAGGGGAATCATCCCCTTTTATGGCCAAAAAAAAAAATCAGGTTAGTGAATTATGATTTCATTTACCCAGATAGATCATGGAGGGTGTTTCTGATCTCATGTTCCATTCATAACTGCTTGGCGGTGACTGGAACATGGCTGGATGATGACTTTCCAGAAACATTTGGGAATGGAAAATCATCCCAACAGACGAACTCATATTTTTCAGAGGGGTAGGTATACCACCAACCAGTGTTCCATTAATAACCATGATTATAAGTTATACCAATGATTGGAAACCATGATATCCCCATTGTGGTATTTTTCTTTGTCACATTTCTTGGTATCCCCATGATAGCCCATGATAGTGTCATTCTTGATTTCCCTTCCCAGTCACATTGGAGCAACCGTTCTTCGTGTTCTCAGGTGAGTCATACGCATCGCAATGCTACTACGTCTTAGCGATGTATCTCAGTCGCAGATGGCGCACTGTACGACCACTACAGAGACAAGTGCAGAGAGGTCCCGATCCATATTCTATGCATTTGCATATTTACATATTCATATTTACCTACATGTGCCCTAGACATAATTCATGTTGGCACCTATTTTCACAAATGATACCTTCATGCTTGCCATATCAGGTTCTAATTTTGAACACTTGCACTCCGAAGCAAAACTGGGTCTAGTTTCCTCTGTCTAAGACTGACAAAACTGAGCTTGTGTGGGGCCCGGCCGCTGCCGTCGAAAGGGATTTCCAGTCATGCTACCCATCAGGCTCCAGTGCAGATGATCGTGTCACACACCCACGACGAGCAACCTCCCAAAATCAGCTAGCAGCTACAATGTGAGGCCCCGCAGTTATAAGTTGGTTAACAAAAGCCCCAGTAACTATAGTTATTTGCGTACCATAAACCATAGTGAAATTGGAGTTATGTTCACCAACTTAGCGTTCTCGAACGGGGGCCTCACATTGTAGCTAGATATGACTTGTTTTAAGAGTTTCGTGACAGACACATCTTGGAATCAATAGCTGGGCAAAATGGATGTAAATTCCCCCAGTCATATGGCAATTTCATGGCTTTTGACTCATCTCAATCGGACATAGGACCAACAACATCCGATTTTTCCGCCAAGAAAAATGCTCGACCTTTCCAGTCTTTGGATCGGTTCTTTGGTGCAAAAATTGAATTCACCAGCCATTCATTGTTGGTTGACCAAGAACAATTCTGATTGGTGGTTTTGAACATTTTTTATTTTTCCATATATTGGGAATAGTCACCCCAACTGACTAATATTTTTCAGAGGGTTGAAACCACCAACCAGAATTGGGTGCCAACAAAAACTAATCTGGTGCAAAAATTCACCAGCCATTGGAACGCTGTAGGAGTTGGAAGGAGCTTCAAGTGGACGATGCGCAACTGGGAGATATCACCAGAGTCTTGGCTAATCCCACGTCACGAAAGGTATGTGCTCAACCTTAGTAGGTTTACCATCGTATATCCATTTATATAATATATAATATATAATGTATGGTATATAATATATGATGTATGATATATAATATATAATGCAACATAACATAATATAATATAATAAAATTATATAATATGTATATATAATTACATATGAAAACATATTATTTAGATAGTATACTATATTTATCATTATATATAATATATAATATATGATATATAATATATATGTTTTTTAAAATACATGTGAATAAAGCCACTTTGGACACTTATGATCACCAGGGTTAACCACACAGATAGATCCTATAGCACCCCCAACGGTCGATGCCGAAAATACCGTTGGGAAAACATCATCCAACTACCGTCCTCGAAACAGTAGTAGTAGTGGTGGTGGTGGCGGTGGGCGCCCTATACGTACATATATATATGTGTATATATATATATGTATATATATATATATATGTATACATACATACATACATACATACATATACATACATACATATACATACATATACATACATACATATACATACATACATACATATACATACATACATATACATACATACATATACATACATACATATACATACATACATACATATACATACATACATACATACATACATACATACATGAGCGACGGCTTTTATTTGGTCAATTGGAGAGACGTATTGGGGCGTACCCCGGTTTGCCGAAAACATCATGATTAGGCTGTAAAACAAGGTAGGAACACCCCGAGAACGAGGTAGGCATCTCATGTAAAGCATTTAGCTCCTAAAAACAAGTGCGGTGCTGGAAAACGAGGTCAGGCCCCAAAAAACGCTACGGGACTGGTCTTAGTTGTCCAAGACCTAACTTTTAAACTTTTTTATGTAGCCTGCCTTTTGATCATAGTTTCCTTGATGTTATGTATGGTGAAGTTGCCGTGCAACCGCCAGCAATGTCAAGATTCTCCTGGGGCGAGGAGATAGCAAAATCTCCAGGGGTGAGGAGAGAGTGAAGACTAGAATTGATTAATGTACCCAATTCTTTAGAAAATAAAGCGTTCGCATGCTGCGAGTGGCAGAAAGTAGTGGCGTTCCTGCACTCAGAGGTGCGGCATACCTTCGCGGCCAGCGTTGAGGAAAAACTTTTGGAGTTTGGAGCGCATCAAACGTTTGTTTAAACCGCAAACGAAGGGGTCTGTTCATAGCTGGTTTTTTTTGAAATGAAGTGTGCTTGAACTGGTGTTTGGTTGAAAAGCTGTTTCGAGCACAACCAGTTGCGTCCGCGCGGGTGTGCTACCTAGAGAGCCCGTGCTGGAAGTTTGTTTCGAGCATACCTGGTTCAAGTTGCCCCACGGGATAGTAAAAACTCGGTTTCGAGCCAACACAACCAGACGCGGAACGGCGCGAAAAGATGTCCTGAAACCGTGGCCCAGCCAACATGGTTAATATGCAAACCTTTTTAGCAGATTTCGGAACATGCTGTTCGCCTAAAGCATGTGTTTATTTCGATTGATCCCTAACATGGCATTTCAATGCCATTGCTCTGACATATATTTTGCCAAACTCAAACCACGACAAGTCTAGACACAGTTTCAAACAAAGGCAAAAACATCGCATTTTCATAGTACAAGAACTCCGGCCATAAGCCCCATTACAAACCTCACGGCCTTGTTTTGATTCTCAAGGGGCGAAAATGTGACACCTTTAGCCCTTAGCCCTCCAGTGGTAAAAGATGCGGCACATGGGGAGTGTGACTTACAAAACTATTTTGGGCAGAAAGTTCAAACTTTTAGATGCCTGGAGTTTGGCTGGCTAAGTGGAGAACGAGTTAGGAACACCCTGTCAATTGCGTTATGTACCAAATAAAATCAGTGGCTCATATATATATAATGTATGTATATATAATACATATATATATAATACATATATATATATACATATATATATATACATATACATATGCCATGGTCAAGTTACATGGTATATGAGATATGGTCATCCCACGATCAGGAATTCCTCACGATGGGTATACTGACCCCTGTAAATGGGTGGATAACCATCCCCCTCTATGGGAAACTAAGGCATGTCTTGACCATGGCACATATGAGTTTGCCTGCAAGTAATCGAATTATTCATCATGTTACCTGTTTTCACCGAGTGGAAGATTAATTTAATGGCATACCCCATTCCGAGGCAAACTGACAAACCCATATGCTTCATGTATGATGTATTTACCCGTAGGATCACATATCCAAACAGTGGGATTTACCCCCAACATATGGCGGCCTCTTCATTGGGAAATTGAGGTTCCGAATCCATGGGGTCAAAGGGAGTACCCAAACCGACAAGGATAAATCTAACAAACATGGAGCAGCAAATGGGAATATGAATGTGTTGATAATGGATCTAATATGATCTAATCACATTTCACCTATATGGTTGTTACAATGGATCATGCTTAGATAAATAGCAGATAGATAGATGGATATGTAGATAGATCAAATATGTACATACAAAATAAACACTGGAAAACTGGCAGCTGGAGCAATTGGAGATCAGTCATGCTACCCACGTTTTTTTGTATATGAATTGGCATAACTGTTGTGCTAACTCCCCAATCATAAACCCCCAATTTCGATGATTTACCTCTTCAAAATTGTGATTTGCCACAGTTATTTTTAAGTTAACAACCCAAAATCCCATGGTTGATGATCAAATTTTACATTGAAACTGCAATTTGGGGCTGTCTCTTGGCATGCAGCACTTGGGTGACAATCTCATGGATAACCTGAGGATCCTGCGGAGACATAGGGGCCAGAATTTAAGGCCATCAAAAACGAGAGGTGAATTGACCGTGGTTGGCCCCTGGGTTTCCATCCAAAAAAACTTGTGTTTTCCACGTGTCAGTTCCGAAGATGCCTCTGAATCAAAACCCGAAATGGCGGGACCCCGCTGTTCACATCAAAATAGCTGGTAATGCGGTAAAACCAATGCCAAAATCCTTCAAGTTCGGAGGGTTTATACCACCCACCTATACCGTAGCTATGCTAATTTACCAGAGGGTATATCTCAGTAAATCAGTTTGGATGCCATTAAATCCCATTAAGTCACCATAAAAACCCATTAGATCCCATTAAATCCCACTGGATGATTTGCCTAGGAGATTCACTGGAGCAAGGTGCGATGAAGTCAGCAGAGCGAGTTGATGATCTGGGTGTTTCCATGGTAAATGGGAGAATTCTGAGCCATACATGGAGGGAAAATTAAGGGAAATCAATGACATACCAAGTGGATGGTTGCGAAATCCGATTTCCACCAAAAGGATGGTTGAAACCCGAACAAAATAATGGGATGTTTACCATCTATCATCCACAGTATGATTAAACAAATCATAAGCTTTACCAGGTACTTTATCCGGTGGTTAGAGCTAAGGAGGTATGGGCTGTTCACCATTCAGTGGGGAGTCAAGGGGTGATGCAATCAGCTGCTGTCAGGCTTCTTCGACCGGTCAAGTCCCAGAGTCCCAGGGAGAACTTTTGGTCATGTCGAGTATTCAACAATTCATTGTTTTGACATACCCACAATGTTTCATACAATGTGAGGCCCCCCAGTTACAAGTTGGTTAACAAGCCCGCCCCAGTAAGTATAGTTATTTGCGTACCATAAATTAACCATAGTGAAATTGGAGTTATAAACCAACTTACCCTCTGGTAATTTAACATAGCTATGGAAAATCACCCTTTTTAGTGGGGAAATCCACTATAAATGGCCATTTTCAATAGCTATGTTAGTTTACCAGAGGGTAGCTATCGAACGGGGGCCTCACATTGTAGGAATAGATCTATGACCAGAAATCCTCGTGTCCCAGAATTGGATGAAGGGGAAACTCGACAGGAAGCCCCAAACATTTGGTTAAAACCAGGGGTTGAACCATAAATGGGTATGGATCAATACCTATTAATACCATTTTTAGTGGGATGAACATCCATTTACCAGCTATTTTGATGTTCACCAGGGGTACAAGGTTTTGACACACTGCCAAATTTGCCCTTCAATCTTCAAAGAATCAACGGATCATTCGTTGTCCAGAGATGTAGCAACCGGGTAAACCAAGAAATCACCATGTTTTTTTAATGTAAATCATCGAACTAGTCATGGGCAATGTTCATCGATTTTCACAGATTTTCCACTTCGCAAAGTGTTACCCTCTCGTAATTTAACAGTTTGCTATTGAACATGGCCATAGAAATTTTTGAATTACCCATTTAAAATGGTGATTTTCCATAGCTGTGTTCGTTACCAGAGGGTATGTCCAAACAAAATGAATTGTCAGTTTTAATAGGTAAATCAATTATAATTAAATCCCATAGGATCCATGTATGGTATATATATACTAACATTGGGGGTATATTGATGGTAAATGTTACCACATATAGCATACATGGATTCTATGGGTAATTAAATGGTTTTAAATCAACTAGTTCAATAGTTTTTCACACATTAACTCCTTTTGCAGCTCGTTGGTTTGGGCGCGGTAGGCCTCAAAATCTGCGGACTTCTCTTCTTTCGCAACGCGCCTTGGCAGACGGTGGGATGTGTCGGAGGGTCGCGGATCAAATGCAGACGGTGGATGGGGTATAGAAGTTCAGAGTTATGTAGATATATATATAGTAATACAATGTAATACACTATATATTGTAATACTCTATATATTATATATACATATATATATCATATATATATATATAATTATGTTATTACATATGGTTCTATGTATATATATATACACACATATGTTGATGTGTGTGTGTGTGACATGGTATAGGTTTTATCTTAATGTTTGTGGATTTCTACAATATTTTTGCTATTTTTCCGTCCCCAAGAAGGTGCAGCTTTGCATGAACAGGTTTGGATCCATCCTCATAAATCATCAGCTGTGTTTCAAAGCCAATTGTTTTGGTGGTGATTTTGTTTGCCTAAGGCCCTAAAAGCCCTAAAATTATCACCAGATACTCAGATACGAGTATGTTGCTGTAAAATCCTTATTTTTGCTGCTTAAACACTGCAGAGGTTTATATCCCCAGTACATTTTTTCCATCCCAGGGCTGCAGATGCCATCTGAAGTGCCACCCTTCCAGTCCCCAAGCTTCGGGTCAGGAAATGAAAGCGGATAGCAGGGAGGTCATTAAGGACTGGCCGAAGCTTCGAGCCCTCGGTCAAGTTACATGGGAAATTTTTTGTGGTGACCATCCCCGACAACAAGTTGAAGTACCCTCTGGTAATGACTAACGGTTTGCGACATAGAACATGGCCATAGAAATAGTTGATTTTCCCATAGAGGATGGTGATTTTCCATAGCTATGTTAGTTTACCAGAGGGTATCAAACATCATATGGATGTACTTTTATTGATAAATGTTATTATACGTGCAAGATTTGGCACAAACCGGTCTCAATGTTTTTAGAAAAAATATGAGACATCGTTGTACATCAGTATGTGATCTGCAAAATTGCGGAGAAGACCAGTTGAAACCTTTTCCAGCTGCAGGAAAAGTGATAAAAGAATGATAAAATATGATAAAAGCTTTGGTTTAATGCAGTGAAGCACTGGAACCAACCTAGCGCCAACTAGGTGTTCTTTCGGTGGAAAAGGGTGGGGATGACCGACTATGGGTTTTTGTGGTAGTCACAAGCTCTTTTTCTGTGGGGATATAACCTCTACAACTATGGTTTATCATCATATGTTCCATATGTTTTTTTATGGTTTATCTTGAAGTTTCCCGATGTTTTCCACTTGTTTTCCGGATGGAAAATCCCATGGAAAGAAGCGGATGCGGATGACACCCATCCATTCGCAGGAGTTGAAAGAAGGAGGCGGGGTGAAGAGGATCCGAGTCCTCCTGGGAAGCTGATCATCGTGAGCTCCATAATGTTGGGATAGCCCAACTGCTTCCCCAAGCAAAACTCTCAACTTGTCAACAAGGGCTGATGTGCACCATATTGGCTATGTATTAAAAAAAACCCGGAATCGATGTTCACATCGTTAACTAGAATTTGACGGTATAGCTGGATGCTCACCTCCGCTGATGTGGACACTCCTAGATTCGTATGACCTGTTTTTCAAACATCCCCGAGATAGAGATCTATGAAGTGCAGGAAAATCCCAATGGTGAAATCACAATGTTTTACTGATCTCCGCCCCATTAATTAAACATGGATCTATCTGCCATAAACCTAGGTTATTTTCCCAGATGTTTTGTTGGTATATTCCCATCATAGCATAAGTTAAACCTCCATTCTTGTTGGTAAAACCTTCATGTTTCGTTGATCAGACCCCCCTTTCTACCGGTGTAGAAACCGAATCGCCCCAGGCGTTAGCTGTGTGATTTGCACGGGGGACAACACCACCACAGGCTGCAGGGCGAGATGGGCAGGGAGGTCTTCGGAGGTCGGGATATCCAGAGTTGGAGCTACGTATTTTCTGTTTTCCAAGCATGTGTGATAGTTTTCTTGTTGGCGATACATATAAATATATATATATAAATACATAATATGTATTATCTAATGATATAAGCCATGAAACCAACATGAATATCCCATGACATCCAGTTGAATACCATGCATGATACCTCTAAATCCATGGGTGAATCATGCAAATATCCACTTCGATGAATCTCCGGGGTGACAGCCTGGAGGCAAATCGATGAATTTTATGGAGTTATTTGCTATTTACCCTCTGGTTATTGAACAGTTTGCTATGGAAAATAGATGGCCCATTTATTTCTAGATGATAAACATGATGATGATTTAGCTATCAAAAATTGTGATTTCCCAGTTCGCAAAGCGTGAAATAACTGGATACCATTATTTAGCCATGGAAAAGTTGAACTAAATCGATTCAGATTTTTCCATTGACAGAGTTCGATGATGTTCCGAATGTTTTCCAGGGTCCAATGATGATAATGATGCACAGATGGATCCAAGATGGCCGATTTTCCATCCAGGTTTGGGTTTCTGGGTATTGGGATGATTTCTGAAAGGAGAAAACTTATGAGAAAACAACTCAATACAGCAGAAATTGTGGGTTTCCCGGTTTCCGAAATGGTAAGAGGTGGGGTTACCTGGTTACCTCCTGCCCATTTGGCAATCGACTCGTTCCAATTGGTAGGTCTTGGGCCAGGTCATTGCCGAAACTAGACCCGTCTGGGTCTGGATCAAAGCCTACCCTGGCTTTCAGATCTAGCTGGTATATGGTCACCTTATGGGAAAAAACGGTAGCATGACATACCCTTAAGATCCTGCATTCAGTGGTTAAGTTCCCATTGCTGGTGGCTGGTCCTCCAAGTTTTGTGCTGCTTAAAACCATGATTTTTCTTGGTGCACGTCTATGAGTCTATTTCTTGTTGGTTTGGTTGGTTAAATCAGGTTTAATCAAAACTGATTTTCTGGTTACCCTCCGGTAAATTAACATAGCTATGGAAGCCACGGCCCAGCACATGTTCGATGAATTACCTATATTATTTCCTATGATTTTCTTGGTGATCTTCCAGTTCGCAAAGTGTTAGTAGTTAGTCATTACCCTAGGGTAAACATTGTCATAGATGTGGAACATCAAGCATTTGTAGACGATTTTCCTGGGGTTTCCCCGTTGGTTTTCTACATCTATGGTAGTTTACCCTAGCCCATAGGATCCATGTATGCTATATATGGTAACATTTACCATCAATATACCCCAAATGTTAGCATATATACCATACATGGATCCTATGGGCTAGGGAGAGGGTAATCACAACCATCCAGGAGTAAGCATCGGCCGGCAGTGTGGCATCGTTTCAGACAAGGCACGTGTGCCCCGGCAGAAAGGCGACGGCCATGATGGGGTGGGGTGGTACACGCTCTTGATGCTTGGCATTTAACTTGTTCAAGTAACTTGTAACACGCTCTCGATGCTATGCTCTTAACTGGTTCAAGTAACTTGTAGTCGTTCTTGTTGCCAATCTCTTAACTTTGTCAGGCAACTTGTAACTCCCTCTTGATGCTATGCTCTTAACTTTGTCAAGCAACTTGTATCACACTCTTGCTGTTACGCTCTTAACTAACTTGTTCAAACAACTTGCAACACGCTCTTGATGCTACGCTCTTAGCAGTTTCCAAGCAAGTACACTTCAAAACCAAATGCGAAGGTCATGCTGTTGTGAACCCGCTGCTGAAAGAAAAATCCTTTAGTGGTTGCGGTGGCAGAACATAACTGTGGATGAAAAGATGTGTGCAGAACAGGGCAAAATCTGCAAATGGCGGTAATGAGAGGAATCTCCATCAGCTGCAGATAGCATGAGGTTGCATCATCACTGTGTCCACCGCACGCAGTCCCCACGCCACGGCGTGACCTGGGTAGTTTAGTACTAATCTATTGCCATGTTTACGGGCATATGAGATATCTATAGAATATCCGTTAATTCATCCAGCATCTGAAAACACGAGTATCTTAGATTAATTAAAAAATATGAGATTTGGTTCGCTTTTTTTGTTTCCAGGGCTGTAACAAAAGATCAGCAGGTAGGTAGATACATGTCATTATATGTCTATAATATACATTCTGGGCTCCGTGGCAGGATTGCCGGCCCAAAGGAATTCATGTCCAAAGGTTGGGAACTTGTTGGGTCCAGAATCGATATGGATGTCCCATGATGTCCCTACAGACATTGGTCGATACCTAGGATGTGATCAGATACAGGAATTGGCGGAAAGCTTCGGAAAGCCGTGTTTGACGGCTACAATGCAACATGGACGGATCAGTCTGCCACATTCAGGTACATCTGTGACGGCTTTTCAAGCTTTGCGAGATTTGGATTCGCTGCGCCTCAATACGCAGGCACGGATCAGTCTCTGGCTACAATATGCCACGGGGAACCTCAGAGACATCATGTCTGTTTGGCTTGTTTGGGGGAAAGTCCTCTTCACTGCGGTGGCACAAGGGATGTGCTACACGGGAGTGGAACCAGGGATTCTCGTGGAGGGAGGTGCTTGGCGTGGTCAGGGTGTTGATTACCGACCCCAAGTGAGGCGTTTCGTTTCTACTGATGCTGGAGATGTTACTCAATTGTCTCAGCCATCGTTCGAGTCTCTCGCAGATGCTTCGGCCTTGAGATGCCCGTGCAATTTGAGGTATCCTTGCAATACAATGGTGCTGAGACTCACCGTTTCGGACCCCAAAAAAGGATCATAAAAAAGGATCCCAAAACCATCAATAACCGTGGAAGGGCCAACAAAATCACTGAAAGTGTAGGTTTTTTGGGGTTAGGCATAGAATACACAGTTTCTCATTTTTTGGCTCCAAATTTGCACATATTCCGACCCATCACTCCACTGCTGCCCCAAAATGTTTTTGCAGAAATTTCTTGCCCTACATGGATTGAAGAAATTAGACCTTGTTGCAGTAGCAACTTTAACTACGATCTGGCCACCTCAGAGTCCCGGCTACGAACTAAAGGTCTTTGAAGACGACGTGCCATGCATCCCTTTGATCTAGATGCATTTCCAATGGACACAGCGTCGGCATTAGGTCTCCAATACACCTGTGGGAAACCCAAAGCCATAAACCATCCGATCAAACCATGACTGGGGGCTATAAAACATATCAAATAAGGGTATAATTACCCAATTTCATAAACCAAAATTGGGGTGACCGGTGACAATGGCGGTTTGCCACATGATTCAGGAAATTTAAGGAGAATCAAGGTTGTCAATTCTCACAGCTGCCCTGACCAAAATTTCCTTCCTTAAAGATTTGCAGGCAAAATCCACCAGTTTTTGGTGGTTTCATTATCCAACTGACCCAGATGTTTAAACGTCGTTGTCTGTTGCTCAAATGAAATGATTCTCCAAGTTTACAGTTTGCTTTTGTTTACCAAATGGTCTGATTTTGTTTATCGACTGGGAATGGATCAAGACCTATCATTCCATATTTGGAAGGGGATGAACCCTTAAATTCCAGCGATTTTGGCGTGAACATCTTCGTTGTTTCGGTTTTTGACCCAGAGAACCTGGCCCAGATCAGCGGCAAAAAACTCGAACCGGAGCTCCCAGGTGTTGGTTGGAGAATTGGCAGAGCCAGACACCTTCAAACCCTCGAAGCTGCACTGGCGTGATGCAGATGATAAGGTGCGGTGGACGGAAAGCGTAGGTGGATGGTCGGTTCTGAAAAGGGTTCTGAAAATGGGCCGGGGATTCCCCCCGTGAAAAGGCCATTTTAAGAGGGGAAATCATGGGAGGATGACGATCAACTGTTGGATTTTGGGTTTTTCCCATGTTTTCCCTGAAGTTTTCAGACAAGCCTTGTGGGGGTGACACCAAATGGATGGGTATTCTGCATTGAACTGAGCTGTGAATGGTGGGTTGTGGTTGTTTTTCAGGCAAGTGACAGCCTGGCCCAGTGACATAGGCCTAGAATACTGTACATATCAACAACATGCGCGGACTTCAGAGATCTATTTGTATCCGTCTAGATTATTTTGCAGCCAAATCTGTATATGGCAAACGTAACAGAGATGCGGATCTCATTCAAAACTCTGCAACTTGACATCATGGAAATGGAACATCTCATTGTCATTTGTATATCGGATAGAAAGGCAGTCACAACTTAGGACCGGCAGGTGAGATATTTTCTGCTGTACATTGACAGCCCATTAGTGCGGACACGGGGGACACCTTTGGACTTTTTCCACGGTGAGTTTTCCCACATGAGATGTATCAAGCCACCGATCCTTTTCCTTCCTGGTCATGATATCACGCATGTTGGTAATCCAAGTCTTGCAGATCAATAGTATAGGCACCTTGTTGATCATGAATCCCCCTTTCTTTCTCCTCAATTCAAGAACAAACCCAATCTGGTTGGTGGTTTGGAACATTTTTTATTTTTCCATATATTGGGAATAATCATCCCAACTGACTGATATTTTTCAGAGGGGTTGAAACACCACCAACCAGCAATAGTTTGCGATTCCTAGGTTCCAAAACGCTTCCATCCATGTATTGCAAAACATAGCCAAATAATGCCAACTATATTTGGTCGATTGAACTATACAGCTATGTGGTAATCCAAAATAGTTGGAAGAAAGCATGGCTTTATTTCCTCCCTAAGCCAGGTAAACCCAATACCCACCCGGACCAACTACGCCCTATATCACTTATGGAGCCCCTTGGTAAGTTGATAATGGGATTGTTGGCCGAGAAAGTCAAAGGCCAATTGCAGCATCAGCTCTGCAGACGCTAGGGCGGCGCTGGATGCCATTGCTCGAGTGGCCACTGTCGAACAGTTCGTACGTTGATCAGTCATCAACGACGCATTGTGATGCAACAGATCCAAGGCAGTCCAACTTTTGTTTTTTGCGGTGGCATTCAACTTTCCTTAAATCTCACTCGAGCCTTTGACTGCGTATGGCGTAGTCTGCTCTCTGACCACATGGCTGCGATGGGGCTTTCATCAGTCCTGCTGACACTCACGTCCCAATGGCATGTTGGCACACATTACAATTGGCAATACCACTCAAATACCTGTTGGGGTTGGCCTTCGGCAAGGATGCAAAATAGCACCAATGCCAAATATATTTGGTCGATTGGACTATACAGCTATGTGGTTTCACACACACACACACACATTTTTTTTGATATCATCCTGAAATGATGCTCCTGATGAAGAACTAGTTTTCAAGGGAAGTGACACCACCTCCCAGTACAATCTCTCAATGGATTGGGACACTCTTCACCCGGATTTCCAGGATTTTCCCATGACATGAATCGACCCAGGAGGCTGAAGTCCCTCACTGGCAGTTCGACAACGCCGAGCCCGGGAGCCCAGCGACAGCCCAGCGACAGGGGCAACTGAGCCATAGCCGGGAGGGGTTCCATCGATCACATGGGGCTTCCTCAATGGGGAATCCCCAAGTGACCGGGTTTCAATACTAAAATGCTTTCATGACTTCGAGGATTTTGGGGTAACCTCATGACTTAGGAAACCTCCATTTGGAGGGCTTCAAAGCGAAGAACACAATTTGTATAGACTGGACAGGGGCGGCAGGACACTTTTTTTGATTGAAAAATATGTCGTCACAGGCAGGGAAAAGGCAAACCTTAATAGCAGGCTAATAATTTTTCATGATCTGATGGGGGTAGTCCTGATGAGGGTAGATGGGATTTCTATGATGATGTTCATTGCGGGTTGCCGATTGTATGCCAACATTCAGTGCGCAGCTGAGTTGGCATTGGGATCATGAGAATCCCCACAATGTGAGGCCCCCCAGTTATAAGTTGGTTTATAAGCCCCAGTAACTATAGTTATAAGTACCATAAACCATAGTTATTGGAGTTATAAACCAACTTAGCTATCTTGGGGGCCTCACATTGCATGTATCCAGTGTGCAGAAAATTCTATGTGTTTGGCTTGGCCGGTGCGGGCGGAACCTCCTGGCTTATTTCCACACTAGCCAGACGGTCAACGTGCACCAGAAACACACTTGCATGATCTTGCATGACCATTCATTCCACTTGGTGTGTGGGTAGAAACCAAGGTTATCGAACGTCCTGGGTTCATAGGGGTTATCACATGTAATTACAACTTATTATCAGCATAGGATATGATATGATATGATAACATCACATTAATGTAACTGTTGTAATATAACATAATATAACTATTAACCAGTGTATTAACTATCATTTCTATAATTACCTTTGATCAATTAACATAGACTCTGAAAATAACAAGCGTAGTGGACACTTGTCTCCCAACCCCTATCCGCCAGGGTCTATTATCACATAGTGGAACTATGAATCAGTGTATCAATACTATTATTAACTATCATACTATAATTAGTCAGAATCACATCCCATTTCACTGGCCATCTTAGGAACCGATTTATTGGAGGTACCTACCATATATAAGGCCTATATGATTCAGGCCTAAATTTCAGGGAATATCCCCACAAGTTCTGCCCAAAAAATGGTACTAACATACCTCCATTTTAGGATCCTGGAATTCCCATTGACCTTTGCTGGTTGGTGGTTTCAAACATTTTTTATGTTTCCATATATTGGGAAAAATGATCCCAACTGACTTTCATATTTTTCAGAGGGGTAGGTATACCACCAACCAGATAGATTAATCATAGATAAACCATAGATCAACCATAGATTAACCAGTATGAACCATTATTCACCACTATTGACCATAGATAAACCAATATTCATGTTGGGGTAGGTCAACCACCAACCAGAATTAGGTGCCAACAAATCCATTATTAACCATTACCCATAGGATCCATGGTGCTGCTACATATGGTAACGTGGATCCCATCAATATACCCCAGTCATGTTAGCATATATACCAGCACCATGGATCCGTCATGGGTTATTAACCATTATTAACCATTATTAACCATTATTAACCATTATTAATAGTCAGTTAAAACCACCAACCAGATTGCTAGTCGTCGCGTATCAGTCGTCCGACACTCGGTTTCCAGGTTGGCACTGAGTCAGTCGGCTTTCCGATGGCCACTGGGCCATCTTGATGGGAGATCAGGTTGGCCATAACAAGTCATACATATATACCCTCTGGTAAACTAACATAACTATGGAAAATCACCATTTTTCATGGGAAACTCCACTATAACTATAAATGGCCATTTTCAATAGCTATGTTAAATTACCAGAGGGTATATATATATATGGGTAAATTATATCATAGTTAGTAAGGGGAATCATCCCGAAATGGCCTTACCCATATATATATAGAACTGATTCAGAAATGATACTTAAAAAATATTTAAGAATAATGATCATAATCGAAAATAGTAATAATAATATACAACAAAACAATGATATTATATTACTTAAAATAATAACACTGATAATAACAATCAGGTCACGCCGTGGCCAGCGGCCTGTGCGCAGGCATGATCAGCATTATCTTATCTTATCTTATCTTATCATCATCATCATCATCATCATCAGCATCATCATCACCATCATCCTCATCATCATTGTCGTCGATGTCATCGTCTGCAAGGGAATTCTAGATAAACGAAGTTATATATACATATGAGGATGTTCAAGATAAAGATAATGGTCCTATCGTAACCGGGCAGTCTACATTAACATACATGTCTAGCAAGAACGTTACATCAACGTAGCACAGCGTAGATATGCAAGCGTGCAAGAACGCTAAAGAACACTACATCAACGTAGCACAGCGTAGTTCCGCAAGCGGGCAAGAACGTTACATCAACGTACACAGCGTAGCTGTGCAAGAGTGCAAGAACGCTAAAGAACGCTACAACAACGTAGCACAGCGTAGCTGTGCAAGAGTGCAAGAACGCTAAAGAACGCTACAACAACGTAGCACAGCGTAGCTGTGCAAGAGCGCAAGAACGTTACATCAAGGTAGCACAGCGTAGATGTGCAAGCGTGCAAGAACGCTAAAGAACGCTACAACAACGTAGCACAGCGTAGATGTCCAAGCGTGCAAGAACGCTAAAGAACGCTACAACAACGTAGCACAGCGTAGATGTGCAAGGGTGCAAGAACGCTACCTCAACGTAGCATGACGTCGCTCAGCAAGAAGCGTACATGAACGTTATTACCCCACCCCACCCCCCCCAACAAGGACAAAAAAAGACAAAAAAAACAGAAAAATAGCTTTCACACACAGGCCGCGCGCCACGGCGCCAGCAACAATCATAATAACAATAACAATAATGATAATACCAATGATAATAACAATAGTAATAACAATAATCATAACAATAATCATAACACCAACAATAATAATATACCGTAGTAATAATGATAATACTTCATAATAGTGATGACAATGATAATATTAATAGTAATAATAATATGCCATATAGGCACTATATATATATGTTTTTAACACGATTTGGTCAACTAAACTTGAGATGCTACCACCACAATGTATTTGGAACACGTTTGGGACACATGGGGATGATAATTTTAAGCCATGGGAACTGCGCATGAGTTGGCTATGATACTCCTAGTCACAATCCGGGTTCATAGCACCTCTCCATGCTTCGGCCTGGGTCAAAATTCTGAATCCAGGTATATCTGGACCATATTTTTTGAGATTTGATGGACGGTAAGATTGTAAAGCCGAGATTTTTCGGGACATCGTTTCCCAAGCATTTTCCAGATTTCTGGATTTATGTTTGGACATATGTTGAGTCTTTAGCGAATGCTGTACGCAATAAATGCATTTGCCCTAAACAAATGCATCCAAACAGCGGTAGTTCACATCGATAACGGTCGAATTAGCACATTATTTCCCATGGCACATATATATATATATATGTATGCATTATAAATTATAAATCAATGTGCTAATTCATATAAATTATATGGATGAATACTATATAAATTCTAAGCATATAAGACACATACATACATACATATATATATATATTCCATTGAATCCCCTTCTATCACCCGTTTTCCCTAGTTCAATTCCCCCAGTTCAACGGTCAAACTGGCGCAGGTTAGTGCGTGAGAAGCCTGAAGAGCTGTCCGAGATGTTGCCGTCCATCAAGGCGATCCTCCCAAAAATTGGAGAATTTAGGGGGAAACACCTAAAAATAAATTTAGAGATTTATCCAGATAGTAATAATAATAAATAGGAAATTATCAGTAATAAATCTGGGTAAACCGCCAATTTTTAGGCGACAATTGGGAAAAAACCTAAAACTATATTTATTATCTGGATAAATTATAACGACCATAATTATATTGACCATTATAGTATAGTATAGTACAGTATAGTATAGTATAGTATAGTAACCATGGTATATCCATTGGAAGACCATGATAACCATTATAGTATAGTATACCATTATCTGGGTAAATTATAACGACCTCACTGCGACCGAACCCTGGAATCATGGTTAGTAAGGGAAATCATCCCCAAATGGCCGAACAATTCAGGTTAGTGAAATATTCTAATCTGCCCAGAATTATACGTAAAAACCATTATTGTGTGTTTTCCACGGTTTTCCATGTTTTTATGAAATGTGGAGGAAAACCATGGAAAAACCTCTATAATTATTCGTAAAAGCCTCAGTTTTCCTCTATATAGATGTTCTCTTTTTCCCAATCCAGTGAGAAAATCGGACCTGTCACTGGTTCACATGGACCAAGTCAACTAGGGGACGATATCATTGAAATTTCGGTTCAACTTTTTGCGGAAGGTCCTGCGGAAAGGAAGGAGTTGTGACGAACAGAGTGGGAACCTCACCATGGAATCCATGATCATCTCATTGACATTTAGCAATCAGCCAATCGTTTTGTCCCTCGTAAGGAACGCAATCCCAGATGGCCCTGATGAAATGTATGGGATGTGTTTTTGTTATCAACAAAATGTCTATTCATTTGCAAGACCAGGATTATTTTTTACAAACGTGAGCAATCAACAAGTATCAGCCACACGTACTAAATATAGATACTAACATATCGTTTTAACCAGCCATATCCAAAAAACATCGCCATGGATACTGTTCATTCAGAACTGTCCATGCCACAGGTCTTTGGCAGAATGAAACCAGATGAAGCTGGGCCAAAATGGGTTGATTCACCGAGTGACTTTGTGAATTTGGAGGAAACACCACCCCAAATCCCATGAAGTTCGGACATTTCGGGGAAACCCAGCAAAATCCCATGAAGTATATGAAATGAATCCTCAGTTTCTTCACGATGCATGACTAAAAATAGGGGTGCACCCAATGTTCAGACACCCAAAATATGACCAACAAAGACTGGGTTCTATCCCAGCGAACAGAACTTAGTGACGTCACATGTCGTCAATGACCACGAATGGAATACAACCCAAAAGGACCATCGTCCCCAGAAGATCTGAGCGATGGAGGTAGTGCCAGGATGACTTGGATGTGAAGTCCCCAGTTGCTGCGTAGATAGTAACCATGCTACATACAACCCAGCCATATTTGGTAACTCTCTGGTAATCACTTATATATGTATACATACATACATACATACATACATACATACATACATACATACATACATACATACATACATACATACATACATACATACATACATACATACATACCTACTACCTACCTACATACCATACCTACATACCTACATACCTACATACATACCATACATACCTACACTACCTACATCCATCTACCTACATACCTACATACCTACATACCTACATACCTACATCCTACCATACAGACATACATACATAATACATACATACATTACATACATCACCACATCACACACACCACATCATACTTACACACACACACACATACATACATACATCCATACAGAACATACATACACTACATACGACCGACATACATACATACATATACATACATACACATACATACATACATACATACATACATACATACATACATACATACATACATACATACATACCATCATACATACATCATACATACATACATACATACATACATACCTACATACCTACATACCTACATACCTACATACCTACATACCTACATACCTACATACCTACATACCTACATACCTACATACATACATACATACATACATTAATACATTACATACATTCCATTACATTCCATTCCATTCCATTCCATTACATTACATTACATTACATTACATTACATTAATACATACATACATTACATTACATTACATTACATTACATTACAATACAATACAATACATACATACCTACATACATACACACATACACACATACACACATACACACATACAGACATACATAAAATTACATAACATCACATAACATCACATAACATCAGATAACATTACATAACATTACATAACATTACAAAACATTACATAACATTACATAACATTACATAACAGTACAGAACATTACACAACATTACACAACATTACATAACATTATATAACATTACATAACATCACAAAACATTACAAAACATTACATAACATTACATAACATAACATTACATTACATACATACCTACGCATGCATGCATATATACCTACCTACCTACCTACCTACATACATACATACATACATACGTACATACATACATACATACCTTCATACCTGCATACATACATACATACATACATACATACACAGACATACAGACAGACATACATACATACATACATACATACGTACATACATATATATTTATATCTATCTATACACACACACATATATATACATACGTACGTACCTACATACGTATATACATACATATACATATATACATAAATACACACATATATATATATACATATACATACATATACATATATACATACGTATATATATACATAAATACATATACATATATACATATATACATGTACATATACATATATATATATATCTACATATATATATATATATACATGCATATACACATATACATACATACATATGATATATATATATACATATATATATATACATATATATATATGGCAACGGGAAATTCCCATAAATGGAGGTTTTAATGGGAACACTCCCCTTTATACATGGCGGATTTTCCTTTTTCATGTTTGATTACAGATAGCCACTTCCAACTGGGATGCACCAAGTATAGGATACAACTTTTGGGACGCCCACGTCGTTACGTTTCCAAAAGATTAGATATTCTTGCAGAAAGTAAAACCCACTTATAGATCCCTGACACTTTCACCCTGCAACTCATACTCAACTTTACAATTCCAAAAGATTGGACATTCTCAATCCGGATTGTATGACTTGCAGGGTGTTCATCCCTTTCCCACTTAAATGCAACCATTACTGGATCTTGGTGGTCGCAGAATCTCATTTTTTTGGAGTTCACCCTGTTCCGTGCTTTAGATACTTTAGATCATGAACTGTTTCTCAATGTCTTTCACGAACGGTCTTCGTGCACCAGAACGAGGACAAAATCAAGGTGATCAACCTCTGGCAAGACTATGGTGATGGTGTGGCTAGGCAGAAAGGGCAGACAACATATGACAACATCAACAAAGAAGTAAATTGAAGAAAGATATGATATGACTATATATATATGTATGTATATATATATACATGCATACGGTAGGTCCGTAGGTCTTTCACCTAATCCAAATTCAGCGGAACAACTACCCAGTGGAACATGGCTACAAATAGATATTCATAGTAACCATCAAATGTATTGCAATTATTAAAATGCATCGGAGTCTTACTTTCACATTACATCGATGAAATATTATAGACATACCATTTCATACCACTTCACCACACTTGACAGGGAGATTCAACGAGTGATAACCGGTAGTAAACCACTACTAGATGACAAACCATGAACACAGGGTTTCAGCGGCAGTCCCCAAGATGTTCGTGAAAGCAGCCACTTTGTGGGGCTGTAAAGCATTTTGGACCAAATATTTCCGTGAGTGATTTCCAATATCTAAGTAGAATGAAACCCAGATGTCTGGAACCCGAGAGACTCCTACAAAACTTGCCCAGTCCCTAGCATCAATATTTTTTAGCCATATCCAAAACACCTCCATACCTCCCGATGGAGACTTGATCGTCCAAATTGAAAGTCAGTTGGGTTCAAGGTATGCATGCATCTAAATTCTGCGTACCCTGATCATGAAAGCAGCCAATGAAAGTTGGTGAAAACACCAAAATGTTGGGCCAACACAAAGATTGATGGCGCCAATGAGGGTCAAGGTGTATGTAGACATGTATGTATGTATGTATGTATATATATATATAGTATACATATGTTGATGAACTTTTCGACATTGCTTATTGACAATGTATGGATATAGAATATCTTGCAAATCGGATGTACGTGTTTACACAAATATACACAGAATTGTCCACTGTGTGTGTGTCCTAGATCAGAGAGTACTTCCTGCATGACCGATTAAAGATCATCTTCATGCCGTGAGAAAGGGATGCAGATGATTATATGGATCCATTAAAATCCATAGGTTATATCAAAGTTATATCCATCATCTATGAAAGCAAATCCATGTTCTACTTGACCAATAATTTTGGGTTTGTCTGAAAATCACCATTTTTTTTTTGGCGGGGGGGTATACTCGATTTTCAGACATACCCAATAGTTCCATCACCTCATTTAACTCCGATTTCTGTTGGTCAAATCTCCAATGTTCAAAAGAAATTTTGGGCCAAAGCCAGACAAAAGTGGTAAACCCAATGTAATCAACCTACAAAAAGTGGGGCCCCATATCCCATAGTATCCCATGGTTTATCATCTACCAGGTAAGTCAAGAATTCACCTGACCTTTCAGTGAGTTCAACCCACCGGTGACCGAGGTGGTCACCGGCATGGTGGGCGACGGCGGCAACGACTGCGGCGCCCTTCGCACGGCGCATGCAGGGCTGGCGCTGTCCGAAGCGGAAGCCTCCATGGTGCGCGGCTCGGGGTAGCCACAACGGTCGTTGATAGGTGGTAGCCACAACGGTTATTTGTTACATAGCTATGGAACATATTGGAACATGGAAACCATTGAAATCATGGAAACAGTTGATTTATCATGATTTATCTATTAATAAAAGATTGTGATTTTCTGTAGCTATGTTAATTTATCAGAGGGTAGCCACCCCAATTTATGTCCAAATTCTTCTGCTAAGCGTCAAAATGGATGGGTTTTTGTCTACACGACACTTTGCCTCTCAGTGCAGTCCTATATAGGGTTGAAGTGGCAAGTAGAATGAAGTGTATTTTGGACATTGCTTCGGCACAAGACCCCAAAGACTCAAAGACATACCACCTGATATGCACCGCGATATGTGTCAACAGATTGACAGAAGCAAGGTATGTCGAAGTACCCAATCCGCAGTCCAAGACCCCTCCGATCCCATCGCTCAGTGGAGATCAAAGGCATTTCCGACATGAAGTCGTTAGACCCAGACTACTTCAGTGATTTTAATTTCAATCCCATTCCGCCCATTCCAATGCCCAGACTGCAGACTCTCAATTGACAGAAGTGAAAGACCAAGTTTTTTTTTTGTAGGAGGACAAGACAATTTTTGACAAATTAAAAACGACATTGGATGAACAATGACATGGATGAACATGTTTCTACTTGTAGGTTGAAGATGGTTGAAGTCCAACCTCAGACCCGACCCCAGCAGAAATTGACTTGAAAAGATGCCACACTATAGAGTAAGCAGCATCTAGCTGAGAAGGTGTTTCAACAGTCAAGAGAAAGTTTTCACTTTGACCGGATGCGTATGAAGTTGAAGAATTTGAGACATTCGCATCAAGCATCATCATTCATCAACCATCAACCAAAACATAAGATGACCCAAGATGGCTGATCTACCTTCAGCAGATGGCCCCAGATGTTCACAGGTGTCTCCCTTCAGCAGCAGCAAGGGCTTGTCCGAGCAAGGTGCGGCGATTCAGTTGGTACCGCTGCAAAGACATGGCATGGGTGAACATTTACCCTCAATTTGTTACACTTTGCCAATTTTGTAGATGTCCCCAGAACATATATCCTTCTATGTTGCATATCCCACGGCAAACATCTTCCTAAATAGCCATGTTACATACCCTCTGGTAATTACTAACAGTTTGCCAATGAACATGGCCCAGTCGAAATAGTGGATTTACCCAGCTAGAAAATGGTGGATCTTTCCATCGTTTTTTTTAAACGTTTAGAGGGTAAGACCTAGACGGATGACCCAGGGGCTCGCACCATCCCATCGTTGGATCACAGCTACTACTGTTGGTCCTCACTCAATCCTTGGAAAATCACCAGGGTCGTTTCAACCGTCCCAAGGCTTTCTCAGGTGGTCCCTTTGGTGTGAAAAAATATCCCAAATTTCCAGGAGGATCAGTAATGTCAAGGTAGGATTAATCAACCCCCCCGGATTAATCAACCACCACTGCCCCCCAAAAAATGTAATTTAAAAACAGGTGGTCCCCCCAGATTAAAAAAACCGTTTGGCCTGGATTTGTCCAGATTTTAAGGCCTGAATCCTGAAACCTGGGAAAAGTGCATGGCTTCAATACCAAAAAGTGGTCCCAAACTTGAAACTCTTTGGCACGGTCATAACTATCTCCCAGGTAAAGCATGCTAAATGGGGTACTTGGATTTATTGGATTTATTGGGTTTGCCACATGACAAGACCATATTCATATTTCTGTAGCATTCAACTGTTCACTACAATGTCTAAACCAGATTGATAAACCTTGGTTGATTGAAGATTAGGGGGCTACCTCCAATACATGACACTGGTACCCCATCAGTTGAACGGCCCAGATCTTCAAAAAAATCCAGGACTGCGGTGTCAAAAAAAAATCCAGGACTCCAACGATCAACTGTGGAGACTTGTCTATTCTTTTTGTAGATTTTTGTAGCTTGTGTGGTTTGGAGAGTCTACCATTATCACTGGGTCAGGATGTTTGAGGATGTCCTGACAGCGGACCAGAGTTCAGAAAAAGTCGCCTCCGAAAAAAAATTGACATTTAGGAGCCCGAAAAATGATATTACTGAAAGCCAGTTTGAAAGTTTCATGTTTCATTTAGGTGGTGTAGATCATGTGAAATCTCCGATTGTGCGACCTTGATGACCTTGATCAACATCCAAAGATTTGTTGCTTGAATCGCTCTTGTGGCTGAAAATTCCGCTGTTTTTCCTGATAAATCCACAAGAATCCAATCTTTTGCTTCAGCAAATCCGAAGATCCTAGGATTTATCGAGTAAATTACCCTCTGGTAAACTAACATTTTGCTATTGAACATGGCCATTTATAGTGGATTTACCCATTGAAACTGGTGATTTTCCATAGTTACGTTAGTTTACCAGAGGGTATAATTTTCTGCATGTTGTCCTCAATGTTGTTCGTTTACCTTTGTTTGGTGCAGAAAAGCCCAAGATTTGCGGGTGATTTCCCCATTTCTGTGACTGATACCATCATTTTACTGAAACAAAAAGACAATCATCCACATATCCCCAAATAGATCATTGCATCTTGATTTAACCACTTCATAATAATCCCATTACTTATCAATATATGATAATCCCCATCCCAAGCACAATCCAAAAATCAATCATGGTTATAAACCACTTGAAATTACATATTATTTACCATCAGTAATCCCAAATAGACCATCAGTAAATATGATACTATGGTTCCCGTATAGTCCTGCGTAACATTAGCATAAGTGAACTCCCATATTTGAAATTCCACTTTATCAACTAATCAGAATTATATAAAATCCCATTTATCATTAAGATAATCCCAATCTCACTTTATTAAGATAAATTAATGATATGTAATGACATGATTGAGATCTCAATTATATGTAATTTACCCTCTGGTAAATTAACATAGACCCTGAAAACCACCAATTTTTAGTGGAAACTAATCTTCCAACCCCTATCTGGCATCTATGTTAATTTACTGGAAGGTATCATTAAGATAATCCACTGGTTGGTTTGTAACATAAATTTTATTTTTCCATATATGGGGAATTTCATCATCCCAACTGACTTTCATATTTTTCAGAGGGGTAGGTCACCCACCAACCAGTGTTTCATTAATAACCATGATTATAAGTTATACCGGATTGGAAACCCTGATATATTTTCATTGTGGTAGTTTTCTTTATCACATTTCTTGGTATCCCCATTTCTAAGTATGACCATGAATGGGATTAAACCATATTAAACCATACTAACCATATATAGGGTAGTTCAACCACCAACCAGTGTTGGTCTGGTATTTATCATATAAACCATATAAAACCATTATAATTGATGGTAAATTAACCATTAACAATGGCTGGTTTCCTGACTGGTTTAATAACCATTAACCACCAACCAGTCCATCACCCATGACGGATCCATGGTGCTGGTATATATATATATATATGTATATATGCTAACATGACTGGGGTATATTGATGGTAAATGTTACCATATATAGCATACATGGATCCGTCATGGGTCATGAACGTCCCCAAGGTCCCCAGGTCCCTTCGCCCCTTGGTGGAGGCTTCATTAGCCTCGCGGCGGTGGTGGATCTCATCAAGGAGGGACGCTGTTGCCTTGTCGCTTGGCGAAGGGCACGACGAAGGGCAACCGGGGCTACCGGGGCCCCGAGGTCAGAAAAGAAGATTTATATGATATTGATATATCAATAGAGTATCTACATACATTAATGTCAATTGACATTATAACATATCTACAATATATCTACAACTATATATCAATATATGAATATGAGGCAATAAATTGATGATGTATGTATGAATTTTACAAGTATTTATTTGTGTATGTCACATATATATATATATTATCTAGATATTTTATCTATAGATAGATTCTTGATATCTTGTAGGTATATTGTAGATATATTGTAGATATTTTATAATGTAGATACTCTTTATATATATATATTATACTCAAATAATGTATGCACACAAACATATCAACCAATGGCAACTATAGACGATGCGTAGGCGGGGTAAGGGCCACTGTAATTCAGCCAGCTGTTGCCCCAAGTGCTAAGGGGAAAGCACGAAGCTCAACGTGCCGTTTCAGTCTGGAATTTTGTTAAGTTGTCTGATTCACTGGATTGGTTTAAGAGCAAATCTACAGCTGTAAGCTTTCCCTTAAACTGATGACATCTGACTGTACTGTCACCCACTTTTCTTCTTGGTTTCCCTAGTTCTACACGCCAGGGAAATCCTGCCATGCCATGCAGGAATCAGACATCACAAAAAAGTTTACCCTCTGGCGAGTGAAGCGCTATGGAAATCACCTAATTTTGAATGGGTAAATCATCGAACTACATGGGTTTCATGGCTTCCGTAGCTGGTAAATTACCAGAGGGCATTACATATTAATCACGTGGGACAATGTTGCAAACCTCATCGGGTTCAAAAACTCACTGTGTAGTGGCCCGCAGTAAACCCATGTTTCGTTTAATGGCTGCCAAGATTTCTGGGTGAATTGATCACGACCGTCGCGAAGTCACCTTATATGATGTGAATATATGGGAATAGGATTGGGGGATTATTGATGTACTGTAACTAGGTAACTACAAGGTGGTGCCCCAGTGCGTTAGCTAAGTTGGTTTAGAAGTCCAATAACTATGGTCTATAGATGTTTATAGGTGATATAAAGTGATATATCTATAGTTAATGGGATTATAACCCATTTATAGCTGGGGGGCACCAGCTTGTAGGTAACTAGATAACTATCCCCAAACTGTGGTTATAATTCAGCCACGTCTCTTTTCGATTGGTGGTTGCAGATTTTCGTTTTTTTGTGATGATCATTTTTGGCATTGCTTGAAGTCAGGCCATGCCCGTATTCCTGAAATTGGATTAGCAGGAACATCTATAGATATTTGACTGTCAATGGTTTTGTGCAACTTTATCGTTAAATCAATCCAGTTCTGCATATATAAATAAAATTATGTTCACAGCTACCGATTAAGGTTGAAGGCCCCGGTTCACCCCCCCCTTATTGAGTTTGAATGAGTTTGACTTCTCATGTCCATCTGGCAGATAGGAATACCCTCCCTTTTTCAAGGAGAAACATTGAGCCCATGCCCAACAATTTGCAAAGAGAGAACAATAACACAATTCAGGGACTGCAAACACAGGACATAAAAAGGGTCTCAAATGTATGTAAATGTTGTAAATGGGTCAACCTGGAAATTACCTTCAACCAGGATGATATTTTACATTTTCCATGGGCTTTTTGAACATAGGTTACCCCAACAAGGTTTTGCACATACCGAGTGCACCGTTTTCATTCGTCTTCCTCAGCAGTGTGACGAAATTCATGGCCCATCTAGGTAGAAATTGACTTGCTTCAACCAAACCAGAAATGAACATTTGAAGGTTTCCTAAAATAGGGGTACCCCCAAATCATCCATGTTAGTGCTGGTTGGTGGTTTGCCACTGTGTCAGGTCTTGGTTGTTTACGCTGTTGATCTTTTTCAATGTTTGTTGGCTTGGAGAGACATCGTCTCCAGGTCCGGTTCAGGCTTTGCAGCCGCCTTGACCGTAGAGTCACCACAGTCAAAGCACTGTCTTCCCAACCCAAGACAGTGCGATACACAAAGCGGTACAAAGTGGTGGTTTGGAACATGAATTTAGGACTTTCAATATATTGGGAATGTCATCATCCCAACTGACTTTCATATTTTTCAGAGAGGTTGGTCAAGCACCAACCAGCTATGGTTGAAACTATTGGTTAAAATACCACTATTAACCACTGTTATAACCACCAACCAGTACACATTTCTAAACCATCCAGTGTTTTCGGGGTACCCCCATGACTACGGAAACCCCCATGACTGGGAGATGGGCTGGAGCAACTCTGAGTGCTGTGAATGGCCAAGGTCGATATCTTGGACTCATCCGAAAAAATGCCACGACTATCTTACTGTATACTCCTGTTATGTATAGTATATTCATACATATTCATGCATATTAATCTATCTATGTCTGTGTGCGTGATCGATTTCGAAAAAACACATGTCGGAAATGACCTGGAAATGACCTGGAAATGACCAGGCGACCATGATAAAAACCATATAAAAAACCAGCTGAATCCCAAAGGTCAAGCCGCGACCTTTCCATAGAGCATGGTCCATTTTGGGCGGAAGAACCCATGTCATCTCGCCGTCATTGCAGGGGTTCAGTTGGGAAAGTATGAAGCTTTGGGGTCCCTAGGTTTTTAACTGATTATGAACATGTAACGCTCCCCTGTAGCATTCCCCAAAAAGCTAGAACAGTAATGCACAGTAATACCCATAGAGTTCCGCATTAACACTGGCAAATCACTTCTCTATCCTTTGGGGTTTTTAAAATGCTCACATGTGGGATGGCACAGCACACAACGTCAAGCGGACAGGCCCACAGGTTTCTCTGATGCAGCAGGGCCGAATTGTCCCGCATTGCCGCACTCATGAAGTTGAAAGGCTTTTCGGCTTTTCTGCTGAAGCATCCGTTGCCTTGGAACATTTGGAACGATCAGTCCCTTGAAACTGGCAACGTTCGGGTCTTCGGGTGCGCCTTTTTTCCGCGAAACAAATTTGGGGCACCATTGAAAATTCACGGCCATTACAAGTCTGCGAATTTTCTGGGATCATCTCGGACCTGCAAGGTTCAGCGCGAACCTCCCCGTAACTGGTTGCATTCGTTCGCTGTTCCTTAAGCGACGCCAGGGCAAAAATGCGAGTATAAACCATGGGGAGCCTAAGAGTTGTCCGTGGGCGTCCAAATTTCCCTCCTCTGGTTTGGCACCATTATATAAACAATAAATTGCAATAATTGCATGCCCCATTTTGAGACCCTTAAATGCGCAATGATCAGGATGTGGGTTAGGATCCAAATATTTGGATTAAACAAATACCAAGTCTGCGGGAATTTGCGGCCCCCCTCGGTGTTCGATTCGGACCCAGAACCCCCTTAGTATACTAGTCACTATATACGCATATGTCACATATAGCAACCACCAAGACGACAGAAAAGTAACATCCTACTAATATTCTGGTCAATGACTGTTCTATGTTTGTTTTGGATTGGTCGCAACGAAAGCATAAAGAAATATACACTTGATCTATCCCAATATCCAAGACAGCGCATCATCACGCCACGATCATAAGCGCCGAGGCCACCAACATGGCGACATTCATGCGCCTTGGGTTGCAGAAAGCATCAGTGCGTGGCAAGTTTATAGCGGACAAACCACTGGTTAGGAGCTTTTGGGAGCCAAGGAACTACTAAGAGTTTCCCAACCACATGGTGGCAAAAGGAGGTTTGAGACTTGAACCAAAGGAAGGCATTCCATGTAAGATGGCGTTGTTTTTTGTCCGGTGCAACTCGTTGCGCGCAGGAAAATCCATGTTAAACATGTTCTGGGCAACTGGTTTTGAATTTGCATCCTCTCTCCATCATTTCCAACAAAATTTTAGTCATCACCACCACAATCGTCAACATCATCATCTTCATCATCATTATCATCATCATTATCATCATCATTATCATCATCATCATCATCATCTTCATCTAATTGTGTAGGGGCCATTTCCCATACTGTAGCTACGTTAAATAACCAAAGGGTATTCATCATCTTCATCACCACTGCCATGAGGCAAACTAAAGGTGTGATGTTTGGAGGGCCAACATTTTTTCAATTGACGGTAGCGCAGGTTCTTCAGAAGTTTGAAATTTGCATTCAAAACAGGTTAACAGAATAGTAATATGATATATATATATATGTTTTTTTTAATAGTTTATAATTATGAATTTTATGTCATTTGCCAGGAAAAGGCACCATATCATGTAAATAGATGGCCACTGGCGGTAGAGGTTTGTCAAAAAATATCCCACAATCCAATGGTTTCCCACAAATGTCCGAATCAAATTGATATTTTCTTCTGATATATTTTCCGGTAATTTAAGATATCTATTATACAAAATTGCAAATTTATAAATGATTTACATTCGCAAATCTCTTGAACAAGGTGATGTTCCATCACTATGTCAAATTACCAGAGGGTACGCAATTTCTCTTGACAAACCAGTAAGTGCGTTGGCCCGATTTAAACCGTTCTAGATTCCATTAATCCACATTAAATTCCATACAACGATAGATAAAATTTTGGTTTGGTCACTCTCCTTTGGCCTGGTTACCAGGTTGCACGAACTTGTGGATGTATGGAAAACCAACCCTTGGTAGATCATTTGTCTAGGACAATCCGTGGATTTACACATCCAGTGTGAAACGTTTTCATGTTCATCAAAACCATTCAAGATCCAGATTCCAGATGCGGAAACGCCTGCAATATGTTGTGATATGGTGGGTTGATGTGGGTTGAACCCAGTTGCCCATGATTCAAAACCATTTTTTGGGGTTTTATCTGAAAATAGGGTACCCCTAACCTCAATCCATTAATTAATCATGCTAGATATCATGCTCAATCCTCATTTTTGGATTTTCCCCATGAAAATTGCCATTTAGATTTTATTTTTTTTGAAGACACATTATACCGCTTTGAATTCGATGTTGACAACTGTGCAGCAAGGTTTTTCACCGCTGTGCAACAGGTATTTCATGATTTACAATCTCACCCTGACAACCTCCAAAATGCTGGCTGCGTCTGGGCCGGATGCTTGAGTTTCCCTAGAGGGTAACCCCACTAGAGAAGGTGTACATAGATAAATGGGGGATTCTTAAAATGGGGGATCCAATACTAAAATGGCCTAATGACTTGGATGATTTAGGGGTAATTACCCGGATTTCAAGAAACCCCTAAATGTTTATAGCCTTTTATTTGTTGGGTTTACAGGAGTTAATCGTGTGCGCAAAACAGACCTACTTGGCTTTCTTTGAACATTGGGGATACCTCTGAAAATGGGGGATACTTCAAAATAGTGGGATACACCATTATCACCCCAAGGATTAAAGCCTGTTAGTGAGTGCATTTATACAACAAGTGATTGTAGATTGATGATGATTGATGTAGATGGCACAAGCTCAATTAGGGGATATAATTACAAACCAGATTTTTAACCATCTACTGATCGGGATTGTCCTCCAAGTAGTGGTTGATAGGTTTCACTGGACTGAGCAGATCTCCAGCCCGGGTGACTTCTAGCTTTTCTATGGCGAGGGAAAAATTGGTTGGATTTCTTCATCTAATTTCCAGTCAGAATGTTCAAGAAGACATGAACTAGCCCAAAAACAAAACCGAAGCAGATTGCGTAGTTGGTACTCTGTTAATATTGATATATTGGACATTAAGAACATCATGAATCATTATCCAATTGGACATTGAAAACTATGATAAATGTTGCTTGTACTTTCCAAGATTTTTTAAAGACCTTCCACTTTTTCCATATTGCCAACATTGTCTGGATCCATGTTTGGAAGACTCTTATATTTCTAGTAAAGACCTAAAAAAAGATACCCTTTGGTTATGTAACATAGCCATAGAAAATCACCATTTTTAATAGGTAAACCATCTATAAATGGGCCATTTTCCATTAAAAGTGGATTTTCCCATTAAAAATTGTGATTTTCCCATAAAAAATGGTGATTTTCCATAGTTTTTTGTATGTTTACCAGAGGGTAAAGACCTAAAAAAAGATAGACCGTACTACTTGAAGTCCCAAGTTCTTGGGGTAGTTCACACGGACCTGGGTCGAGCTCGGAGCATTTTTTTGCAGATCGGTAGTTTACCCCCAATTCACCATATCAAAAAGAAAAGGCATATGAGTATAAACAAACATAAACTATGAAAAGACATCACAAAACACTAAAAAATGGGGCCCCCACAGCGTTACACTCTCCAAATTTGGTGGTGACACCTTAAAAACTCCGAGAAAATTCGCTGATTCTGAGGTCATATGGATGGACTCCACCTATGCAGAATGGCAGCCTCTTGGATCGAAGGCTTGCAAAATTTGAAGATCTGAATGGGGCAGAAAAATCCATTTTTCATAGGAACTTAAGATGGAAATCCTGACTTTGAGGTGTATGAGATGTGTGTTTATGTATGTATGAATGTATGTATGTATGTATGTATGTATATATATATATATATATGGGGGCTTCCTAAAATAGGGGTACACCCAGACCATCCAAGTCATTAGGCCAATTTTCGTATTGAAACCTATGGTTTTTGGGGAACCACCGGTGGATGGGCCAAGTCAGATGAAAACATGTTGGGACGGAGCAAGCCGCAAGATACCACTGTTTTCTCATCAGTTTCCCATATTATTCCTATGAACATAATGATCTAAGGGGTGATACATGGTCATACTCCATTTTCAGAAGAAGTTGACAAAAATTGGGATTTAACCACAACATAGGTTTTAAAACCGTGGGCACCGGACGTATAATCCAGAACTTATGGTCGGTTGGTTATGACATAGCGGATGGTCAATCTTAGTAAAGCAATAGGATCCACCATCCCCAAGTCATCACCATTTTTATGGGTGGTATAAACCACCGACTCCTTCGGGGTGGTTTATTACCCAACATGCACCCAGGTTTTTTTCATGGCCTCCCTGGGGGAACGAGACAAAAGACGTTTTTTTACATGGTCATGTTTAGGTTAAGGTGATCATCAAAAATCGGATCTCAAAAATTGATCTAGTTACTGGGGTACTGTGGGTAAAACAATAAAAAAACATCCATTTGGGAATGGTTTATACCAACTATTTATGGTGATGACTGGGGGATGGTTTATTATTACCACCATTTAATCAATAGGATTTCTCCAGGATCCTAAAATGGAGGTACGTTAGTACCATATTTTTGACCATATTTGGAGGATTTTGGAGGTATATCCCCTTACATAGGCCTGAAAAATAGGCCAAAAATATATGGTAGGTACCTCCAATAAATCGGTTCCTGAAATGGCCATTGATGTGATGGGATATACACCCCAATTATTTGCTTGTTGGTTTTTGCACCCCATTAACTTGTTCGACGCTTCGACATATCTACCATAAACCCAGTCCTTAACCTAGTGAAACAAACCAACTCAGCTATTGCGGTTGACAATGGTTTTTGATCTTTGGTTGAAATTTCTACATCTATTACCCTCTGGTAATTTAACAGTTTGCGACACAGAAAATGGTCATAGAAATACTGTTCTCAGCTAAAACCTGGTGATTTTCCATCGTTTTTTTCTATGTTTCCCAGAGGGTAATACGTTGATTGAGCGGAGTGCGCCTCCGAGAACAATTCTTTGCGGATTATCTGATGAAAAACGCTGATTCATGCCACGATAAATGACATGATTTATGCCCCTCAACCTGAGGTGGTCAAAAAAGTTTTCTGCCCCAATTCTGGGCAAAATCCCGGGTATACTGTACCTATATGGGTATGAATCAAAGCCTTCATACAGTGAATAAACATCAACCCGTTTGGTGGTAAAAAACCTGGTAAAACATGGTTTCATGAGGGTTTTGACCACACGCCCGCCGTATTTGTTTCACCACCTGGTGACTAGATGGTAAACATTTCACCTCGTTCATATTAAACACCCCCAGAAAACCATGGTGGATGTAGGGGATGAAATCACTTATTTGGGACCAGAGCAAGAGGACGTTTAAAATGAACGGGGGATGGGATTAGATAGATTGAACTAGACTAGTTCATAGAAGTTGTAGAAAGTTGTAGACTAAGAAACATGACTGGGGGCACCACATTGGATTCAATTTAAGGAGTCAAACATATTTGAATCCTTTTGAAACTAATGAGATCGAATGAAGGTATACCCTATTTATGGAGACAATTTTCTGGAAGCTAAGCGGGTGTTGCCATGCAGATGTAGGCATGACCCTCGCCCAATGCACCACATATGTATTTCGACAGATAGATGGTAATGATTATTGGCACTCGCATTTTACCCATACCCAGATAGGTATAGATGGTATAGGCACTTTAAACACATTTGTTTTGCGACATTCCCAGGCTTCTGGGAATGGGTTTCAACATGTTTCAACGGCCTTTTTCTTCGACCTTTCAACGTACGCCATGGTCAGGTTCATGCTAACAGATGTGGCGCTCGCTATGGTCATGGTGTCGTTGCTCGGCAGCCGATCCAGGTCGCCAGGTCGGTCTGGTAAAGAATATGGGGATTTAGCATGATAGATAGTATCATTTTGAATATTTAATAGATATTATCATTATTATAAATATCATTATCATTATAGGGATAATGGGCTATAATATATAATGAAATATAGTAGATTCAGTAAGATGTTATTCAGTATGATTTGGCATGATCTAACCATCAAGTATGAGTTTAAATCCTGCAAACATCGGGACTCATGATGGCTACTTTGGCTACTAGAAGGGGGGGTTTAAGCATCACACAACACGGTGTTGACCATAAAAAAAAACGGATTTCGAAAAACAACAACAATACCAAGTGAAACATCTAATCTAATGGATATTTAATGGTTGATATTTAATTGATTATCCATTAAATATCCCCAATATTTTTTTGTTGATTGTTGATTAGCTATGATGTTTCGCTGTTTCCTGGTGTGAATTCATAGCAGTTGACTGCCAGGTTTGAAGCTTCCTGGATCCCTTATGTTGGGTAAATCTTGGAATTTTGGTGGTATAATCTGGGTAAATTATAACGACCTCACTGCGACCTCACTGGGAATCATGGTTAATAAGGGAAATCATCCCCAAATGGCCTTAATTCAGGTTAGTGAAATATTATAATTTACCCAGTATAATGGTTGACAACGGATATTTCATGGATATTTTTCATGGGATAGCCTCCTCTGTGGCATCAAGAAATTCAGGCCGTGATTTTTGAGACATTTCAATGGAACTCAGGAAGCTGGGGGGTAGCACCTTGATGGTGACATATGTTGTTCTTTAGATTTAGAACATACCCTCTGGTAAACTAACATAACTCTGGAAAATCACAATTTTTAATGGGTAAATCAACTATAAATGACCATTTTCAATAGCTATGTTAGTTTACTGCCAGAGGGTAGAACATACATGTGATGTACATGAACATCATTGTACCACAGACGCGAAGATCATGTTCTTTCAATGCACCAGTCTCACAGAAATGGTATAGGATAGTATAGGCACATTCTCTGGTCTTGCCCATATAGGCCTACTGGCCCCTTCCACCTCTAGCTTGGCTTGGCGTGCTGCCCGTGGCTTCAAGATCTTCTATGTATTTTAGTGACTTCTTTCGGCCAGAAGGACGCAAAGCCTGGATTTTTTCGAAAAGCATACAGCCAACATCGTTTGTTTTGCCACCACATTGCGGTTCAGAAACATGACTTGTAGCCCCACGGCTGGTGATGGCCGACAGAACTGGCACTGTGGCAAGACGGCAAGGTCGTGACCATGATTTCGCCACCAAAAACGCTGGTTCTATGGTTGTTACACCAGTTTGACCAAGAATTGTTTGATGTACTTGCCATAAACTTATTGAAGACCTGGGGGTATCTTGGTTGTCTACCCATGCTGATCTGGTTCCATTCAATATCCAGGAAATTGGACGGAAACTGAGCCTGAAATAGTTGGACATAGCTAGCTTGTTCCTGGTAGTTGTCCTCCAATGAATTGTCGCCATTTGAAAATCTGCGGGATCAACCCATCACATTTAATCATAGCATATCATAGCCATTATCACATTATAGTGAGTATATGTGAGTATAATATAACCACTACTATCACCAATAGACATGTATCCATGCAGAATACCAGAGGGTTATGAGTAATTATACCTCATTTCCCAGGCATTTCCCAAGCATTTCCAGAGTGGTGTAGTTTGTACATGTTTGTACAAACCCATCCACTTTAACTATTATGTACTTTATACTATTAACTATACAATACTTTATACTATACTGTATATACGTCATTTTAGTATTTGATGGTGATTAGGACACTCCTAAGATCACCAATAGATCTCTCTCTCTCTCTCATAGATGGAGGTTTCCTAAAATGGGGGTACCCACAAATCATCAGTTTTAATATGTTTAATAGGGTTTTCTATTATATAGCATCCAGCTATTGGGGTACCCCCATTTTAGGAACCCCCCAAATATGTGTGTATATATATACACAGATGTGACGGCAGGAAATGTGCTGTTTCCCAAAGGCTTGGCACTTTACCAATCCCCGTGCTACCACATATTATAATATATATATATATTTTATGTATATATATATAGCTATATATATATATACAGACATGTTAAGCCAACAAGAAGTCTGCTGTTTAAGGAAAACCCTTCCCTGGCTTTCTGCAGTGCCAGGTTTATGGTTCGTTGTCGACCGATCCAAAGACTGTCGATGACTTCTCCCAGTGCTTCGCTCTTTGGGATTGGCACCATGGTGACCATCCTCAGCGTTTGCTGGATGCATTTTTCGGCTTTGGTGGCGATGGTTGGCTAGAGATCCAGGGGTTGGATCTGGGTTGGCTGAGTAATGAAATAACGAGCCTGGATTGTTCTCAAAAAAGAAGCCTGGAATCATGTTTAGTATAGATAGTATAGGGAATTATCCCAATATTAGCCTTATTTCAGGTCAGTGAATTAGTATAATTTACCCAGTTGAATGGGTTTAATGGGAATATCATATCTATCATTAAATCAAATGGGATTAGAGCAACAATGGTAAATCCGAAATTTACCCTGGGGTCAACAGACAGAAAGAATCAGGAAGATGTGGAAAACCCGTGGGGTTTCCCGTCCGGACAATGATCCTCTCAGCTTTGGTGGGTTTTCCTCCACATGACAGGAGGGTAAGACCCAGAGGACCACAGATCTAATTACTGTCAACCCCGGATCCATAAACCATGGTTTATTAATTCGGGGGGTATTCTCCCAAGAGTCATGATTTGATACTTTTTTATGGTACTTTCCCAACTAAATAGCCCAGGGGTTTATTAATCCAGGGTTGACATTAGATCTAATTCTTGGGGTACCAATTTTGACCCATACCCATGTGGCCAGTGGACAATGATGTACGTATCATTCCGTTTTTTTGTGGTCGGAGAACTTACTCGGATTAGTACTGAAGAAAAATATCTTATACCCTCTATTAAATTAACATAGACCCTGCCAGATAAGGGTTGGAAGATTAGTTTCCACCAAGAATTGGTGATTTTCAGGATCTATGTTAATTTACTAGAGGGCAACTATTTTTCTTTCTATGTGCGTCCACACTTAAGATTTGTGGGATATAGCCCAGTCATATATGGGTTGTGAACGGGACATCTATTTCCAACTATATATATATATATCATTGGGAAATTCGTTGAATACATGGAAAGATGGAGTTTACATGTCAAACTTCAATGGGAGAGTTTAAATTTGAGGGCAGTTCCACTTAGTATGTACACCGTGATGATGAAGTAATAGGGGTTATATCTCAACTTATGGCAGCTATTACCTTGGTTATATCCATTACTCACCCTAACTGACAAGGATATAATGATATAGCCATGGAAAGAATTCCCACCTACTTATTGAGTGGAACTGTACCCCCAAGTAATCCCATCCTCCCAAATCAAACCCCACCCACATGCCATGGTGGATGTAGGGGATTTACACATCGGGATCCATTTCGTGGGTGTTTGATATGAACGGAGGATGAGATGCTGTTCCCATTATTCATCATGATTATCCTATGATTGTTCTGTGGTAAACTAACATAACTATGGAAAATCACCATTTTTTATGTGTAAATCAACTATACATGGCAATTTTCAATAGCTATGTTAGTTTACCAGAGGGTAATCATGGTGAGTTACCTATGATAATCCCTATTGCTGATGGTTAAATCCCTATGTTTGTTTTCCCTATGTATTTTCCATTGTCAATAAGTATGATCCCTCTATTTCCAGTAAAAAAACGGGGCTACCATTTGGCCCCCACTTTGCACGCCTAGGCCTTGTTGATTTTTTGGCTCACCGCGGGCGTGGCAGTATTGATGCTTCAGTATGGACCAGGTCGATCCTTTTACGAGTTCCTTGGTGCATCCCGTGACACTGAATCTCCCAGGGTGACGCCCCAGTTCGGAATCGCGATTGGTTGGTGCAAATAAGTCCTATGGTCCTAGGCTTTATGGAGGTTATATCATGTTATATCTATAGTTCATGGGAATTATAAACCAACTCGGGGGTGCCAATAAGTCCAATAACTATGGTTTTTATAGGTGATATATCCAACTAGTCAATGGGATTATAAGCCATTTATAACTGGGGAGGCACCACCTTGCCGGTCATAAGATGGTTTTTCCTGTCACATCTGCACGTAGATCTACCATAAACCTGGGCGAAAACATGTCTTCAGGGTCCCACTTTGGATCATCATGGATCATCATGGTGAGAAACCCATGGATCAAACCCCCATTTTGAGCCGTTCGATCATCATTCCCAATTCTTCCCAGTAGATTTTACAGTAAAATTCCTTTAAACCACCAATCTCATTAACATTATTCCAGAAAAAAAATGAGTATTTTGGATGTCAAATCCATTCAAATGCCTATTTTCCACATTTCTAGATGAATTTTTCTTTTCCACATTTTTAAAAGATGATTATCCCCTATATTTATTTCCACTATCTCCAGTGTTTTTTTCGGTTCCCTTCAACGCTTCCCCACCGCTTACGGCGGAGGTTCAGCACCTCGATTTTGCTGGAGATTCCACCCCAGCAATGGACCCGGAAGGCCGACAACTACCTGATGGAGTCTCGGTGGCACTGGTTGGTGGTTTGGAACATGGCTATTGAAAATGGTGGTTAATCATGGTTAATAATGGTTAATAATGGATAACCAAGGATTATTTTTATTTCACAGGAACAAAAACCTTAACAGAGATTTTTTACCAGTTTGCTGAAGCCATGACCCACTGAGTTCGATGATTTACCATCTGGTTATTGAACAGTTTGCCATGGAAAACGGCCCATGGATAGTGGATTTACCTATTAAAAATGGTGATTATATTCTGGTTGGTGGTTTGGAACATGGCTATTTAAAATGGTGGTTAATCATGGTTAATCATGGTTAATAATGGTTAATAATGGTTAATAATGGTTAATAATGGATAACCAAGGATTATTTTTATTTCACAGGAACAAAAACCTTAACAGAGATTTTTTACCAGTTTGCTGAAGCCATGACCCACTGAGTTCGATGATTTACCATCTGGTTATTGAACAGTTTGCCATGGAAAACGGCCCATTGATAGTGGATTTACCTATTAAAAATGATGATTTTTCATTTTGTTTTGGAAGCCACCTTGTATGTCTTAACCTATGTAGTTTTTCCATGTTTTTCCTATGTTTGATTGACTTGAACGCAGATCGGAATGTAAGCATTGGTCTTGGTGTAATTTTGTTAGTAGGTTATCAACCTTAGGACATTTGGATTTGAACGACGTAGGTTGATAACCTAAAGATACTAATTTTATTAACCTTTGTTAGTAGGTTATCAACCTTTGAACATACTAATTTTCCTTGTTTGCCTTGTTCATTGGTATCTTGAATCAGCGACAAGGTTGTAGGCGCTACAAGGTGGGGGTGAACTCGGCCCGAGAACTCGAACGCCAGGGTTGGCTAAACGAAGGAACGAACGAAACAATTCGATGATATAGACCAACACATAACTAGACTTCGCTTAGTTTAGTTCATGGCTTGTATAATCCAACACATAACTACACTTCGCCCAATGGGGTTTAAACACAGATATATATATATATATAAACATAGTTGCAGATCGCTTAGTCGGTTTTTTGCTTATCCAACCGACCTTCACCCCTTTTTTTTCGGCCCCACTTCCCGAGGCCACACTGTTCCTGGTGAATCTCACGGTGCTGCTGAACGCTGGCTTTGTGTGCCGTGGCCGCCCTGATTTGTTATAGTCAATAGACTTACTGCTGCTTAGCAGGGAATGAGGGAATGATCCACAATAAGTATCAATAATCATCCCATTCCCCCCCATCCATTCCCTACGTTTAGCACCAGTAAGTAGATTGGCTTAAGAGAAAATCTTCACCCGAAACCGTGCCTACCTTCTGGCAATCATGGCTGGCAGATGCTGCAGGGAGAATCAACGGCATATTTTTAGGGGTTCCTAAAAGGTGAGTACCCGAAAATAGATGGTTTATAATCGTAAACCCCCCAAAAAAATGGATGATTTGGGTGTACCCCCATTCTAGGAAACACCCATCATAATCATATCTATCAATGGGGTAACTCGTCAATTTTTTGGATAGCACAGGTATCTATCAAAGGCTGATTTCCATTGCGTAAACCCAATGCAAAAACACCATCCCAGTCATCATTTGAGGGTCATCACCTACATCATCCCGCTACTGTAAGGGTAGAGCCCACATTTCAAACGAAAAAAACGGGCTTGGTTTGTTGTAATTACATTAATTACTCATTTCCCCAAATAATGATCCCATATGTATCCCATATTTTTCCAAAATGACCCAAAATCATCGGATATAAAACCACCATAATTTCTGCCTCAAGAAAATTGCTGCCCATCACACTCAGCATCTCAGGCTTTGCTATGGCCACATTCATCGGCAGATGGTGGGTGCTTTGGCACAGACCGGTTGGGAATTTCAGGACTACCCAGTGGTCGTTGTTGAAGGCCCATGGGGAGAGCAAAAATGGAGGACTCATCCATTTTAATGGGATTTTCCATTGTAAACCGTCAATTTTTGGGTACCCCTCATTCTAGGAACCCCTAAATGAATAATTCTAGTGGGACGTAGTGGGATAGAATGGGATTGTATTCGTTGTACTGCACCAACTATTTGATGGTTTTAGGTGCCTCGTGATTATCTACAGAGGTTTGTCCTTAAACATGTGGGGATGTAGCGATTTTGATCCTAAACCAATGGGTTTGTCTGGCTCGGTGTTGGTAAAACCGCAAGATCTCATGGTTGAAACAGCCATGGAGACATGGAGAGCAAGATGTATGTTCTAAGTAGGGTCATCTAGTCATGTATTCCATTTACAGAGTGTACACATATGTATATATGGTGATCGATCTAAAGGTCCTTGTAAGGAGTTTTAATTGCGAAAGCCGTGCGTGTTATGTTGGAAACCCTCGCGAAAGTTTTTTTTTTCGAGTTCGCGAAAGTAAAATTTTATTTCGCGAAAGTTTCGCGAAAGTTGGGTATTATAATCATTATATGTAAAGGGCAGCCACCCACTGCCGCCCGGGGTCCGGCAGGAGAAGGGCACCAGAGAATGCGAGTAGCAGTAGCCAAGTTTCCAAAAGTGAGGCTTCGCGAGAGCCAAACACCAAGGCCCCTGGTCTTCGCTTTTCCTTCAGTGCACCCCCTGCTGATGGCCGGGGTCTGTGAATAGGGATATTTTCGCGAAAGTTCCGCGAAAGTCATGCGAAAGAGCGGGCGAAAGTCAAAGTGCATGTTGAAGGGGGTGGGCCAGTAAACTTTGCACAAAAGAATCTGTCCTGAGAAGGGATTCCGTGATGCTAGCTGCATGTTTAAAAGGCTACCAAGAAGTGATCCGTGATTCTCTGGCGTAATTTGGCAGGTGGTGAACGAATCTTCATAAGAGGTGTTGTTGGCCAACATGGGCCCCGCGAAAGATAAACATGGAGTTCGCGAAAGTTTCGCGAAAGTAAAATTTTTATTCGCGAAGAATGGCCGTTCCGGGATAAAGGAATTTTGATCAACAACCATATATATATATTGATTGCTCGTTTGTATATATGATGTTGTAATAAAAAATATAAATTAATGCATGTGTGGTGGTTTACTGGAGGCCACATCAATATCAAGTCCTTGATAGCTAAGTCGCGATTGTGTTTGGAGTGAACTATAGTGACTATAGTGATTCATTTAGGGAAATATCATTAAATACCTGCTGGTCAATTAACATAGCTATGGAACGAGTTACTATTTTTGATTGTAAATAATCATAAATCATCAATGGGCCATAGCCTCCCAAAAACTCAGAGGCCATCAACCAGAGGCCATCAAACCCTTTCTACAACCGAGAACTCTTGACTTCAACCAGAGTCAGAGGCCCACACCAACCCTTTCTACAACCGAGGCAAGAATTGGCGAATCTGCAGTTTCTACATTCTGGGTATCCTTTTTACGCTTGCTCTGACTTGGTCGAATCCCTCGGAGTTCAGTTGCCACTGATCTCAATGGAAAGGGATGACCGGATGACCAGGATCCCGACCTAGGGCCCAAAGGGGCACGTTTTTTTGCGGCTACGGTAGACATATTGGTTCATATCAATAGGTATACTCATATCATCTATAACCATATTATATAGTAGTTATTAATAGGTATACTAACATCATATATCCATACATCCATGCATGCATGCTTACATACATACATATATATTCATATGTGTATATATATATACATATCCATGTATTTTGCATGCATTCTGGATTGAAAGCATATATACTTGGTGAGATCTGCCCAGACTTGGCCGACACAAAACGCCCAAGTCTGAAGGTACCAGTTTTTGGGTCCCTAGCCATAAAGACAAATACTATGTGTACACAAAGACATTAAAGATACGTTATATATATACATCATCAGAGTATAAAGGGTATATATTATATATATACAGTATATATATCCTTTCTAAACCCATCTGTAAACCATATATAAACCATACATAAACCATACGTAAACCATATATGAACCATATATGAACCATATATGAACCATATATGAACCATATATGAACCATATAGAAACCATATATCAACCATATATCAACCATATATGAACCATATATATATATATATACAAACCGTGTATAAACCATTTATAAACCTGGGAATTCACCACTTGGCCGCCATGGTCCAAGGTACCTTCCGAGTGAATTGCGATTCGGCCCCTTGGATCTCATGACAGCAACATACGATATCTATATAATTTATGGGTAATATGTTAATATTGATATAGATATATGGGGATATAATATGTTAATCTACACTAGATGAGTATATATATAATCTACATATAAAAGTATCTCATAGTATTTTGTAGTAATGTACATCGTTTTTGTTTTTTATAACATAGATATTTTGAATGACCAACACTGGGGGGACAACGTCGAGGCGGCGTCGCAGAAGATGAGCCTTCCACTTCTCAGCAAACCGGTACCTCGGTGTCGTGCGGCGGGGCTCGGTTTGGTGTGGCTGATGGCGAACTGATGGCTGGAAAGACAAGGAAAAAGCCACGAGTTAATGGCTGAAACCCTATATAAATAATAGTTGAAACCCTATGAATAATGGGATAAACCATCTATCAACTGGTGCAGGATTTCGCAACCATCCACAGTAGTTCATGGCTGAATAAATGGTTATCCATGGTGAATGATAGCTTAACATATGCTTAACCATGATTAATAATGGGATATGAAAAATGGGATAGTTCATGGGATTCTTATAGATCTGGGTAAAAAACGTAGGAAAGCCAATGCCATAAACCTAATGTGGGGATGGTTTTTCAATGCCATTAGTCGCCATGGTGATGACGACTGGGGATGGTCAAATTGGCTGAATCCCACATGATTCTCATCCAGGTCGGAAACTGGAAATTCACTAGAGGAATCGATGAAGGGAATATGTCTGCTACAGGGTCCCGGATAGGAAACTTCAAGAGCTTTTGTGCTGTGACGGTGATTCGTAACAGATCCCCCATTACTCCATGTTTTTTTGGCTTGTTTGGGTTTGTTCAGAAGGCACCATATTCCATCCGATGGTCTTAAAATAGTGTTTAGTCCATGGCCAGTTGTAGCCATTTCTGTGCAAACCCATATCCATTATTCATTGCTTTAATCCCCATTTGGGCTGTTTACATGTTTTGCTGCATTTAGACTTATTTCTCATGTTTGAGGATTGAATCTCCATTTTGGTTGGTCAAATCCCATCAAATTCCCATTTCGGGGCTGGGTAAATCCCCATCCTTTTTGCACGGTGAATGTCCTTTTTTCGCACGGCTGCCCAACAGCCACAGGTGGGTGGCGTGATCTTTTCCAGGGGCAACTTGGGCGGTTGCTTCTGGGGCCCACAGATGTTGAGCTGCAAAAGCCAGGCTGTAAGGGGCCAGGGGGGGAAGGGTCCAATGTCATGTGGGTCATAGTCAAGAAGGCCCGAGATCATCATCACCAGCATCAGCATCAGCATCAGCATCAGCATCAGCATCAGCATCAGCATCATCAGCATCATCATCATCATCATCATCACCACCAGCACCATCCTCATCCTCATCCTCATCCTCATCCTCACCATCACCATCACCATCACCATCACCATCACCATCATCATCACCATTACCATCATCATCACCATCATCATCATCATCATCATCATCATCATCATCATCATCGTCATCGTCATCGTCATCGTCATGGTCATCATCACCATCATCATCATCATCATCACCACCATCATCATCATCATCATCACCATCATCATCATCATCATTATCATCATCACCATCATCATCATCATCATCATCATCATCATCATCATCATCAGTATCATTATTATCATTATCATCACTTCAAAGGCAGATTCAAGTTCTTCCATGCATTGACCGAACTACGAACGGGTGATTTTGCATCGGGGTGAAGCCGAGGGCCCTGGGAAAGTTTGAATGGGTGCAATACAAGCCGTCATGTGGATAGAACGGGATAGAATGGGATATCATACCTTACCAACAATCTGATTTGGGTTTGTCTCACAATGCGGTTCCACGCAGGAAAACATACTCACACGGGGTCCAAATGTAGGACAAGCCCAGATCAAGAAACGCCAGAGATTTGAATCAGCAAAAGTGGTGTTTCAGCCGGTTCTTTCAGGGTCGCTTTGTTTGTGACTGCGTTCACTACAGGAGTTGTCATTGCTCAGGATTGATATCACTATTAGTGAGTGTGAGTGTTTTACGGACCACACCCTAGTTCATCCCCTTAACTGCAGGGGTGGGGTAGCGGCCCGCTTGTCCGCCTAGTGTTGCACCCGGGTATTGAACCCGGGTCTGACGCATGAGGGATGCGTCTTATCGATATCACTATTAGTTGAACATAGTTGAACTATAGTACTGTAGTAAATGGTACCTGCAAGTGTCTTGACCACTTGTGCCTGCAGTTTGGGAATATCAGCAACCAATACAGTAAATGATACTTACTGTACCTAGTTAACGTTAGTTTGCTCTCAAATTTCTTGCAGTCAGATGGATATGGGTCAAAATCAAAAGGGATGTACATGCGCATTTTTTAGCAATATGTCCAAAAGGTACTGTCAATGTTCAAGAGTTTTGCAGGTAAGGTATTTGAACCCATACTTCTCTCTTGCAGTTGCATTATTAAATTTATTTTGATTGATGACATTTCGCCCCATTTGATTTTGTTTATCACCCGACTAGCATCGGAAACCCGGCCGTGTGAATGTGAGTCGCATATGATGCATGTAAGACATATTTACCAACATTATCCAACATTTATACAATGTACGTTTTCAAATGTTTTCAATTAAATCCTGACAAATACCGTACAATGAGCATTTAGGCAGTTTGTTGAATGTGCCGATTAAATTCAGAGTAAATCCCCGTTGAATCGAATTTGAATATATGTCTCAATATCCAAAACCAAAATTTATCCAAACACTCTTGAAAAGTACATATATCAATCAACCAAGTATTATCCGCATCTCCCAAATGTTATCCCATCTACCCGGCGGTAATCAAATTGTGGCAATGGAAACTCCTTGAAAGTCCAATATGTATATTTCTGAATGTCCTATTGAAACCTCAATTTTCCCATTAAAACCTTCATTTTACCATTGCAACCATCATTGTCCCAGTAAAACCTTCATTTTCTCCTTGAAAAAACCAGCCCCGAAAAACTGCCAGGAGCATCGGTGCTGGGTGACCCCTCCGAACAATGCCAACTTACCTCCCAGTTGGGCGGCGAGAAACAGTACCCTTCGGCCCAAGGAGTGGCGGGCTGGGAGAGGTCTGGCCAAACTTACCGGAGAACTGGGGAGAGTGGAGGCTTTAACCAGTTTAACATAGTTTAACTGTTTAACCAATTTCATCAGTGGTTTTTGTCACAGTTTTTGCCATGATGATGATGATGATGATGATGATGATTTCGCTAGTCAAAATGGTGGTACAAAAGACCGGTAGAATCACCATGAGACTGAAGCAACATCGAAGTCAAGTAGGCATGGCCGTTTTGAGGGCCTGTGCGTCGATATGGATATTTCGGGTCAGTCCTAGAGTGAATGGAGGGAGATGAGGGAGCGATGAGCTGAGTCCGGAGTATCCAGATTCCCAACAGCCATGTGGAGCCAGTTGGAGCGTCATATATGATGGTTATTGGTGGCTCGATGTGATATGTGCAGGTCCCATCAAATGACCATATCCATATCCTATATCCATATCCCATTGAATACCATATTAATGATACCTCACACAGTACCATTGGATAATCATTTGTTTCCTATGGAAAATGGCACTCTCCATTCAGCATCATGGAGATTCGGTGATTCGCACAGGAAATTCAGGTCAGTTGAGAACCAACCTCCATGGAACAGGTCATTGTTCCATTCGCAGCCAGTTATAAACTCCCATATTTATTGGTGATTTGGTAAGCCATCATTTATATAACAATATGAATAATTTATTTAACATCAGCATTCCTCAGTTACTCTGTCAACATTGCCATAGATTCTTTTTAGATGCGGAGTTGACCCACCATTTGTAGATTTTTTGGGGTTTCCAGAGTCATGGAGGGACAACAAAAATAGATGGATGGTTTACAAAGGAAAACCATATTGAAATGGATGATTTGGGGGTACCCTCTTGTACGCTATGGAAAATCACAATTCTATAGCTGGGTAAATCAACGATTTAACTATGACCATTTTCAATAGCAAACTGTTAGTTTACCAGGCCGGGTATCCCATTAATATCCCATTGAATCACTATAAAATCCCATTAAATCACAATTAAAATCCCATTTTTCATGGAAAATCACCATTGTTAACCCATTGTAAAACCATTAAATCACCATTAAACAACCATTTTTAGTGGTTAAATCACCACTTTCCCCAGATTTTCCAGGCCCCTTTTGATGAAGCTTGGCGTATCGCCGTTTCGATCCGCGGTGCCAGGTCCACCCCAAAATGTCGTCCCCCAAAAAGATGGGCGAAGAGTCATGGAGTTTCTCATCTTTTCTGGGACTGATATAGGAGCTCACTATTAATATCCCATGACGGATCCATGGTGCTGCTATATATGCTAACATTGGGGGTATATTGATGGTAAATGTTACCATATATAGCATACATGGATCCTATTAATATGAGATTATCAGAATATGAGATTATATGTATTATATGAATGAATACTCTGCTAGAAGCCATGGAATTTTGTCTTGGATCAATGCTTTTTTGTCTGTGCATCTGGGGCATGGAATATCAGGGGAAAGAGATTCCTAGACCTGACATCGGCTTGATCCCGGCCTGGCATGTTTTTCCACCACAACAATCAACAATACTTGAAGCACAATCGGGTTTGATACAGATACCTGGGCTACCATCATATACTGCCTTTTCTCATCCTTGGGGCGTGACTGCTCTGGCGTCACTGTCCCCGCCAAGACAAACTTTTCTAATCCTTTGAGTTTTTTAGGACAGCATGCATGTGTGGAGTGTGTTTCTTCTGACATATGCAAAAGTGAGTTGCTCATGCTACTGTGTTCATGCTACTACTACACATCGCGAAATTCCAGACATTTTCTGTCGCCTATGTGTATCTTTTGTGCACACTACCCTTTGTATCTGCACAATGAACTGTCAGGTGATGAGGATGAGGATGAGGATGAGGATGATGATGATGATGATGATGATGGTGGTGGTGGTGATGATGACGACGACGATGACGTAGCCTACAAAGATCCACAACAAATGGATTTGTCTGGGTGCCCCATTCTACTCACGGGTTAATCATCAGTTTCCCTATTAATATCGTAATTTGGGGGTATACCTCATGTTCAGACACACTGAAAAAAGATCCACAGAACCAACCCTCTTCAACCAAAAATAAACCCCACGAATCACCGATAAACCCAGTATCCCTTCCCAGAACCTATGAAATGCAATGTTTTTTTTGATGAACATCCATGACTCCCAGCCAAGTTATCCAAGTTGGTGTGAACAGAAGGGTGACCATCAACCAGTGAAAACTGAGGGTGGAAGCGCCATTAGACCCCAGAAACCCCTATATTTGGATATATATATATACACATAGAGATACTGGCCATTAGTACGGGATGACCAATTTTCTGTTAACATGACTAAGCCCTTTTTGGGGCAGCCTTTGGGTATATTCATATATATTCAACACGTGACACCGCATCAGCCGTATGTATGCGGCTGACTCACACCGAGACACGAGAAGAGAAGATGAAGTTCTGCAAGAAACATCCGCAGCCTGATCTGTTGGGGTTGACATGGGTTGACCTTCTGGGCGGCTTAGAACTGGAGCAACTGGAGCAAAGGATCCCACGAATTCTTCATGACAGCAACACGTTGGGAATGTGCTCGTTTCATGGGAAAACCAAAATGCTAATTCAACTGGGAATTCAACCATCATTTTTAATGGAAATTCATGGGGCCCCATCATATGATATCATTGGACTGAAGCTGTGGATATTATCATTATTACTATTTTTTTTTATGATGATGATGATGATTATTATTATATATATATTTTTTTTTTCGCCAATTACTACATAGCTATCATTTGCCCATGTCTTTCACTGCAGTAGAAAGGAGTGGATTGTTTGCAGTACACAATTTTTTTTCAGACCATTTGCGTTTCCAAATTGGGTTTCCAGCCCCAGATCGTCTGTTGAATCCAAGTAAACAACATAGTACCCCAGGGATCCCCAGGGTACATTGTAGACGATAAGTTAAATCCTGGGGAAAATTTACGGGGTTTCCCTCCAGGCTTTTCCACATCGAAATCTTCGGTTTTTGGCGAACCAAAAGTCCTGGGATGGTCCTGGGGATTCATGAACTTTCCCAGTGATTTTCGCGGATCCCCCAACTACAATGTGGGTTAAACCCACTTATGAGTAGGTTTCTAGACCCCCTTGACAAACAAAATATACCATGTTATACCTACCATAAACATCCATAAACCACGTTGTGAACCTAGTGAACTAAACCAACTTAGCTCTTTGTAGCTTGATCAACATGGTGATGGATTGTAAGAACACCTTGCACAGTGGATGTGAATTCTTCGATGCGACAGTCGACATTCTGGAAAAGTTGGACATTGGAAGAATCCGAGTTATCCAATACCATCAGCTATAATTGGCCATGTTCAATAGCTATGTTAAATTACCAGAGGATATCTTCCAACTTGTTTCTTTTTTAGTTGGAATATATTTTCAAGTTGTTGTACATGTTCCTGGACAACTTTTTTTTTTTGCAGGGGAAACACCCACAACACCTTGAGTTCCCGTTCAAAGCCTCAAAATGACTCTTCGAAGTCCAGCTGAGTTAGACCCTTCTCCAATATTGATCCATATCAACACACTACTCGTACTATAAGATATTATAGGCTTCGAAACTGATTCCATCCATAAAAAACAGGACATCAAAATTCCCGATCATGTTTTTTCAATACAAGAATCATCAAAGTTCGCATATCTTTACTGAGATGATGTTTCACTAAAGTACCCGGTACGGTAATTTGTTGCATAGCTGGCATAGCTATTGAACATGGCCCAGTCGAAATAGTTGAGTAAAATCTATGCAAAGTGGGGATTTTCCAGTTCGCTACAAGGTGGTGCCCCCAAGATAGCTAAGTTGGTTTGTAACTCTAATAACTAGGTAGTAACTAGGACTTATGGTAGATACTTAGATATATCTATAGTTAATGGGTTTATAAACCAGCTTATAACTTGGGGGGCACCACCTTGTATGTTAGTTTACCAGAGGCTACTCAACTCCGAGGGCCCCTCGCTGTCGAGGTATCGCGCGGATGCGAAGGACTTGGGAAACCAATGGTGTTGGCTGCCTGTCGACGACGCGTTGCGCCTTGGTGGTGGAACGTGAGGAATGTGGGCCGTGGGCGTTGATTCAATAAGATACTAGGTCAACCAACTGGATGGGTAGGTTGATCCTTTAATCTGTTTCTATTTTTAATATGTAAAAAAAACATGGTATAATCTTTAAACATGTTAAAAAAATGATCCTTTAATATGTTGCTATCTTTAATCTGTAAAAAATGCAGGGTATCCAAGATTGGCAATGAAAAAAGGGCTTCAAACGTTGTGTTCAACTCCTGCAAACTCATGGAATGGGATGCCAACTGACCAGTTTGTGCCACAAACAAATACTGTAGAGATAATATATATATATATGTTGGTATAATATAATACAACATATTATATGTATCTAGTGTTTTTGCATATATCTTACTTGAAGGATCATCCCACGAATCATAATTGGGAAATCATAGCCGTAGGAATCGGCGACTTACTAGCCAGGGGTTATTAACCAGTTATGATTCGTGGGATGATCCTAGAAGTATATCGAGAGTTTTTTGCGTCTGAGCTCTAACCCTATGTCAACCCCAGTCTTTTAAGAGAACCGGCTGAAAGAAGCTGAAAAAGATTGATCTATTGTATTGTCGCTTAAATATATCTAGAAGGATGCTTCTTAACAATCTAAGATATCCTTGCAATGTTTAACAGCCGTCGCATTTTGATGTTCTGTTCACCGAGGAGCCGTGGGTGCGGTCCCAGCCCCACCAGGGACCTGGGTCCCATGGTGGAGGGATGCCATGGCACCTTGGACCCCTTGGAGACAGGGGAGCATCACCAGGGGTGCGGGCCCCACTTAGTAAATATCGGTTCTGCCGTTCTACAAATATGGGGGTGGGTCAAAACCTATTATTATCAATTCTAATACATCCATTTACCAGCTATTTTGATGTTCACCAGGGGTACAAGGTTTTGACACACTGCCATATATGGAATATTCCCACTATGTGTTTTTTTGTTGGGGGTCATATATGGATTATATATGGTTATATCTGGATTATAAACCACATACTAAGTGGGATGTACATCCAGGCACCGAATATATGATGTGACGATTTTCGTCAAAACCCTGGTACCCAAACGGGACCCAAAAAATCGTTCCTTGGTGAACGGGTGTTGATTCCCCCAGTCAGGTGGTGACACTAGGTTTTGACCCATCCCCATATATATATACATACAGATATATATATATACATACAGATATATATATATACACATACAGATATATATATATATATACATATATATACATATATATATATATACATATATATATATATACATATATGTATATATATATATATTTAAACCTAAACATGACTGTATAAATTATAACCCTATGGCTATCAAGAACATTATTATAGTACTTATTCTTAATGACCATGGGGATCATTGGTCTATAGCATATTACCAACCATAATATATATATATATAAATAATATTTCAACAACATATGGTTGTTAAGCATTCATAATTTGACCCTACCACAGCTATATGGTGGTTAATATTTACAACCCATCACAGTTATCTATAATTCTGAGGCTTTAGCAATATTAAAACCCAGTTACATGGGATTTTCCCCATAGGTTTTCATCTTGGGCCATGGGCCATGGGGTGTTTCAAGCTGAGCTTGGCTAGCAACCTGGGTGAGCTAGTCACCAGTAGGTTATCCCATGGGTATTTCATGGTGCTTACTAAGCAGGAAAAACACCGTTGGGGATCCTGCAAGTAGGCTTCGGCTTGGGGCTTCCAGCTGGTGATTTTCATGGCGAAGATGGTGTCCTGATCCATTGGAATTTGAGATACATGATAATGTTGACGAACCTTTACGATAATGAATGAATATCATCGGATATTGGCATATATATATATATATAAGGCAGTAGTGGAAAATCTGATGCGGTATTTTTAAGCCGCAATATGATATTTTGGTTTCAATGGTACTTAGTGGCAAAAAAGGGACACCAAGGGCGCATTTTTCATGGATGAAATCACTCGATTTCATAGGACATTTCACAGGACATTTCATTGGTCAAGTGTTCACAGCATCTTTTTTTTGTATGGAGGAACGACGATGATTGAATATGAATGAAGGATAATACATTGAATCATTATATGATTGAAGGATAATACATTATACTTGCAATAATATCTCTAATATGTCCTTTTGTATGGAATATGAATCTATAATTGCATATCTTTATTATCTTGTATTCATGAGGACAAGAATAGCATCACGCCCACTCTTGACATATGTACATATTCTAATCTGATGTGGCTAGAATCCCAACAAATCATATAGCCCGATGTGGGCTCCTTCATGAGCACTACATGTCATCACAGTTGAGGACCTGAACCAGTGGTGCACATACCAAAGGACTTGGAACTTGGAAGTTCCACCTTTTTTGGGGGGAAATCTCCCAAGTGAACTAAGGTCCCAACAACTGCTACAGTCGGAACTTCAAGGCTTGAGACAGCGGCTGACAGGTGTGTTTGGATGTGTTCTCCACGTTTTTTTTTTCTGGTTGGGAACTACCCTCCTGTAGATTTGCATTGCAGGAAATCCATGAAAATTTATAGATCACTCAATCACTCTCGGGGAAACCATATATGCCTTCCTTATCTATGTGAGTTTGTCGGAGGGTGCAGTCCTTAAAACCAACATTTTGCCCCCGGGCTCTTTGTCCCAACAAATTCTACGCACCTGAAAATGGCGCTGGATGAGGTTTTGGATGTCATGATTCGGAATAATGTGGGAAAAACAATGTCAGAAACCATCCCCCAGTCATCACCATTTTTATAGGTGGTATGTTTACCATTCCCAGTCATGGGTGGTTTATGGCATTGTTTTACCCACATTAGTCTTCATTCTTGGCAACACGCTTTGGTTTTCATATCCACGAGATGTCTGGGGCTTATAAGGGGCTTATGCACCCATCTTCGATCAGAAAGATGGGACTTCATATACAAAGCAGCTTTGAATCGACACATCAGAACCCCGGAAGTCACAATTTTGTTGTGTCATTCAAGCTTTAAATCATTCCACTGATTGCAAGGTTTGAACATGTTTGACGTACATGTTCCATCCTACACTGTACCTGGCATGATGCAATGATGAACCCCATTCACTCACATTTGTTCAGCTTTTTTTGAATATTTATTTGGAGAATCATCCCACTGAATAACTACAATGTGAGGTCCCCGTTCGATATCTAAGTTGGTGATCATAACTCCAACAACTATGGTGTATGTTACTGATAGCTATAGTTACTAGGGCTTATAAACACACTTATAACTACCATCTGTTAAACGTTTACATAGCGAACTGGAAAATCACCATGTTTAAGTTGGGTAAATCCACTATTTCCATGGGCCATGGCTTCTATGGAACCGTGACCCGTGGGATAACCCTGGGATTATTTGTTGGGAATTTCATCCTCCCAAATGACTTTCAGTCCATCATTTTTCAGAGGGGTAGGTACCACCAACCAGATAAAAATACATGAGGTTCTTATAGTTATTTTTGAGGTTTATATATATATATACATGAATTTACATTTTTATACATAAGTATACAGGTTGTAAAACTTGTGGTTAACTAATAAACATGTATAATTAAGCCTCATATCTTCTTACCTGGGCGTGTAATATGGTTATTACGTCTTTTCGTTAAAAAACGCACTTACAGCATCCCATTTCTGAGGGTATACCCAAGATTTTAACCTTTGGGATACAACTAAATACTATAGTTTATTGGTATTTAAAGGGTTTATCTATGGTTAATAGTGGTTAATAGTGGTTAATCTATGGTTAATCTATGGTTTATCTATCCCATAGGATCCATGGTGCTGGTATATATATATGCTAACATGACTGGGGTATACTGATGGGATCCATGTTACCATATATAGCATACATGATCCGTCATGGGTTATAGTTATCCCATGATTATCCATGATGATTAATCCCACTATCCTCCTATTTTAATCCATATATTTTTCCAAGCAGGATATTTTGTTCATGGCTCACTCGCCACCTTTGGTGTGTTGCTGCCGCCATGGCAGTTCTATTTGACTGGCATCTTGATCCTCTGCAGCGTCTCCCTCCACGCAATGTACAAGTCTCGCGGCTCGCGAATTGTTGTGCTGTTGGCGCAGGCACAGAAATGGTAACAGATCAGGTACATGTATATACTCAATTCTATATATATAAATATATATATATATTGTATGTCTGAATCATCTATATAAATCTATGTCTACATTGTACAACTGACATATACTGTACAATATAGCATATATATAATCATATTTATGATATATATATAAAATTATATATTTAATTATATATATAATTATATATATATAATTATATATATATAATTATATATATGTGCACAAAATTAGCATAAACCCCTGGCTGAAATTGTCATTCTCTTTCATTGGCTTTGTCAAAAATCCTTCTGGTTTTGAGAGCCCTGCCCTGGGTGCCCTGGGTCGTTGAAGAAACCAGCTGTGCCAACAAAAATACGGCGAGTTTTTTCTCCAAGAAACCCATGGGGTCAACATGGGTTCACCAACAGAATTGGGGATTCAAAGAAGAAACATGTGGAGAGAACTATCAGAAATGGTGATGTAACCATGGATTTCACCATCAGATGAACCATCAACGATTCTTGCACATATTCGTGACTGGTAGGTTTGTATGGGTTAGGGTTGTCGCCGTTACCAGACACCGCTACAATAAACATTTCTTTTTTTTTGCCAGGTATGTCAGATCGAACATGTATGTGTTGTGTTTCCCGCATTTATTAGGATTGTCTCAAAGTTAGCTGACAAAGCCAGTACTGCTGGACAGTTGGATACTAACATCACCCAAACTTAGGGGAATGGATTATCATGGATAACTATAATAAACTGTGGTCATTAACCAATATAACCAAACTCATTCACCAAAACTATTGGTAGACTAACCAAGAGTGTCCAGGCGTAGGCCAATAGACCGACGACCGGGATGCCCCGAAGCGAACTGCTAAGCGAAATCGGACGTGCAAATGTGTGCTGCACTGCCAATACTCTGCCAATATGGTTTTTCAACATTTGGCATTAAGCTGATGGATAATGCAATAAAACTATGTCAATATGGTTATAAAGTTATAATCTATGGTTGAAACTATTGCTTAAATACTGGTTGGTGGTTTGGAACGTTATATTTTCCCATATATTGGGTATGTCATCAGCCCAACTGACGAACTCCATCATTTTTCAGAGGGGTAGATCAACCACCAACCAGCTATGGTTGAAACTAGATATTGAGACCTATATATTTATATATAACTACTATACATATCAACTATTGGTTTATGTGTTGATCCAGCTATGGTTGAAACTATTGGTTAAATTAACCATAGATTAACCATAGATTAACCATTATTAACCATTATTAACCACTATTAACCATAGATAAACCCTTTAAATACCAATAAACTCTGTAGGATCAACACATCACAATGAATCGCTCCGATTCATTCAGGACGAGTCGAGCAGCAGGATAATCTGAAAATTTTCCAAGACTAGTGGTTAATATTGGTTCATATTGGTTAATATTGGTTAAGAATTGTTAATACTTGTTAAGAATTGTTAATAATGGTTAATATTGGTTAATAGTGGTTAATAGTGTTTTATAGTGGTTAAGAATTGTTAATAATTGTTAATAATGGTTAAGAATTGTTAATAATGGTTAACAATTGGAACAATGTGGGTAAAACATTGTCATCTGCACCATTTTCCAGTCATCACCATTTTGATAGGTGGTATAGTATGTTTAGACATGCTTACCATTCCCAGGAAAATGGGTGCATTTTCATAGGTGCTATAGTATGCTTAGACATGTTTACCATTCCCAGGAAAATGGGTGCATTTGCATAGGTGCTATAGTATGCTTAGACATGTTTACCATTCCCAGGAAAATGGGTGCATTTGCATAGGTGCTATAGTATGCTTAGACATGTTTACCATTCCCAGGAAAATGGTTGGTAAAAATGGCATTCTTTTGCCCAGATTAATGGCTCACCTGTCCTAGCCGCCATAGCCTGGGTCCATCTCCCAGGTTGGGCATCTTGGGCCTCGAGTGAGAGGCGGCAGTGCCATCGAGTCGTCGGCAAAAAATGGAGAGCCTGGGCAGCGGTATGGAGAGCCTGGTGTGTTTCCAACTGCTGGTTTCTTTACCCTCTGGTGAACTAACATAGCTATTGAAAATGGCCATTTATAGTGGATTTTCCCATTAAGAATGGTGATTTTCCATTGCTATGTTAAATTACCAGAGGGTATCTTCCGGAAGGGCGGCATCCAGTTGCCGCTTGCGCTGTGGTTTCAAGGGATGTACACCACCAGTGATTGAGCGTACCCTTTGCGAATCAACCATGCTTTGCTGGAGAGTCATCAGCCCGCTTCCGATTTACACAGATTAACCTATATACATTTAAGCCACCTACCAGTCATGTTAGGATTTTTCCAGGTAACATGATGTAACTTACGTATTTGCGCGTGCACCAATCGAATTTGGGCCGAGGCCCAATAAAATTGGAGATGGGTAAGGTAAATCTCACAAAGCAGAAATGGGGGGTGCAGCCACCCATAATTGGGGATGCTTCTTTATTATAAAGTTTGATCAACCAGCAACAATGTTGTTTGTTCACAGCCTGACGTTGCCGATTGCATAATCCGTCTTGAAAATAGAACCGCTGGGCGGTAATCTAGATGAAGTATAGCTTCGAAATTGTAATTGCATGAAACAAGGAAAAACGGGTGATATGCTTTCTATTTAGGGATATTTGTGTGTGTGTGTGTCAGGTTTGGGTTTCATGTCCCAATTCTTGCCGGATAATACGTATATAATTACATATGTATATATATATATACACGTGTATATATCATTATATGTATATACACATGTTGTACCACAATCCACACTTCGCCTAGGGCCTCGTTATAAATCAACTTAGCTACAAAGTGGGGCACCACTTTGTTCAAAGCCTGGCGTCGGTTGATGATCACCCGTGAACTGGGCATGTTCCAACAACACTTCCAGGTTTTCATGGGGAGTCCCAGTTCAACAAAAAATATGGGAAAACCTGGGGAATATCATGAGTTAAATCTTCTTGAATTCCCCAGGTTTACCCAGATCAGTTCATTCTTTGGGTGGATCTTGCCATGATTTTGGTGATAAAATCCATGATTCTATGTGTTGAATCAGTGATCCTGAAGCTGCAAGACCCGGCCCTCATGTGGCAGCTTTGGCTTAACATCTCAAGCACAGGTTGCAACAGAAACAGGGCCAAAATGCAAACGAAAGGCCTTTGGTGTAATGTCATGATGTGAACAATGACACATGAAAGATCATGAGAGTCCATGAAAATAACATGAACATAATTTACTTACCTCAAACAGGGCATTTTCCAGCCACCAAAACCTACCAGAAAGGGAGTTAATTCACACGGAGTGGCGCGGTGAAGTGAACGGCCCGTCAAACTGCGCACGTCGATGTTAAACTTTACCATGATCAAAATGCTGGAATATAAATAAATATATATATATATATATGTATGCATACATACAGTACATACATAATAACTATACTTTACCATCATAAAGATTACATGCTCTACTATTATATATAATTATATATATATACATAAGTTGTAAAAAACTCCTGCAGTAAAACCCTACGTTCCATGTACATCATCTGACTCTTCCATAGCGTTGGTTCAAAAGTGCCAAGAGCTTACCGGTTGTTTAGGTCACCCCATTGTGATATTGTTGGCTGACCTGTTAAAATACAGGTTATCAGCCGTAGTCTCACCACTAAGCCATGGGGACCCCAGCCGACCTCTCACTCGCTATCCCAGGGTCAGGTCCACCCGTCACTGTACCAGACCCAGCCGGGAGTGATCCCGTGCCGATGGATGATGACACAATCTATCAGCCAGTGGTAGCTTACTTCACTTTCATACAAAACAGCATTGCACAGATCACCAGTGGTAACACGCTACAGGTAATGAGGGAAGCTGAACTAAGGCACCTTCAGATCATGCAAGGAGTTGTAGAGACTATCAAAAACATGTGGTCCACCAAGCTTGTCCAAAAGGAACAAGAGTATGAACAGAAGCTGCAAGAAGTAGAGTCAAAAGCTCTAGATGCGCTAGCTGAGGCGCGTAAGCGAGGTGACAAATTCGAGGTCAGGTTGAATCAGGCTCAGGCAGCACATGATGCCAAGGTTGAGGAAATTAAAGCAGAGGCAAATGCCAAGCACGACCTCAAAATTGAGGAAGAGCGGCAACCTATCACCAGAGACGTTGAAGCCTCGTGAGCACAGACTGTTGAACGTGCAAAGAATGCTGTAGCTTCGGCAAAGATACAGTATTACAGTATGATGATCAGATTGCTGTAGAGCAAGCCCTTTATGTTCAGTTTAAAGTGAATTTGAAAACTACACACGGGAAATTGAAACGTCAGACAGACTGAATGAAGCAGCAGCTCAGAATCTTAAACTTCAGGATCAAATAGATGATTTGCAAGAGCAGCTGAGTCACGTCGCCTAAGCGCGATCAGCCGCACCGGCAAGTGCATCCGTCCCGATTGCTAATCCAGCCACCAATACTGGTGTGCCAGTGTTCAACATTAGTATTCCAAGAGCGCACGAAGCATCCGCTAGTAAGGTCGATGGCGAGCCAATCGTCGAGATCAAGACGCCCGTAGTGTTGGCACAAGAGGCAAAGGCAAAGCTCGATGAGTTGCTTAAAGGAAGCACAGAAGCCGAGCCAGCTGTCGGTAACGACACACCTCAGCTGCCAATGCAACAATCCGGGTTCTATACTCCAACCGGGCCAATTAGAACACCCCCAATGATTCCCCGAAACGTGTTGGTAAGCAACAACAGATGATGGGAGCTTCAGATCTTATAGAGTTGGTGAAAGCCTTAACTCAAAGGGATGAAAAGGATAAGCCAAAGACTAAAGAAGCTGAAGTCATCAAGTTGAATAACATGCCAGCACCGGAGTCGTATCGAAACTGAAAAAACCATGTATAAGGGATGAAGTCAAGAGCTGTTCAGATCGTTCAGATGAAGCTTGGGCATGGTTGAACGAGGTGTACGACCAGTCTTGCACCCGTGACAAGCTCGAGGAAAATTCTCAAGATCCAGGTAAGTTTCTCACGCTGGACACAAAGCTATCAGCAGCGCTCACGCGCTCAGCCGGCGGAGATCTTGCTACTAGGATACTGAACTACAAAGAGCAGCAATCCTAAAAAGGTATCCAGGTTAGGGGTAGATATGTTTTGTTCATGTTTGAGGACCACTTCAAAACATCAGGAGCTCTAGAGAGTTGAAGATCTGTTGGGTGTCGCCAAAGTAGGTGACACTGTCCAGGACTTGAGAAGATTTGTCAACAAGCGGGATGCCAGGTTAGCAGGTATGATATGGCAACTACCCCCGAGGATGCTGTACTTAGAGACATCCTTTTAAGGCAGATCCGTCCAAGTCAGTTGCTGAAATATGACATTGAGGTTTTTGATCGTGCTAGCGAAAAGCCCTATGAGAAGTCATACGGTTTTCTCCATCAGTCCATGAAAAACCTGATTGGCAGGGAACGGCTCAGGGAAAACCGCAATCGCATTGCCGAGAAGAACAAGGCCAGTGTTCCGACGGAGACGAAAGCTGAGCCCGCCAAAGGTGATGGCCGTGGCAATCCCAATAGAAAGGGTTCCCTAGGTCGCGGGTAGGTCCCAAGACCGGAGCAAGGGTGACAAAGCTTGCTACAAGTTCCAAAAGGGTCAGTGTGACAAGGGGAAGAAGTGTCCATTCAAGCGTGTGAAAGCTGTGAAAGATGACAAAGCACGTACTCAATCACCCAACAAGAGGAACAGAACTCGCTCACCCTCAAAAGGTAAAAGTATGATAAGGGAAAAAGCATGTCAAACGAAGAAATGGCAAAGACCCCATGCATTTATCATGCCCAAGGCAAATGCAGACGTGGTGACAAGTGCTTTTACAAGCATGATGACAAAGCTAGCAGCCGCCACGAAGGATACAAAAAGGACAAGCTCCCCAGCTCCAAAGAAGAAGGGGAAGGACTCGAATGCCGCACCACGTCTGATCGGTCCCAATCCAAGTTTGCATGCATTGCGAAGAAACAGTCGAGGGCAACCTCGAGCCCTGAAGGGTCCAGTGTTAGCATGAAGCGTGTCCGATTCCGTAAGAATCCTCAGGTGTTCGAAGTGACTGCAGTCGGTCGTCAAGTCCCCGTAGACATCGCCCAAGAGAGTTCACAACTGTGTACAGAACATCCGATGACGTTTCTGTCTCGTCCAAGGTTGAACAGCATGAAGCGCAGGTGAGAGCTCGTCAGCCCCAGGAGACCGTGAAGCTTCATGATTCCGACATTGCACCAAGTTGTGGGTTTTGTTGTTGGAATGACCACACTGGTGACATCACGTGTCAAGAATGCAGATTTAATCAGCGGTCCCCAAGCACTTAGAGAAATTGGCCGGTTTCCCTCGATTGCCACAGCCGCGCCAAAGGCCGGTGTTAGCTGGTCGGTCGACTCAGGATAGTGAATCCGATCTCGTCTTCAAAGCCATGTTGAGCGATATCAACGCCCAGAACTGCAGAGCTGCCCAGCATCCGATCTCGCTGATAACAGCGAATGGCTGAACTGAAGCCAATGAGGTGGCAGATGTCAAGTTGTCTGCGCTTCCGGATCCTGTACAGCCATACGTGTTGAATCAGACCCCGGCTGTGCTTTCCGTCGGAACTATGTGTGTAGATCAGGGCTATAGCTTCGTGTGGCGGCAAGTGGTAAACCCATTCTTGTTCGTCCTGACGGAAAAGTCGTCCAACTCAAGGTTGAAGGTCATGTCCCAGTTTTGGATGACTCATGCAAAGTCTTCACAAAGGAACGGTTTCAGAAGGACGAGCATCTCAAGAAATTGTTCGCAATGCGCGGATGAAGACCAGCTGGACGAGCTCGTCTCAGATGATGCCTGCCATGAGTACCTCCGGAGAAGGAAGACGGAGGATCTCATTAGCGAAGCAGCCAGTGCTCAGCATCAGTTCACGCACTTTACAAAGTATCCTTCCTGCAGAACTTGCCAGCGTGCAAGGATGATGGCTCCACATGCTCGTCAGAAGCGCATCGAAACTGAGGTGTTTGGCCGTTTGGCGACCACATCATCAGCGACCATGTCATCATCAAGAAATGTGGAAGAGGGTTTTGTATATACGGGAAATAAGCAGACTTTAAACCATATAAATAAACACAAACCGGCCACCTGCAAGGGTGAGCGCAATATATGCACAGTCTCGCCGTGGCCCAGCTCGCCTGAGGGGGGTGTAAAAACTCCTGCAGTAACAGTCAGACCCTATGTTCCATTTACACCATCTGACTCTTCCATAGGGTTGGTTCAAAAAGTGTCAAGAGCTTACCGGTTGTTTAGGTCACCCCATTGTGATATTGTTGGCTGACCTGATAAGATACATAAATTAAATATGAATTATATTTTAAACACATACATATATGATTGCTGTAAAATTGATGAAGTTCCGGACTGCCATGATCTTGCGCTGACGAATGGAGGAGGCAGTTCGCTTCCGAAGCGCTAGTGCAGTTCTTCATAGATTTCGGTACGGGCAAGTCCAAAAAATCAGGATACGGATATAGAATGGTATGCTCTTCCCATTTATATAATATACAAGCATTCTATCATATTCTTTCTATTAATTATATGCATCTATATTTTTTTAGAAGACAAAACTGACATGAAACATGGCGCCATTTATTTTACTGCTGCTTTTGGTTTCACCCAAGGGGACGAATTAAGTTGGCGACTTAATCCTTTCATCAATCACCCGGTTTTTACACCCACTCCATTTCGGAGCGAGTAAATTTCTCCCTTTTTTGTACTCTAGTGCCAGTTTTTTTTCCTTACCAAAGCCAGTTGACAACTATTTGGATATTATTCCTATAGGAGATGTGTACGTGGACACCACTGTATGTCTGGGTTAACAAATGTGACCCCAGTCGCTGAACAACCCCCAAAAGAAATCGAATGGGATGAGGGGGACGTATCCCCAAAATGGTTTGTATTTTGCTTGTGAAATGTAATAGCTTGCTGGTAGACCGTGCCATACCGTGCCATTCATGCTCGCATGGTGTGTTTGCTTGTTCAGTTGTAACCCAAAATGAAAAAGGACAACACTAAGTCTAAGTGTGGTTGTTTCCAGTAAACATTCATTGATTTGGCCCAGAATTGTGGTGATGCCATTGTGTCGTTTCAAATTTTTCACCAGTAAGTAGTTGCTGAACCAACGTTTTCTGCTTAAGTGCCAATTTTTTTTGATTTGTTTTTGGCAAGTGGTTACGTCCCAGATTTTTAGTGTTTGATTGTTTGGGTGAAACCCTTGAGATTTGTTTGCCAATCTTTACACGTCCCTCATTATTTGGTTGGTGGTTTGGAACATTTGTTATTTTCCATTTCATATATGGGATGTCATCCTTCCCATTGACGAACTCCCTCATTTTTCAAGATGGTTATTGAACCACCAACCAGATATATATAGAGGGAATGATCCATAATCACTATCAATAATCATCCCATTCCCCCATTCCCATCCATTCCCTACTAAGCACCAGTAAGTGAAACACCTGAAACAGCCTTTTTTGATCCTTTTTTATCACCCACTGGTGGACCCCGATTTTGAAGGTCCAAGGTCTTCCAGGTTAAGGTGCCAGCATTCCCGATGTATACCCTCTGGTAAACGTTTACATAACTATGAAAATCACCATTTTTATTCGGAAAACTCACTATTTTTATGGCTATTTTCAATAGTTTTTTGTATGTTTACCAGAGGGTAATTGTATGGAATGTCGAGATATTTTGCTTGGGGCGCAATATCTTCTCAATTTAAAGGGGTACCGTAAACTGATAAACCTTGAAACTTAAACTGATAAACTAATACCCATAGGATCCATGGTGCTGCTATATATGGTGACATGGATCCCATCAAAATAGCCCATTCATGTTAGCATTAATATACCAATATATACCAGCACCATGGATCCTATGGGATAAGATTTTGCCTTGTTCAGGTCACCCTTGAAAGAAACCTGGCAAAAAAAAGGCATGTTCCAACAGTAAGTCCAAAAAATCAGGATAGGAGTCAGAGGCATGGTGTGTATATATATACACTATATATATATATATACATTTTCTATGTATATATATTTATATGTGTGTACATCTATGTTTGTTATATATATATATATATCATATCTATAAGAAAGTGAAACAAACTCATAGTGCCGTCGCCATAAATTAAATTGTGGCTGGCAGGGAGGATTCTCCCCCGACCCGCCTTCTCTCAGATTTGGGAAAGATTATCTTTTATCTTTTGCCCAAAGATCAGATTCTGCATGTATAATTAGTACATATATATATATACATGTGTAATAATTGGACAATTATATATCTTTTCTACCCCCCAGACCTATGTGTCTTCATGTTATATGGAGATTTGCAGTGCAAGATCCGCCGATCCGCAGAGAATGGCCCGCATCATCGAACTGAAAAATGGGCGAAGTAACCCCACAGTGCCACCAGGTATTGGTTTACAACCTCCATTAAGTATAGCTATATATAGGTATATATCTATTATAGACTCTAGACATATATATATATATAAACTCAAGTTATAAACTTATAGGTATATAAACTCTAGACTTTACATGTATATAAATAAATAAATATATATATACATTTATAGTTTATATACATATTGATATTGGTATAGTTCCTCAAATCACTCGCCAGGACAGTGACGATGATGTTCCCCCCGGGGATCCGAGCAGCTTCTTCGAAACCAAGGCGCCGGCAGTTCCCGTGGGGTCCATGGTTCCCATGGTTCCCCGCGGCGGTGAACATGGGCGGATTTCATGGGTTACCCTCTGGTAATTTGTCAAAAAAGCTATTGAAAATGGCCATAGGTAGAGTGGATTTACCCAGCTGTAAATGGTGAAATAGGGGATTTACCCAGCTGTAAAATGGTGGATCTTTCCATAGTTATGTAAACGTTTACCAGAGGGTAATATGATGATTTTATGATGATTTCATGGTGATTTAATGATATTTTTCATGCTGATGGGAGACTTACTGGGGATATAAATATGATAAATATTTGATGTTGGATTGTTCATGGAGATGTTTTTTCCCCACCTGCCAGGTGAGGGTTGTTAGATTTTATGTCAGTTGCCTCCTCCTGCCTCCTGCCTCCTGCCTCGTCCTCCTCCTCCTCCTCCTCTCCTCCTCGTCCTCCTCGTCCTCCTTGTCATCCTTGTCGTCCTTGTCGTCTCGTCCTTGCTCAACTGCGACCCGCGATCCACAGTGTTCTCTGCCGGACCTCAACCACGACCAGCCACGCCCAGTGTTCCCTGCCGGACCTCAACCACGACCATCCACGCCCAGTGTTCCCTGCCGGACCTCAACCACGACCATCCACGCCCAGTGTTCCCTGCCGGACCTCAACCGCGAGTATCCACGCCAAGTGTTCCCTGCCGGACCTCATGTAGGAAGATATGGGACAAAGAATGTGCAAAAGAAAGTTAGAAAGAATGTCAGAAAGAATGTCAGAAGATATGCCAGAAGATATGCCAGATAGAATGCCAAATAGAATGCCAGATAGAATGCCAGATAGAATGCCAGAAGATATGTCAGAATCTATGCCAGAAGATATGCCAGATAGAATGCCAGATAATATGCCAGAAGATATGCCAGATAGAATGCCAGATAGAATGCCAGAAGATTTGCCAGATAGAATGCCAGAAAATATGCCAGAAGATATGCCAGATAGATATGTCAGAAGATATGCCAGAAGATATGCCAGAAGATATGCCAGAAGATATGTCAGAATATATGCCAGAAGATATGTCAGATAGAATGCCAGAAGATATGTCAGAATATATGCCAGAAGATATGCCAGATAGAATGCCAGATTGAATGCCAGAAGATATGTCAGATAGAGTGCCAGAAGATATGCCAGATAGAATGCCAGAAGATTTGCCAGATAGAATGCCAGAAGATATGCCAGAAGATATGCCAGATCATATGCCAGAAGATATGCCAGATAGAATGCCAAATAGAATGTCAGAAGATATGTCAGATAGAATGCCAGAAGATTTGCCAGTAAGAAAATGTATAAATGTCATGGTGGGGATCACACGAAGTAAAGTAATTTACCAACACATTTCTGGCTTTCTAATGGGGATACATCATGATATATCCCGGCTTGTGGTTTCAAACATTTTTATTTTCCATAATATATGGAATAATCATCCCAACTGACTAATATTTTTCAGAGGGGTTGAAACCACCAACCCGTATCATAAGTTTGGTGATTCAAAATCCAGGAGACTTCTCCATCATGGGGCTTTAGCATCAAAAATGGTGGTAGTTCATGTGGATATAATGACATGGAGATATTATATAAACCTAGCCATATGCGAACCATGGTGCTGGTATATAAAAACCTACAAAACTGGGTGATTTGGTGGCAAAAGTTGGGATTCATATTCCAGCACCATGGTTCGCATAGATATGAAACATGTCCAAGAATTTGTTGGAAAAAAATCAGGCTAAAGAGCATTAATACAAACCATGGTGAAACCTGTAGAGGTCGCCTTGACTCAGTCGAAAAAGGCATTTTTTTTGATGGGGAAAATATGGCTTTTAAACCAGTGGATATGGGGGTACACCCTTTTTGAGACAACGCCACATGCTCCGTGTATGGGCCATGATTGGGACAAAAACCATGATCTGATTATACAAAAAAGACAGGTGAACATCCTGCATCATGACAGAATCCAGGGGTTGGTAAACCTTGATTTGCTGTAGATTATTTTACATTTTCGCAATGGGAATTCCACTTTAATTTTAGGGAATCTATAGTTTTTTTGTTTTTGTGGGGGGTCCTTCAGAAAATCCAAGTAAATGTCCCAAGTTTTCACATCAGCGACCTAAAAAAGGGAATATACAGTAATTCAAGTGATCATCAAAATCCGCAAGAAGGGACACTTACCAACCCCTGCAATCCTGGATGCAACCGGTGCTGATGCAATATAATATAATATAATACAATATAATATAATATAATACAATATAATATATAATATAGTATAATATAATATGATATAATATAATATAATATAGTATAATATGATATAATATAATATAGTATAATATGATATAATATAATATGATATAATATAATATAATATGATATAATATAAAATAATATAATATGATATAATACAATATAATATGATATAATTCCCCACCTGCCAGGTGAGGGTTGTTAGATTTTATCAGAGCTGTTCTCCTCCTCCTCCAACTCCGCATCCTCCTCCTCCTCGCCTTCTCCACCTTTTGCTCGCAGTCCAGATCCCAGTGGGCACAGCCGGACCTCCACCGCGCTCCAGATCCCAGTGGGCAATGCCGGACCTCAACCGCGAGTTGCAGATCGCAGTGGGCACTGCCGGACCTCAACCGCGACTTCCAGGTCGCAGTGGGCACTGCCGGACCTCAACCGCGAGCTCCGGGACCTCCCAGCAGTGGGCACTGCCGGACCTCAACCGCGAGCTCCAGATCCCAGTGGGCACTGCCGGACCTCAACCGCGACTTCCAGATCGCAGTGGGCACTGCCGGACCTCAACCGCGACTTCCAGATCGCAGTGGGCACTGCCGGACCTCAACGGGAAGAAAAGATGTCAGATAGAATGTCAGAAGATATGCCAGATAGAATGCCAGAAAGAATGTCAGAAAGAATGTCAGAAGATATGCCAGACAGAATGTCAGAAGATATGCCAGAAAGAATGTCAGAAGATATGTCAGATAGAATGTCAGAACATATGCCAGATAGAATGCCAGAAAAAATGTCAGAAGATATGCCAGATAAAATGCCAGATAGAATGCCAGAAGCTATGCCAGATAGAATGCCAGAAGATTTGCCAGATAGAATGCCAGAAGATATGCCAGAAGATATGCTAGAACATATGCCAGAAGATATGCCAGATAGAATGCCAGATAGAATGCCAGAAGATATGTCAGATAGAATGCCAGAAGATTTGCCAGTAAGAAAATGTATAAATGTCATGGTGGGGATCATTCGAATTGAAGTAATTTAATATAATATATTTTAATATGTATATGTATATATATATATATTGTATTATTTATATTATGTGTATATATATATACACACACTATTTATGCATACAATATGTTTTTATCATGATTCAACCGTCACCTTCCCAGGACTCCTCGAATGACGCTGAAGTTTCACAGAACCGTGATGCGGGGGACCCGGGGGGACCCCACACATCGTATGCGGTCATTGGTTGCAGTTGTGGATTCAATGTTATATATTATATATGATGTACTATATATTATATATTATGATACTATAAATTATCCATTAACATTTACCATTCATTGACCATTAACCATGATGGTTGGTGCCAGAATTATAGAACGGAAGTTGAGGAGTACGAAGGTACGGTTATTTACCGTACCCTGTTGTTCCATATTTCTGTTTTCCTCGGAAAGTATGAAAAAACTTATCTTAAGTTACTCCTATTTTTTTTTGTCGTTCTATAATTCTGGTGTGTTCTATAATTGTGTTTTCTCCCTTTTTTCCCACATTTACCAGTTTCGTTCTATAATTATTTTTCCGTTCTATAATTAATTTTGCGTAAACCGTTCTATAATTCTGGTTTCTGTCTCACTTTTTTCTGGGGTCCCAGAAAGATACACAAAATGATGCAAATATATGTAAATAACCTCTTCCGGGGTCCCAGAAAGATACATAAAATGATGCAAGTATATGTCAGTAACCTCCAAGGTGCCAGAAATTATAGAACAGAAAAACTAATTATAGAACAGGATCCGAATCCGCGCGGAATCGGGATCCGGAGGAGTACGAAAGTACGGTATTTTACCGTACTTTTGTACTCCTAATTTTGTTCTATAATTTTGGCACCACCTGTAACCATATATGCATATATATATAGTAGTGTATGATTAGTGTATGATTAGATTCAATGGATTAACATGCATGAACCATCTAGTTACTGGGGTACTGTGGGTAAAACAATAAAAAACCGCCCATTTGGAAATGGTTTATACCAACTATTTATGGTGATGACTGGGGGATGGTTTATTATTACCACCATTTAATCAATGGGAATTTCAGGATCCTAAAATGGATGTACGTTAGTATCATATAAGGCCATATTTTGTCGGGATATTCCCTGAAATTTAGGCCTGAAACATAGGCCTTATATATGGTAGGTACCACAAACTTAGGTTCCTGAAATAGCCTATCAAATCAATACTGGGATACAAAAACGGAATGTCATAATTTCTCTGAACATGATGGGATGCAGTTAAGCAGATGATTAAACATGGTAAACAATGGTGATTTTCTATAGCAAACTGTAAGGCATCGTAGCTGCTTAGTTTGGGTGAGGTGAAAAGAAACCCTCACCACCATGAATTGGGGACTCGCGATCACCAGGGTTACAAAGCAGTTGCCGATTCGTTTTCTGAATGGTGCAAGGAGGTGATTTCAGCAACAGCAACAAGTCATCGAAATCATCCCAGACATGATGACTCGATTTGACAATAAACACAACGGTTACAATTTGGATTTCCAGGATCTGTTTTAGGAAAATCTTATATTCACTATGTAGTTTTTTTTGTGGCTAAGATTTGTCGAAAAAAAACAGTGATGCTGCCTGAGGGACTGGACTGGACTGGACTGGGATGATGTGCTATGGTATTTTTTTTTTTCATCGGTGGTATGTTTATGGTAAATTATGTACCGGATTACCGGTATCTAATCATTGGTTTATTTATTACTAATCATTGGTGGTATATATTTACTAATCATGTATGGCAATACCCCATAGGATCCATGGTGCTGCTATATATGGTAACATGGATCCCATCAATATACCCCAAATGGATGATGTTAGCATTAATATACCAGCACCATGGATCCTATGGGTACTGGCATGGTGAGACTCAGTGGTTATTATTTACTGATGTTGTCTAGTAGCACCCCAGGGTGAATTCTTTGCAGCCATTGACCATTGACCATGGTTGTTTTATGCCTCACTTTTGCTCTTGAGTCTGGTAGACATGTTCAATCATGTTCACCTTTTTGTTCCCGATTTGGGATTTCCGAAAATGAAGGTAGCCCCAAATCATCCAAGTCAATCGACTGTTTTAGTATTGAAACAACCATGGTGACTTTGAGACAAATTCCACTTCACAGAACGCGAGGGAACATCCTCAGTCTTTGTCCACCCAAATCCAAGGTATTCAAACATATTTATGACATAATTATTTTTCATCATTGAAGAAATGGTGTGTGAGTTTCCGTGTGACATTCTTGGTGTGTGTGTGAGATACCCTGTGGTAATTTAACATAGCTATTGAGAATGGCCATAGAAATAGTGAGTTTTCCCATAAAAAATGGCAATTTTCAATAGCTATGTTAGTTTACCAGAGGGTACATACTAGATCATATTACATATCAGCAAGGCTTCGCCTCTAAGATACCTGGGCCTCAACCAGAATACCAGCGGCCTCACTTCATAGCCCATGTGCAGTGTATAGATTTGTGAGTTTTTCCACGAGACATATCATTATGGAGGTTTCCTAAGTCATGGGGGTACCCCCAAATCATAGGATTTTCCATTCTTAAACCATCCATTTCGGGTGCCCTGATTTATGGAACCCCCTATACCTACATCTTCTAGTGTGTACTTTTTTCCGCTGTTGCTCCAAAAGGCATAAATTTTAGTCGTTCTTGTAAAGAAAAGTACTTTTTTCAGATCATGTAATTGAAATTGTTTGGAACATCTCAAACAAACACCGTTCCGCAAAAAAAATGGTGGTTCTTTTCGGAAAACATATGTTTCGAGCATTTTCGGCAGAAATTTAGCACCGACTCATTCTGAAGATGCAGGTATTTTTCTAATCTTGCGTAATGTTATGATGAAATTCAGGTGTTCCACGTTCGGAACATGACCACTGAGGCGTGTCCGCCTAGGAGCCAACCAAGGACGGTCGGGCGCAACGATTTGGATTTCGCAACCTTTGGATTTCACCGAGAAAAACCCTGGTGGTTTTGTGATGTGGGAAATGATGTTTATAAACTGATCTTTAAAGCCTGGTGGTGAATAAAATGGTGGTTTTAATATAGAAAACCCGCCTGGTGGTTGATCATTTATAACTAAGTCTTACTATATGTCTTAATTATGCTATAATTATTTCTTTAAAAAATGTACGTTTTAATGATATAAAAATACGACTGATCTTGATTTATGAAAAATGATAGCTACCCTCAGGTAATCAAAGGTAGCTGGAAAGTCGCGCACTCAATGGATGCTGGGCAAATCATCGAACTCCATGGCTGGTGGATGTCCAATTGCCATGTTTTTACTTCCAGAGGGTAAGTTGGTCTAGAAAGATATGTCGCAATAGTTATATAATTGGGCTTATAATACAAGAAACATCACTGGGGTTCACCAGATTGTAGGGTATTTTAGTGTTGCGGTTCCACTTCTGTTGTACTCATTGGTCGCTATACTTGCGGACTTTTTTGACCTAGGCCGGTTAGAAACCTGACAGTGACACACCTGATTTTTACCACTGAATTGGGACGCATCCCCGACCTTCGCAACCCGAAAACAGAATGAAGAGTTGGAATATCATCGAGCACCTTCTTGGGAACCCTATGTCGTAAAGAATGTTGCACTTATTTTTTTCATCTCGCAAAAAAGAACATGCGAAATAGTAAGGATGAACTGCAAAAGCGAAGCCGCAAGTCGCTCTGAAAACTGCTTGTCATCAATGGGAATTTCATCAATAGCATATTTTCTAGGGATATTCCCTGAAATTTAGGCCTGAAAAATAGGCCAAACATATGGAATCGGTACCTCCAATCAATCGGTTCCAGTCATAGCCCATTTTCAGACAAGCAATGATTCACTTGGAGAGCTATGGCTGTTCCCATAAAGCATGGGTTTCAAGAACGGAAACAACAAAACTTGACACATGATCAGCATGTTAAAAACAGGGGTATGGTCATCCAAGTACAAGTACTATGAATTGTAATTGCTTAGCCATATTGGCTAGACTTCTGTGAAATTAATGGCCTCGCAGATTTCCTTTCAGATTAGGGTATGTCGGTATGTCTCAAAATTTGGTAGCCCAAAAGGATTGTCCCATGGAATCAAAACTGTGTGTCAATCTATGCAGACTAGTTGCAAAATGTTGCAAATACCTTCCGGTAGTCAAACATAGCAACAAATAAATCCACCAGTTAGTTGTTGATGATTTTCGCGAACTAGCTACCTTCATCAATCAGTGTGGGGATTTAGAGCCATGTTTGGAGGATAGAAAGGTGGGCAGCTATGGTAGCTATGGGTGAAATCCTACCTGCGGGCTAGGAACCGCCAGCATAGACCCTGCCATTCGAAAATGTTGGCTGGGGTCTATCCCCCATTTTGAGACACATGAAAACATGATTTGTGGTCAGCAGATGAAGGGTAGATTGCCAAGATGTCAGTAGGGAATGGTCATCAATCCAGTCCTAGGGATTCAGAAAAACGTCGGGATTCCTTTGCGATGACCCGTAGGCTACCATGTTTTCACAGCACAGATATTCCTACCACATTGGGCCAACAGACGGCATTGGAACCCCATCAGGATTTAATCAAGGGATATAGCCTCTGGTAATGACTAACAGTTTGCGACATTCAAAATGGTCCATTTATGGATAGCATTCAGCCATTAACAATGGTGATTCTCTATAGCTATGTTATATCGGGGTTTCCAATGGGGGTAACATCCAAAATTAGACCGTTTGAGTATCGAAACCCATGGTGACTTGGGGATCCACCAGGCCTTCAGAAATCACCATCTTTATCCCCCGAAACATTGTCAACCCAGGGGGGAATCAACGGTTGCCACCACGCAAAAATCGTAGCAGGAGCCAGCCGTCCCCATTCGCATCTGCCACGAATGGCTTGGTGCCCTTCGTGTATCTTTATGATGCGGACTTGACACCGCCCAGAAAAGATAGGCCGGGGCCGGGGCTTAGTGGTGCTACTAGGCGAAAGATTGGAGTTATGGTGGATATACGTGATTGATATATTAACAACTAGTATCACCATATGGATAGATGGCTACATACATCCACCAAATAGTTAGATGATTACATATAATAGTACAGTATAATATACTTTAGCCAAATTTCTGGTGATCTCAGAATTGGATAGGGGTACGGTATGGTGTTTTCACGACTCCTACCTTAAGAAATTAATCCAGGTGGACCGTTACATCCATTTTTTCCGTTTATCTTGAATTGGGTGCTGTGTTTTCCCTTCCCTGTTTTGTGTTTCCCCAGTGTAGATCGAATTAGAAAAAATCAATGATTTATTTGGGTGGCAGAAACACGGGTTTCACGCATGTTTGGGCTCTCCTCAAACCAACCGCAAGTTGATAAAGAACGAGTGGTGTGCCCGCCTGGTCCTCGAGGCGGCGAATAACCCACGGGGGAGGCACACCTGGACCGAACGGGGTGGATGCCGCCGGCAACCGCCGATGGCGGGATTTGGCGGCAGACCCGATGGCGCAGCCTATGGTGGTTGCCCAGAACTACGCGCCTGGGGGCGGGCGGCCGAACATTGCGCCTCCTGCAGGAGAGAACATATGTGGTCTGTCCACAGATATCATTCGATATTTGTTGAGCGGGGTTTTGCCACAGAACTGGCCAGCTGCGGCTCCTCCGCTCCCAGCCTACCCAGGCGAACAGGGAATCCGTCCCGACGACGGTTCGTACATCATCGGTGGATTCCTAAACCCCAAGCATTGCTACAACATGCCACTCTCATGGCCGAAGATACGAAAACCACGTGGTTTGGAAGTGGGGACCATACAACATCCTAGACCTTTAACTAAAGTGACACCATTTTATGAGAAATACATTCGTTTTCCCAACCAATTGGTCATAGTTGAATCATGTTAAATCCCTGTCTTTTCATGGTAAAATTACAATGTGTCATGCTCAAATACCAAGATGTCTTGTTGAAATCATGTAAAATCACAAGTTACAAAACGAGCAAATCTCACATGTTCATAGGAAAATGATGAAAACACGTGGGACATTCATAGGAAAATCATGCAAAAACATAAATCCTGGAACAAACATAGGAAATTCATAGGAAAAAATGAAAAGCAATGGGAAATTCATAGGAAACACATAGGAACATCATAGGAAAAACATAGGAAAATGATGACAAACAATGGGAAAACATAGGAAAAACATAGGAAAATCATGGGAAATTCCTATGTTTTTGGTTCCAGCCAGGTGGGTCGCCCTGGAGCGCTCCGAGCGCGACGGCCGCCTTGATGGCTTCGATGGCGATGGCCGGCGGCCGCGCTCGCCGTCGCCGCGGGCGAAGCCGTCGCCGTCGCCGCGGCCGGTGTCGCCGCCGCCGGTGAGAAGTCCTCGGGGATCCAATGTGGCTGGGACAGCATTGTGAATAGGAAGTATGGTTGTATTTATGGTATATTTATGGTATATTTATGGTTGTATTTATGGTAATACTCAGTGTTTACGGAAAGATCCACCATTTTATAGCTGGGTAAATCAACTATTTCGACTGGGCCATGGCTTCTATGTCGCAAACTGTAAACGTTTACCAGAGGGTAGGAAGTATGGTGATGTCATTGGGGGTATATTGATGGGATCCATGTTACCATGAATAGCAGCACCATGGATCCTATGGGTTGGGAATAGGAAGTATGTGATGTTTTTTGTACTATCCAATGGTACTAAGTAACCTGGTTGGTGGTTTGGAACCGAAGAATTTTATGAGTTTCCATATATTGGGAATGTCATCATCCCAACTGACGAACTCATATTTTTCAGAGGGGTTGAAACCACCAACCAGATGGTACTCGTATAGATGTATAGTACTATCCAATGGTACTGAGTAACAGTATTACCCATATTAACCATAGTACTGACCATTGGATATGATATAACTATGGTTAATATGGCAAACAAACTATGTATAGTAATCTTGTATAGTAACTATTAGTACTTCCCAATGGGATCCATAGTTATACGATTATGCCAAATAGTCCCGATAGTTACTATAACATTATGCCAAACTATCGTATGGTCATAGTTATGTAGATATAAGTTAAGTACTAATAACTCTACTATTCCATTATGGCAGTAGTTACATCATAGTATGGTAATAGTATCTTTGGGAATAGCAGGATGGTTATAGTAACTATGGTCATAGGATGTCCCAGTCTCGACTGGATCAAAGGAGGGCGTTGGAGGATCATCCCACATCATGCTAGTAAAGCAATAAGAAACCACCATGTAAATATTGTTGTTATACCACCCATTTATGGGACAATTGGGGATGGTGGATCCTATTGCTTTACCACAATTAATAACTTTTTTTAAGTTATAAACCATAGTGAGCATAGGACATGCTGAATGGGGACGCATTTGTTTGGTTAACCAGTGACGATCCGTGGGATGATCCTCCAAGTACTTGCCCGCTGGTAACTCCAATGGAAACCATGGCCCATTCAACTCGATGATGTACCCTGTAAACATGGTGATTATCCGAAAAAAGCTATGTCAAGAATTACCAGAGGATAGACAAATAAATGGGATATGATGGTATATGTTAATACAGGGTATAGAGTAGATTCAATGGGAATTTCAGGATCCTAAAATGGAGGTACGTTAGTACCATATAAGGCCATATTTTATGGGGATGTTCCCTTACATAGGCCTTACATAGGCCTTATATATGGTAGGTACCTCCCTTTTAGGATCCTGAAAATCCCATTGATAGATGGATAAACTATATAGCTAAATTAGATGTTTGGTGATTATAACTATAACTACCGTTCGATCACATTTCAAAGCAACTTATAACTAAGGAGCACTACCTTGTAAGTGGTTGGTAAATGGTTTTGTGCCCTTTCAACTGGGATGTATTGGGATCCCCAGGTATTTGCCATTTATATAGCATCAATTAATCATTGATTGAGTATGATTGAGTGATGCAAACAATGATTTCACCGACAAAAAGTGAGCTGACAATCAATATTTATTACTGTAATCATCGCGACTGTTTTTTTTGTGATTCTTGTTAAACTGACTGGCGGTTGGGATGTTACCATCAAAACCAACACATTTTTTTACGTGGATTTACGGTGGATAGAGGTGGATATATCCATACTTAAATAGTGTATATTTCCAGGAAACTGAAAAGCACAGCTTATGAGGGTGGGGCCCTAGATAGCTGCTATCAGATAGCTGCCACAGTATGTTGAATTTTTAATAGGCCAACCACTTAGCAAATTCTTGCAACCTCTAAGTAAACCGTCCGTGTGCGACGAAACTGATCCCTTCCCCCTAATACTAAACCGCCAACCCTAATCATAAACACCTTCAGGAGTTTTTAATATTAGGGGACCTTCATTTTCAAATCGTTTTTGAAAGGGGATCAATCAATGAAAAATCAAATTGGCCAACTTCAAATTTCCGAAAAATTAGACTTGACCCTAGTTTTTAGTATTTGGGGTACGTTTAGTAGTAGGGGGAAGGGTCAGTGATTTCACTAAGCCGGCTGGCGTTCGGGGTCGGGATTTTGCCATCAAAATAGTGTTTATTTAAACTGGCTTATATACAGTACCCCCGAGCAGTTTGCTATGGAAGCCATGGCCCATTTATAGATAATTTACAAACATTTAAGATGGTGATTTCCACAGCTTTTTGTATGTTTACCAGAGAATAGTTAATATGTTGCCCTTTGTTGGAGTTTATGATTGTCAACCTTGAATGCAAGTACCAAGACGGTTCAACTGAATTTGGGATTCATGATGCTGTTTGTGGGACAGATTTGACCACCAAAAAGGCAGTTAATGAACGAGGAAGGAAATGAGAGGTAAGCATCATTGATAGAGATAAAGCCTGTGAAGGATAGTGTGATGGTTGTATCTGAGCCATTCTGCTAGCTGTAAATATGCATAAAACTTACTGCTGTATCATTTTTGCAGCGTTTCTAAGACTAGAGATGGGCAGAGTTGGCCGAAAAGCTTTGGGCAGAGATTGGGCCAGGGGACAAATAAATACCTGGGTGATCGATATGGTAATAGTAACTATATTGTAATAGACCAGTAGTAGACCAGTTGCTATGGTAATAGTATGGTATAACTGGGATAACCATACTTTTGGAGACACAGCTGGATGTGAATCAACCAGGTTGTATCAATCCGGAACCCCCTCATGACATCCAGAAATCCCCAATCTGATACGAGATGTGGATGATACCCAAAAAGAGCTGAAACACAAACAACATTTTGCCGGGGAACCAACGTGAATCAGCAAAAAAGTTAGAAGAATGAACTAGAGTACAAGATGGAGAGCTCACCAAGATTGTTTTGGGCATTTGTGTCAACTTCTGGTGCGCAGTGACGGAAATGGACGAACGTTGGCACATCAGGCATAAAGATTTGGATTTTGGCCAGAGGGGTGACACCAAGAAGCATCTTTGAGCATCAAAGAAACAGAGGAGCAGTTGTGAAAAAGCCAATGATGGTGATTTATTGAGGATATTTTAAGGGATGTAATAAGTTCGCATGTTTGATGATATGTGATATTTGTCACGATGGATGATGAAAATCACCCTCTGGTAAACTAACAGTTTGCAAACTGGAAATGCAATATTTAGATAGGTAAATCAACTATAAATGGCTGATTTTCATTGATTTGCAATAGCAAACCGTTATATGACCAGATGGTAACACAATGTGAGGCCCCCAAGATAGCTGAGTTGGTTTATAACTCCAATAACTATGGTTTATGGTACTTATAACTATAGTTAATGGGGTTTATAAACCAACTTATAACTGGGGGGCCTCACATTGCAATATGTTCATCATATTTCATCATGGTTTTCAACACTTCTCTTAGTCGAGGATTTGGGCAGCAAGATTGGGGTCGCCAGGTAGAGGGGAGCCAGGGGATACATCAAATGTTGGTCAGCTAACATAGGGTTTTCACCAGTGATACCATCTGGTAAAGCTATTGAACGTTGCCATCTACATCTATAGTTGATTTACACACAAAGTGGAATTTTCCAGTTCGCAAAGTGTTTTACCAGAGGGTACTTGGGATTCAACGATTTTGGCAACATTGCCACCGCCCCTGATACTGTCAGGGTGCAGACCCAGTGAATCATTGGGGTTCCCCCGAAGTCCCGGTATCTGCGCCAGTTCAGGACCCATGGAGATCGACCCCGACTCTGCCACCAGTGACTCCACCAGCAGAGGAACCAACCGCTGCACCTCCGCAGACTTCCTCGCTGCGCAGCGGCCCACCGAACGTCGCTGGTCCAACAGATGTGAGGACGACAGGGTTCCCATCGACGGAAGAGACAGCAGCAGGATTTCCGGCAAGGCATTCAGCAGAATCAGCAACGACAGCATCAGTTCCAAGGACCTATGCGGTACATTCTTTCCAGCCACCTTTGCAGCCTTTCCAACAGCCACAACAACCGCAGCAGAACCAGCCACAGCAGAACGGCTTTGAGCCGACCCAGCAACAGCCACAGTCTCCCCGGCAGCCACCATTTCAAAATGGTTGTCACCAGAACCAGCCACCCCTGCAGCCTGTCCAACAGCCACAGCAGCAGTCGCATCAACAAGTTTTTCACCAGCAAGCGAACCAACCTTGCCAGCCACAGCAGCAGTGTCTGCAGCCACAACATCCTTGCCAACAGCCACAGCAGCAGGCCTGCCAACAAGGGTTTCAGCAAAACCAGCAAGCGAACCAACCTTGCCGACAGCCAGCGCCGCAGCCATTCCAGAATGGCTTCCACCAGCCACAACAGCACGCGCAACAGCCTTGCCATTATCCGCAGCAGCAGTCGTGCCAACAAGGCTTTCCCCAAAACCAGCAGCCAAACCAACCTTGCCAACAGCAGAACCAGCCACCCCTGCAGCCTGTCCAACAGCCACAGCAGCAGTCGCATCAACAAGTTTTTCACCAGCAAGCGAACCAACCTTGCCAGCCACAGCAGCAGTGTCTGCAGCCGCAACATCCTTGCCAACAACCACAGCAGCAGGCCTGCCAACAAGGGTTTCACCCAAACCAGCAAGCGAACCAACCTTGCCGACAGCCAGCGCCGCAGCCTTTTCAGAATGGCTTCCACCAGCCACAACAGCACGCGCAACAGCCTTGCCATTATCCGCAGCAGCAGTCGTGCCAACAAGGCTTTCCCCAAAACCAGCAACCAAACCAACCTTGCCAACAGCAGAACCAACCACCCCTGCAGCCTGTCCAACAGCCACAGCAGCAGTCGCATCAACAAGCTTTTCACCTGTACCAACAAAGGCAGCCTTGTCCACAGCCAGCGATGCCCCCACAACAGCCGCAAGCGATGCCCGAGCGCCGCTGGCGGGGAAGCACCCGGAACGGGGTGTCTTGTCGTTGTCAAATGTCGAACGGCGGGAAAGAGAAGGGGGTTCACCAGCAAAAATCTGGAGTTTATTGGAGTTTACCAAGAATCTGGATTGATGGCCATCATGATAAGTTTTCGACACTGCGAAACCATTTGGTCAGAATTTCTGATACCCCTTGGGAAATTGTTTCACAACCTCAAAACAACCTCATTATACCGTCGTCGACAGAATTTTGGAAATGAAACAAGGTTCGCGCGACGCAGGTATCGGAAAAGGTTCGGCCCCGAAACAAAGATGCGATAAGAGAGATAAGACCGATCAAAAAAAAACATCATTTCGGAAATAGCAATTTTCGGATCCTGATCCTTCAGGAATCCATCCAAAATTGAGCATTCCGATAGAAACTTTGACGAATTTCGACAATTCATCCATATTCATATTAGCCTGTTCATCCAAAATCAGCTAAGCGCCTGGGAGCATCCAGCAACTCCAGTTGTCGAAGTTTGGGGCTCGGGGTCCAGAGAAAAAAGACCCCTCCAGGATGTCATCCATCCATCGTAGTGCTGGGCCAGCAGGTGGGAAAAATCAAGAGAGCAATAGATTGTTTGGATGATTCTTCAATGATTCATACCAGCTCATATAGCTCATACAGAGGTATGACAGGATGATGTAGATCAGTCGGTTTCAGTAGTTCCACTCTGTTAAAAGAACGCCCTCAACTGTTCTTTTTGACTACTGTAGTTCGAGCAACACAATCTACAGACTACAGTGTTGAATGAGAACTTGCTACTGTAGCCAGTGGGGGCATCGAATCAATGGGCACTGCCATAGCTACGAGGCTAGTACTGGCTAGACCTTGGGTAAGAAGGCTATGGCTATGGACTAAGTGCTAAGCAGCTGCCTCAGGGTATCTAAGATTTATAGAGCCGTTAGTTATGGTTGGAGATGTTCATCGATGTTGATCTATTGTTTCTTGTGTATCCAGAAACATCTTTTCCTTTGAAACCAAACTGTTCAGTGATTCTTGTGCACATTCTTGGCAAAACATCCTGAAAGTTTGTTGCTAAAGCCACCCTCTGGCAGTGGAACCTCAGAATTCCACTAGAATTCCCTTTTTTTTTCAGAGTTTAGCGGTAGAATTCGTCAGTTGAACTAGCCAACCTCTGAGATTGACTCCAGAAAAGACTCCAAATGAACTGAGCCTGATGATTGATATGATTGTAGCCCCACACAAAGATCCACAAAATGTAAAATTTATCTACCGCTCCTTGTGGGATTGAATCTTACCTTTTTGGTGCTATAGGCGTACCAAACATCATGGCGATCCACAGATGCCGAGACCTGTAGGATGGGGCCCCCGTAAGATAGCGAGCGATAGCGTTCGGTTGCCGAAAAAAAGTGGCTGAATTCTATGTTTAACTATGGTTTATGGTAGACATAACATGACATAACTATAGTTTTCATGGGGGTTATAAACATTTAGAAACCAACTTCTAACTGGGGGGCACCATCCTGTGTGAAACCAGGAGGTTATTTCCCACTTTTCGATCTACTTTGGGGTTGCTATGAGCCCAATAGGATCCTCCTCGGCTTCTTAAACGACGGGCACCACCGAAGCTACATCCTACGTCCAAGAACTTGCCTGCCGAGGTACCATCCTACAGTTCTGTGTCACTTGGCACGATCATTATATAATGAGAATGTTAGTGCTAATGACAAGAGAATATAGAATGATCATATCATGGTAATATCATGGTAATATTATTTCGGATATTACTTGAAACAATATTGGGATGATTTATAATAATAATGGGATAAAAATGGTGATAATGGAATATTATCATCCCCAACCAAGCAGCAAAAGAGAACATTTTTTGTGGATTAACAAAGACTGGCCATGCATGATGACAAGAGAATGTTCATATCATGATAATATGATCACAATAGTATAGAGTGGTAATATATGATAGCTTGTAATGATAACAAATACAATATTGATATCATGATAGTATAGTAAAAACAACATATAATGACACTATGGTGATACCGTATGATAATAAATGACAGTGCATTAGAATGTATGATCAATTGTCATCACAAATGACAGTATATGATAATATAGGACAGCCTATGATGATACAGGATACATGATTGCATTTGATCATGTACGGCAACAGGCGATAGTATATGATAACATATGGTATTTGACGATATAATTTCATACTATATGCTAATATAGTGATACAGTAATGATACTGTAATAACAACATGATGACACCTATTGAAAATATATGATGTCTATTATGATATATATATATATAATACACTTGATAGTGCATGATTATATATTGCAGTAGTTGTTCCTTTCCCACGCTTCAAACATCTCTTCCTAAATAGCTACTGAAAATGGCCATAGAAAGAGTTGATTTATCCATATAAAATGGTGATTTTTCCATGATGTTCAATTAACAGAGGGTAAATACCCATTAGATCCCATTAAATCCCATGAAGTCACCATAAACTCCCGTTAAATCCCATGTTTGTACCCCCAGTCGTCCGTCCCAGAGTTGAGGCCCAACAGCACCAACGTCTCGGAGGTCAACGGCGGCGCGACGACGGCCAATGAACCCAGCCCTTTGGCCGAAGGGTTTCAGCAACGAAAGGGTCTGATGTGCCGAGAAAGAAAGCTGCTTTGTTTTCTGATGGGTCCTATCTTTCTGATCTAAGATGGCTGCATAAGCAGACATCTCGTGGATCTGAAAACCAAAGAGTGTTGCCAAGAATGAAGACTAATGTGGGCTGAAACAATGCAATTTTTACCTGCCATGACTGGGAATGGTTTATGCTATACCACCTATAAACATGGTGATGACTGGGGGTGCAGATGACATTGAAACTTACCCACTCCATGGTGGTTCAAAACCATGGGTTTTGGTATCTAAAACGCCCTGTTTTGCCAACAAAAGTTGGAAATTCATCACCAAGATGTGTGAATAAGATATATAGGATGTAACACCCATGAACTAGTTCGATATATCCACTATAAACCCATCTAGGATCGTAAAAACCTGATCTCTTTCTGAAGTAGCGTCAAAAGTCGGTCAACCCTTGTCTTCTGGTTGACCGTGGCATAGCGTGGCCATTCTTCCGTCAAAGAATTCGTGGAGAAGAACTCAAGATACCCTAAAAAATTGATGGTTAGCCATCATTTTCCCTATCCCATAGGATCCATGTATGCTATATATGGTAACATTTACCATCAATATAGCCCAAATGTTAGCATATATACCATACATGGATCCTATGGGCTATTTGAAATGCTTTTATGATCTTTTATGGGTATCGGATCTTAGCTCCCGCGGAGCTGTGCCTGCGAGGTGCATTTATTCCAGATGAAAGTCCCTCTGCACCGCCCATGCCGCTTTGGACCAATTCCGCAGGGCCGGCGGCTATGGTCGGACTACCAGGCTATCCAGGTTTGTCACATGTTTTGAATTCTCAATGAGTCCCCCGGTATGATGTAACATCATGTAACATCCCAAATTGTGATTGGCAAAATCCCGTTTGGTGTTTAGCATTCTATTAGCAGTTTAGCATCGATCAACACATGTGTTACAAATTGTTTAATCCAACGAATTTCGATACATATAAAATGTTGAGCGCCTCGGAAAAAACTCAATGGTTTTACATCGTTCGGATTTGCTATCCTCTGGTAAACATACGAAAAAACGATGGAACACCAGCACTGTTTATGGATAAATCAACTATTTCGACTGGGCCATTTTCAATAGCAAACTGTTAAATCACCAAAGGGTAACATGGATGATAACTGGGGTTACCCCCATCACTTAGGAAACCTCCGTATGATGACCTTTTTTTTATGTTAGTTTACCAGAGGCTAACTCACAAATCCCATGGAAATCCCCAGATTTCTGGTGAACTCAGGGAAGTGCAGCTCTTCCGCTTCCTGAAACAGCACGTGGAAGCTTGTCGGGTGCGCCATCCGCCAGAAGCCATGGCAGTGACGTGAAGATCTTCCAGTCAGTACTGAACATGTTGGTTGAACTTATTTATTTCTGCCCGTTTTTTGCTAAACATGTTCAACTTATACAAGTATATATATATAAATATGTTATGTATATATATATATAATATGTTTATATATATAATTATATATATACATATATATATATATTATACATATATTATATATACATGCTTATATATATGATTATATTTATATATGATTATATATATATATAATATGTTTATATATATAATTATATACATATATATGATTATATATATATATACATATATATATATATATATGATTATATATATGTGATTACATAGCTATTTAACATGATTATTTATAGTGAGTTGTCCCATTAAAACATGTGATTTTCCATAGTTATGATTTTCCACTAGCTCAAAAGCAACCACCAGCTTGTCAATTACAACTACTTTTTTGGCTGAAGGGAATGCTACCTTTTTGTGAGGAAGACTGCACTATTTGTAAGGATCTACATACCAAGTCTTTGTTGATCAAATCCCAACATTTGATTGGGTCCCCAGTTTTCACTGGCGAAATATCATGCGAAATCCCTGTTGTTGGAAGAAATGTCCTTGTTTTGGTGACCACCGCAGCTTCATCCTGAAGTTGTACTAAGCATTTCATAAACATCAACTGAGCCATTAAAAATATCCTGGTGAATTGATTGCTATAGGGGATTATACTACCTGATTTACTGGGGATTATGATTACCCGTAATAGGGAAACCTATCAACCAACTGGTATAGTACAATGAGATGTGATAGGGGTATGTTTAATGGCTCAATTGACCCAGGGGAAGCCAGAGAATAGCGAAATTCCAGACAGTGCAACCAGGAACAGCCATGCACACTTTTTTTTTGCCCCCATCTTTGGTATATTGATCTGCCGACACTTGTGATATTGTTGTGATAAATGTTGGTAAAATATTCCATAGACGGAGCATTTGGGATGAGCAAATTACTGCGAAACACAGATATTTTTCATCAGCAGCAATGGGTCTTTGTACTATGTTGTGCCAAAACTCTGGTGCATATCCCCCCGAGCAATCACCACTTTACTTGAATCTGGGTAACTTCACCTGTGAATCACTGGCTTCAATAACAACCGCAACAAAAATACGGCAGTTGCAGTATATTATTGGGAAGGTGTAGTAGGTGTAGTACCCCAAGGCAGCTGTGATCTTGTTTCTTCGCAGGGGCTCTAAGTCTAAGTCTGGCCATGCTAAAGTCATCTAGTTGCTGTAAAATCTCATTTAAAAGGTCATCATACGGAGGTTTCCTAAGTGATGGGGGTAACCCCAGTTATCATCCATGTTACCCTTTGGTGATTTAACATAGCTATTAAATAGTTGATTTGCCCAGCTAAAAAATGGTGATGTTCCATCGTTTTTTGTATGATTTCCAGAGGGTAAATCCCATTAGATCCCATTAACTAAGTCACCATAAAATCACTATAAATAGGTGGTATGAAGCATTTCCAATTGGTTAGTTTATCATCAACTGTTGGATTCATCAATCCACTGTTGGATTCATCAATCCAGCTGCTTCACTTATGATACAACATATGAAGGTTTCCGATTCGTCATGGAGGTACCCCCAGTTATCATCCATTTATCTGGGTAAATTTAATCACGCCCTCACTGTTCTCCCGAACCCTGGAATAGTTAATAAGGGAAATCATTCCCTTTTATGGCCCAACTATTCAGGTTACTGACATATTATCATTTACCCAGACCCATGTAATTTATTGTTTTTATACCACCCATTTATGGTAAAATTGGGGATGTTGGATCCTATTGCTTTACCACAATCCTATTGCTTTACCCCCATTTGCCCAGATTTATAGACGGATTTTCCATGAAATTTCCACCATCCATTGGTGTAGCGGTGTATCCTTGATGAGACTTGGTGAACCATCGCCAGGCCTCAGGCGCCTCGGAGGTGAGATTCAGCCCTTTGGCACAACGCTGAAAAAACTGGGGCGTTTTTTAGGCATCAAAAATGGTGGTACCCTCTGGTAAACTAACATAGCTATTGAAAATGGCCATTTATAGTGGATTTACAGTACCCACTAAAAATAGTGATTTTCCATAGTTACGTTAGTTTACCAGAGGGTATTTCATGTGGAGATCATGTGGAGATAATGACATGGAGATGTTAAACATACTGGTACTACCCTTAAAGAGCGAAGCATGGTGCTGGTATTTTTGAAAACCTACCAAACTGGGTGATTTTGGGCAAGGGCAAATGTTGCTGTGCATATTCCAGCACCATGGAGCATTTGGGATAGGGGCATATAGGAGATTAAAAAAACTAGCAGTTACTACTCAATCTATGATTCTACATGATTATTTCGTATACCTGTTACTAGCCAAACTGTTTGGGATTATAATCCAATAGCGGAATCCCTATAAACCAACCAATACAATGAAAAGGAATTTGGAACACTGATCAAGGAGTGAGACCCCGGTATGTTGCCCCATTGTGCCTAGGAAAAAAAATCATCTTTCACCGCGCTTCAAAACATGTGGAGTTGTATCCCACTTCTAGTGCTTTCTTTGTTGCATTCTCCCGGAAACTGTTTCATGAAGTTTCATATGATATTTGATGTTTTGGTGCATAAACTTGGCATAAACAAAGTTTACCCTCTGGTAATTTAACATAGCTATTGAAAATGGCCCCTTTATAGTTGATTTACCTATTAAAGATGCTGATTTGCCACAGCTATGTTAGTCTACCAGAGGGTATTTCGGAATTCTGGAGGAAGGAACATCCGTAAACATCTGTAAACGACTGGCTGGCTAAAGTTGGTGATGGTGCTGATGTGCTTTATTTTTATTTCCCAGGAATAGCATGAAATAGATGCCTAACGATGCCTGATGATAGCCTTTTCAGGGATGGTTCAAAAATGTTGACATCACCACATGGAATGCGTAAATGGATAGTGATTGGGTCTTATTAGTTGTTTTATATCACCATATTAATTAATAATCTGCAATATATTCATTCCATTTGCATCCCATATCAACAATTGTGGTAGATCATAGCCCACTGAGTGTTAACACCAGATTCTTCTATTCTGCTGAGCAATTGAGAGGAATTATCCCAAATTGATGCCAATAAAGACTGGCACCTCCTATTAGTAAGACCGGGGGTTGGTGATATAATCCTGGCTTCGCATTGCACAATTTATATACTATAGCAAGCCAAAAAAAAAGTTTATAATGGTAAATTCTTCACCTTTTCTGAATCTTTTTGGGGCAAATCTCAACCACTACTGTTTTATTCTCATATGCATGTGAAAGTGCAGCCATCTCACTTTTGGTGTTGTAGGTGGGGGTCCTTCTTTCATAGCCATTTCTATTATGATTCGTAATTTGACATGATATGTGCTTACTTGCAATGGATTGGTTTAAGGGAAATTTTACAGGAAAACCCTTTATTTCATGGGACAAACTCTGGTTTCCTGTAGATTTTCCCTTAAACCAATCCATTGAAACTTAATTAATTTCAAGCCACAATATCAATGGCCATTTCAGGAACCGATTTACCGGAGGTGTCTATCATACATTTTTGGCCTATTTTCCAGGCCTAAATTTCAGGGAATATTCCCACATATGGCCTGAAAGATGGTACTAACGTAGCGTACCTATTTTTGGATCCGGACATTTCCATTGACTATAGGATACGTATAGGTATATCATAGATATATCTACCACAAATCCCATCTAACTTTTCACCAGTGACTTTTCGCTTATCGATTGGTACGATGTGGTCTCTAACCTCTTCCGGTGCGCCCACCTATGAGATGGACCATTCACTGAAGAAGTTTCAGAAAAACCCAGGGTAAACATTGCCCAAACGATGTGGTTAAACCCACTATTAAACTATTAGTATAGGATTTTCCGAACGGAAAACCATTGGGCTTTTCCACATCTATCTTAGTTTACCCTAGGGTAATCCTTAAAATGTCCATTGCTTCTTCACATTGGGCATAGTTGACAGCACGCAACCAGAGTGCCTCACCCGCAAATCCGCAGTGACTTCGCTGCATAATCTGCAGCCTTTCCAAGATTGGAAAATCCGAAGAAACAGAATCCCTAATTTTAATTATTTTAAAATGTTATGTTAATATGTGAATGGGATGAGTTTAACATAACATAATTAATATTAACTTTTCTGTTCATAACATTATGTTAACATGTTTCTTTTCATCCCATTAACTTTATGAGAAAAATAATTCATTTAATCCATTTGTTCCATTAATCTGATATTTTACGTGTTTGCTGTTTCCATCTCGCAGAATTGATCACCAAGGCTGGAAAGTAGGAAACTCAAGTCCCTGCACGGCCCATGAGTTTGTTAGGTGGAGGGTAACCATCCCAAATCTTTGAGTAGGGTACCCTCTGGTAAACTAACATAACTATGGAAAATCACCATTTTTCATGGGACAATCCACTATAAATGGTGATTTTCCATAGTTATGTTAGTTTACCAGAGGGTGCCCCATTCCATCTGGTGAATCATCCTTTTCCCCACTGCAAAAAAAAATGGGCCCATCCGATGACCCTTTTCCGCAGAGCCACTTTATTGTCACTATGGTACTTGGAAGATCATTCCGGTGAACAACTATGATCTTGTGAATCTGAAGTTAGCTACCCTCTGGTAAACATACATATTTAGCTTTAAACATCACCATGGGTTTTATCATGTTTTATATGTAAAATCAATAAAAAATGGCCATGGCTTCCATGGTTTCCATAGTTATGGCGCCATGTTTTACTGGATTTTTCAGATCTGAGGCACCGGACTCTGATGGCCACCGGCTGGTGGTTGGGAAAAGGCTGGTGATTGGGTGACCAGTCCCAAAGAGCCATCAATCAATGGCCATTTCAGGAACCGATTTATTGGAGGTACCTACCATATATTTTTGGCCGATTTTCCAGGCCTAAATTTCAGGGAATATATATGGAACATTTTTTGTGGGGAACACCTTCTACGAGTACATGGAAGTCTCACCCTATCACCAGTGGAAGCTTCAGTCTCGAACCAACGCGAACCAACTGCCGCGTGCAGCTGGTTCGGGCGGGACATTGCCTGAGTCACAAGCATATGGTTTTGTCCGAATTACCCTCTGGTAAATTAACTTGTTGACCCTGAAAATAGCAAAAATTTTCCATGAAAACTAGTCTTCCAACCCCAACAACTGCCAGGGTTGCAACAACTGGGGGATGATTTCTCCCCGGTCTTGGACCGAAATTTCGAGAGGAAAGTGATGCTTACCCCCTGGTAAACGTTTACATAACTATGGGAAGATCCACCATTTTCAATGGGAAAATCCACCATAAATGGTCATTTTCAATAGCAAACCGTTAAATTACCAGAGGGTATGTGATAAATATGGGATAAACTATTGGATGATACATCCCATAGGATCCATGGTGCTGGTATATATGCTAACATGAAGGGGGTATATTGATGGGATCCATGTTACCATATATAGCATACACGGATCCTATGGGCATGATGATACATTTTTTTTATTTCTGCCATTACATGCGGGAATTTTCAGACAGGCCCATATCTTGTGTGATTTACAGGCCAAATAAGAGCTGGTGGCGATGCCCAGGGTGCCATCTTGATAGAAATTGGGATTGAAACTTGAAAAGGAGGGAATCAAATTATCCCGGCAAGAGACCCCAAACAGTGTGGGGGTGTGGGAGGATAATGTATAATGTTGGTGATGATGACTATTATTATTATTATTATATATATATATAAACATCATAAAAACCATCATAAATCAGTTTCAAATGAAGGTGTTAAATGGTCATCCCCCATTAAAATGGAGGCTTTACCCCCGTTGGATAGCTAAGAAAGAATGGGTTTATACAATGGGTTTATAACATGTAAAGGTGATGGAGGTGATAAACCATCGCGACATCCTCCATGAGCTCAGTTTTTAAGCTTAGAGCTGCAGCTTATTGGTGGTTTGGAACATCTTTATTTTTCCATAAGATGTCATGGTTGAAACATCTGGATGGTTGAGGTAGATGCTGGATCCATGTTGGTGAATATATCACTGGTTGGTGGTTTGGAACCATGGAATTTTATGACTTTCCATGTATTGGGAATGTCATCATCCCAACTAACGAAGTCATATTTTTCAGAGGGGTGGCTATACCACAGACCAGATAGAACTACAGTAACTCAGTAACTATATAACCAACTACAATAACAGTGGTTTATAACTACATATAACTACAATAACTATAAAGCAACTTAGCTATCGGAACTTAGTCGGACCCTCACCTTGTATGGATGACTCTTTCTATGTCCATTTCTCGCATGATTCAGAATCTGACATGATGCGTGGCTTAAAGTTTAATTCTTCCTTTGTGCACCCATGACATGATTTGTTTTTAGTAATCATAGTTTTTATGTAATCTTCAGTAGAGATTTTGTTGACATCCACTTGACAAGTTTTCTGGTCGGTGGTTTGGAATCCTTGGAACATGTTTTTTTTTTTTCCATATGTTGGGAATCTCATCATCCCAACTGACGAAGTCATATTTTTCAGAGGGGTTGTTTCACCACCAACCAGTTTTGGTTGAAACTATTGGTTAAAATACCACTATTAACCACTGTTATAACCACCAACCAGTACATCACCACCAAACTGTAAGATGCCACTGTTTCGTCATCTTGGTCATCGCTAGCGGCGCCACGTAGTCAGAGTGACTGCAGCGCAGCGAGATCATGGCCCGTCATCCAAAGAGGAACGTAGTCTTCCAACCCCCATCAACGGCAGGGTCTATATTACTTGAAGGGATGGCAATCCTTATATATATATATATACGTATATATATATATATGTATATACAAATTAAATAAACGTGTATATATTTATATATATATATGTATATGTATCCTGTTAAAACCCATGAGTAACCATGTAACCATGAGTATTCCATGAGTATCCCACGAGATCCATGTTGTTTCCCTCCTGACCTTGTTTTGGGGCCAACCTCATCCTGGGGATAAACTTTTGAGCAACCGACCGTTGCCGCCTCTGGTGATTTCTTACAGCAAACTGGAAGACATGCCCTTTCAGTTCAAGGATGTTCGATGAAACACATGATGATTTACATTAATTTACTGATTTAGATGATTTACATTGCTATACTGATTTAGATGATTTACATTGATTTACTGATTTAGATGATTTACATTGATTTACTGATTTGATGATTTACATTGATTTACTGATTAATCTGATTTACCGTTTTCAATACATTATATTTTTTAGTTCGCAGGGCCATGCATGGAATGCATGGCATACAACGGTCCCTCTTTAGGAAGCTGCGTTTTCCAACGCAACTTCCAGCCCTAAATCCACAGGTTTATCACCATCTTCCCTATCAAACTAATTAAAGATTGCAAATTTGGGCTAGTAGGGAATGGATGATTATTACTAGTGATTATTGGTGTTTAGTAGGTGTTTAATAGGTGTTTATTAGCCAAAATAAGAAAACATCAATAAATTCCCTCATTTTCTTATTGGTGCTAAACGTAGGGAATGGATGGGTTGCTGGGGGTTGCTGGGATGATTCTTACTAGTGATTATGGATCATTCCCGAAAATTCCCTGCGTTTAGCACCAGTAAGTTTTCAGACATACATACCCACATGTGTGTATCGTTTTCTCTTGCTATTTTCGGTCGGACTATGACAACTAATGTCTCTGATGTGTGGGATGAAGGATCACCCACTGCTGAATCTCGGTTCATCAGGACATGATCCAACTGTTTTTTTTTTGGAAGTGAAAAACATGGGATATCTTGCATTTTCAAAGAACACCTGTGACAGATACTAATATAATAGTAATGTATATATATATATACATATAATTATCAATAATTTGATATAATGTAATAATGTACTATAGTACTATAGTATTGTAGGAATATATTTATATGTAGGAATATAGCAATTACTAGTAATATAATAATACAGTAATATAGTAATATAGCAATTATAGTGATTAACTATAGTGTACAATACCAGAACACCATAGTCTAGTAATTCGGAGGACCTGAACATTGTGACCCATGGCCCCTGCGGCATGCTGCGGCAATTTTTGGCCCTCAGCCATTGTGCCTGTTAAACGATGGGGGATCCCAAGGTCAATTGGGTACCTCCAGAAACATGGATGCTCAATAGAAAAATATGCAGCATATTAAACCATACTGAAACATACCATATGTGCAGATGTGTATATCTATAGATTACTGCTGTAATTTATATATCATATAGAAATATTGTAATACACTGTATACTGTGTGTATATATATAGAGTTATATAATAACATCTAAAATCACATCAGTTATCTCCAAGGCCTTACCATTTGACCCATAGCCCACCACCTGAGATAGTCCCTTTGCACAGCTGCCCACACCCTGGTCTCGCCATGTGTGGCGTTGCCGCCCGCCATGTCTCACGCAGCTTGGGTTTGTCCTTAAACATGGCTGGCTGCTGGAGAATCCCCGAACTAGATGCAGGTTTATAGCTGGGAAATTCATCTATCTCTAAGTAAATGTACATATTATGTATATATTTATTTATATATATATAACCATTTATATACGTATATATATATATACACGTGTATACACATATATGCATACATATATATGTATATATATATATATATATGAGTGGGACATTTTCCATAGCTATGTGAAACTACCCGAGAGTACTGTGTACTTCAATATGATCATTTTAACCATGATAGTCCATACGTTTTTCTTTTTGGAAGATTATTTTCACAGTCACTGTAGAGTCTTGAGGTGGAGCTAAGCTGTCGAATGCTATAGTTGGATTGTACCCAGAGAAAAGTGAACATCAACACCACGCAGAAATGCACACATCACGTCACTCATGGCCACAAATTAATTGGTGGTTTCAAATTACCTGCCCAGCCTGCTAAAACAACGCAGGTAGTAGCAGTGTAAGGGGAGAAATCACACAGCGGCTTCAAGTTGTTTCAAAGATTCGAGACATGTTGAAACAGTTGAGAAGCTTCTAAAACCCTCAGTTGGTTTGGATGATTATATAATATATAGGGACCTCTACTAGCCAATACACTCCCCTTCCCCAATATTGAATACCCCCAATTCACGGCGCCCCCAAAAATGGCGCCAGGGAATCATCAGAATCCATTCTGGGAATCCTGATTCACCAGCCGGCCTTCAGTTATGATCAGTTGCCATCCCTGGGTCAAACATATAACTGGGTTTCTCTTTTCGCGTTTTGGGAAGCAAAAAAAATCTGGTGGTTGATCATCAGACGTTCTACTTAAATGCAAGTGTGTGCAAATCATTCATCTTCAGACACTTCCAAGTATCATACTGTATAGTTGGTAAAATATCTCATGACATATCCTCATAAAATGGTTAGCTTTGTACCACCAGTTTGTTTGTAAAACCAAACAACGTAATCATTGGTTGAGTATCTATGTTTGATAGTTAAACCATTTGACTCTGACGTTTTCAAGGTAGAAACACCAACTTTCCGCCTTTTTTTCATGTGAAGTCATCGTAAATACTTGGTACCCACTACTTGTTTACGACCCTAAATATTAAATACCAAACAAAAATCCCAAACATGATTGATCATGATTGTCCTAGCCTGGATGGATTGGGGCTTGATGGGTTTTCCATTTGCCTATACTACTAAACAAATACTTTTCGCAGGTCATCAAGAAACGTCTATTTATTGGCTTCCAACCCTCCAAGATGGCCCAATCCTGGTGGTGTATGGTGTGAATATCACCATGTCACTGCGGGTTTCAATGTTTTTTTTGGTGAAATGCCATCCATGTGCTTATTGCTTAGTGGTTTCAATGTGTTTGTTCATTCATATGACTGGCATGATGATCCCCAATGACGATCATATTTTTCAGATGGGTTGAAACCATCAATCAGATCACGCTCATCATGATTAATGCATCTCTTCATTATATTCCCATTAATATCCTTCATGAAATACCACCATTGTGTTGCTCAAATCCCAGTTTTTTGATGATTGAATCAGCATCCAAAAGGTTGCCAAAAATATCCGTTTCCTCCCAGTAAAATCATCATTTTTGGTGATGAAATCCAAATCTGCTTGGTGGTTTGGAACATGAATTTTATGACTTTCCATATATTGTGAATGTCATCATCCCAACTGAGGAAGTAATATTTTTCAGAGGGGTAGGTCAACCACCAACCAACCAGTCATTTTGGTGATGAAATCCTGTTTGATCCTTTTTTCTCACCATTTCTTCGTGAAAACCCGGTGATTTTCTTCCGATTTTTCTGGTTGCACTGAGGCGGATGAATCACTGGGGCTGGATGTCATTGAGGTTCCAACCGAGGCGCGCAGCGATGTCCGATGTAAAAAGCTGGGAAAATCGACGCAAAAATCATCGGTTACCCTCTGGTAAACTAACATAACTATGGAAAATCACCAGTTTTAATGGGACAATCCACTATTAATGGCCATTTTCAGTAGCTATGTTAGTTTACCAGAGGGTAAAATTTTCCAAGACCGGTTCTGATTGGTGGTTTGGAACGTTTTGGAACCCTGGAATTTTATGACTTTCCATATCTTGGGAATAAGGTGAACAACTGAACAACTGACTTTCATATTTTTCGGTTGAAACCACCAACCAGGACATGTTTGATATTACAGAATGATTTTTGATTATTTTTCTATATTTGATAGGATGTTTCTCTTGATATTCTGTAACATTCTGTATAAAATGGGAATACATTGTTTCTCTTATGAATATAATGCATGGGAACATAATCGGAATGCACTGACATCCTGACATGCACTAAAATGGGAAAATCATCGAATTAAATGGGCAAACAAATGGAATGACACTGACTATGTTCCGGGGATATCATGGAACATCCATGAATTTCCCATGGAAATGGTGTTTTTTTTGTAATTACCCTCTGGTTATTTAACATAGCCATGGAAAATTGCCCATTATAGATGGTTTACCTATTAAAAATGGTGATTTTCCATAGCTATGTTAAATAACCAGATGGTATCTAATTTTAAATGGCGGATGTTCGAGCCACGTTTGATTGCGATCTCGGGTCATTCACCGCAGTTTCTACACAATCACGGTTGATGTCTTCCGAAAAACGCTGGAATCCTGGGATTCTGCTAATAAAGCACTAATTACACAGGTTCCTGTTTCCATTTCGCTCAATCATGACCTTGAAGAGACGTTGTAAGGAACGAACGGACGACGATGGCAGAAAACACTCGTGCTGGCAGACTCAACCACCTGTCAGCTTCCTTTTGTCGAATGGGAATAGCATTCTGCATTTTGCCTCGAATGTAGCCATAAATGGTTGGGCTGCATGCTTTCCATGTGGGCCGGCCACGGCCAGGGGAATGGATGGTTGAATCTTGTTTAAGTCTAAGTCCCCTTATTATAATTTCTATAATTGCTATGGTGGTGATATCATGCCAGAGTGGCGGTTTCCGAAACAGAACTTTTTTTGATCCACTCCAAAATGTCCCAAAATCATGTGAAATTCATCCAACAACAGCCCAAACTCACATTCAGATATCATGAGTCATGAGTTGTCTATATAAATATTCCCACCCCTAAATCAATGATCAGCCGAACATATCATGAGCCGACATCCCGGTTTCCGTAAGTCTAGGAGCGTGGAGAGTGAGCACCAACAGCCAGTTTTGCTTGGAACCAATAGCACCCACAGCGGATATCATCACTCGCAGTTTTTGTGGAACTGCGTTTTTTGCTTCTGTTTATATACAACAACTTTGGAGAGTGCTCAAGCTTACAACATTTGAAGGAGTGTTCAAACACTCCATGGACAAAGATCACCCCTGATGAAGCTTGATATCTGGTAGGTTTTCTGCAAAGGGTGCAGGGCATTGCATTGGAACTACTCGTACAGTTTTTCGGGGTGCCAATCGACTGTGACAACCTTAGTTTCGTAGGTCAAGTATGGATAGTTTTTGTGTGTGTGCCATCGTGTTTGGAGATAGACCAAGGACATGTCGTTTCGTGGTATCTGGCCTGAGGGGGCCATCCGCAGAAAGCAAGTCTCACACTATTGCATACATTCCATACAATAGACTACAAAGGTACAACCAATATACCCTACCATACCCGGAAACTTCAAATGCCTGGAATACTCATCTACGATCATCTACGATCTTGCTCGCAGATACGCGTGGCATCAACATTGCTCCCGCGCATTGGTACGCCTTCGTTATCAAGTCATGTCTTTCAGTGGAAACAGTGCGATGGCCCAGTCCTTTCCTTCCGGTGACGCTTTTTTTTTAATAGCTGTGGATTCAGCCAATTCATGGGATGATTTGAGATATTCAAGGACAAATACCCTCTGGTTATTTAACATAGCCATGGGACATGGCCCATTTGTAGATGGTTTACCTATTAATAATGGTGATTTTCCATGGCTATGTTAAATAACCAGATGGTAATGACAAATGATTTGTGTGTTTGGCATCAACTATGGGTTGCCTTTAAAATGCCACTGAAACCAACAACCAATGCCATGATTGCTCAATTTTCAAGCCTGGAGTGGTATGCCATTCCGTTGACGGCGACCAATTTTGATCCACAGGTTTGGTCTAGAACTCTTATGATATTCCAGTTCGAACGTGGATCTTCTCCTAGAGATTGATGAGATTGTTGTTTTCCCATGATCTGACTGCTATATTGTCCTGCACCCTTGGTAATTTTTGGTTAACACCGAAAATCATGGTGATTGTGACATATTTTAACGGGACATTCCCCATCTACCAACTGGTGTTTTTTATACCTGGAGGTTTCCTGAAATGGTACAATGAGGTACCCCCAAATGGGCGCACGAACGATGCTTGCCATGGTAAGTCTCCCCATGGATGTTCCAATTTATCTATCCTGGGGTCAGTATAAATGTATCCAATTGGGAATTGCAAATATCTGGGTAAATTAAAATAACGACCTCGCTGTTCTCCCGAACCCTGGAATCATGGTTAATAGGAGGAATCATCCCAAAATGGCCCAACATTTCAGGTTAGTTAAGTATTATATATATAATTTACCCAGAAATATGGTTTAACGGTATCATATGGAGGTTCTGATTCGTCATTGAATTAACCTCCTTGGTAGCCTTCTTAAAATCTCATATTTTTGAAGACCATACATTTGATATCATTTGATCAAAATGTGCATCTTAAACAGATCACTCATATCATGTATGATATATATATATATTATATACCTGGTTGGTGGTTTGGAACATTTTTTATGTTTCCATATATTGGGAATAATAGCCCCAACTGACGCATATTTTTCTGAGGGGTTGAAACCACCAACCAGATACAGAGATACTACAACTCCTCCAATAACCTATGCAATTTTACAGCTTTTACTCCGCAAAAATTAGCCTTTACACCAACGAAGGTATTTTGGACATTGCCCAGTTATAGAAAAGATTCACATTTTTTCATTTAACGAACGTGTAGATACGCCCAGATACTTCCAGGTCCATGGTCCATGGATTTTCCACATAGGTCATGACCGTTCAGATTGCCATAAATTTTGGTGCCCATCGCACAGTTTTCAGACACACCCAAATATCAATTTGTTTATTGGTATATATATATATATTGGTTTGTGGCTTGAAACATTTATTATTTTTCCATCTGGTTGGGAATAATCATCCCAACTGACTTTCATATTTTTCAGATGGGTAGGTCAACCACCAACCAGTATATATCGCTTTATGTTCTCCTAAAATGGTTGGTGTATGTCGGTGTTGTACCCAGTTCTTCTTATTGAAATCCAAACCAATGATATGTCCAAATATTTGCTGGTTACATATCCCACCATATTAATCTGTATGTGTATATATATATATTATATATATATAATATATATATATATAATATATATATATAATATATATATATATATGTATCTCAGATTGTATCCCCCTATTATGGTTTATTTTATCCCCACTGTTTCAAAGTGGTACATCACCCGTAGCCCTAATCTTTCGTATAAATCATACCTAATTTTTGGTGGTTATATCAGGTTTTTTGTCCCTATTGTTTTCAGTGAAATCCCATGAAATCCCACAAAGGTCGCAATCTCAGGGCCTCGTGGGCATTTCGAGCCTGGCAGGAGGCAGGAACCGTTAGCGATCCGTTGGTTGAAGTGAACGAATTCGATGGTTTATGGTAGGTATATACTGTATCTATAAAATTCTATAAACTATATATAGTTAATGATATATCTATAAACTATAGCTAATGATATAACCATGATATAACTATGGTATAACTATGATATAACTATGATATAACTATGATATAACTATGATATAACTATGATATAACTATGATAGGTATATATCTATGATATAAATATGATATAAATATAGCCAATGAATGTTAATGAGGTTTATAAAGCAACAAACATAAGTAGGGATATTAGCTGTATGGTTAACTATGGTTATAATTCCTAAGATACTTGTATGGTAGATTCTATGGTCTAGGTATAGCGAACTAGTTAATAAAAGGGGGTGTATAAACATATAAGCCAACACACATAGCGTTTGAGGACCCCACAGTGTATGGGTGTGTCTGAAACTGGAAGATACCCTCTGGTAATTTAACATAGCTATTGAAAATGGCCATTTATAGTGAGTTTTCCCATTAAAAACGGATAGTTATATAAACGTTTACCAGAGGGTACCTCCCAAATGGCAAATTTCATGGGAAGATGCTGACTCATCGATTTAATGACTGATCATCTCATTTTGGGCATAAAGTGAGGCCGCAGGTCGTTGGCGAAGTTGTCGCAACTAGGTGAACGTTTGGGGGATAGCATGCAATAAGATGGGGTTATAGAATGTTCAATGGCCATTTCAGGAACCGATTTATTGGAGGTAGCTACCATATATAAGGCCTATATCAGGCCTATGTAAGGGGATATACCCACAATTCATATGGCCTTAGGTACAAATACCTCCATTTTAGGATCCTGGAGATCTCCCATTGAAATGTTTACTGACCCACTTACAACGTTTGGGGGGCTTCTTCCTGGGTAGTGGCGAACAGGCAGCTCCGGCAGCTCCGGCTTCCCGTCGCCCAGTCCCAGTCGGCAAGGCCTGGTTTGAACAGATCTTTGGGTTTGATCAGAGAGTACCCTTTGGTAAAGTAACATGTTGACCCTGAAAATAGCCTAGTTTTAATGGAAACTAATCTTCCAACCCCGATGACTGCCAGGGTCGAACTGTTAATTTGCCAGAGGGTAAGTGGATTATAAGTCGTAACCCACAAAAAATTGTCAGCTTTCAACATAATTATGAACATGCCTCGTTTGTATAAAATGTTCAACATTTTGATTAGACAATACATTGGTTTATAAAAATGCTCCCCTGGTCATAAGTTTATAAAACCCCTGATAGTTATACTTACGTACAATAAACCATAGTTAGTTCACCTATTTAGAAACCGACTTCGCTAACGTTTGGGGGGCCTACCGTGTATAGGGATCCCCAGTCGTCACCATGGTTGTTTCAAATACTAGAATGGTCGTCCATGACTTGGATGATTTTGGGGTAGTAACTAATCCCTGGTGGTGACTGGAACCATGGAATTTTGAATGACTTTTCATTCAGTTGGGAATGGAAAATCATCCCAACTGACGAAGTCCATTATTTTTCAGAGGGGTTGTTTCACCACCAACCAGATAGTCAATGAATGTTAATGAGGTTTATAAAGCAACAAAGATAAGTAGGGATCTTAACTGTATGGTTAACTATGGTTAACTATGGTTAACTGTTGGATGGAAGTACTTACTAATCCCATTCCCCTAATTTCAAACACCCCAAACTCTCCGGCAAAGGTGGTGCAGGCTGGAACAACCACTTAGTTCGATGATTTTCGCAGCTTTAAACCTCTATTAGTTCGGGGATTTCTCATTGCTGCGTTTGATGCAGGGTAACTCGTACCAAACATCTGTAAATCCCCTACTAAACGACAGTTTTGGGGAGGTCTTTAATATTGATTGGCCATGAATTGGTTCACTGCAATTGGGGTCTTGTGGTTCGCAGGGAGACTATCTCAAGAATGGCGAACTTTCCAAATTCTCTGTCCCAAAAAAATTAGATCACTAAAGAACCCTGGGCTATTCCTAACAGGGCTACTCCTAAAAGTTGCTACTCAAAAATCAAAAAAAACTCAAACAGTCAAAAAGAAAATGCAACAAATCAGAGATTCAAGAAAAAACAAAAAACAAAAACAATTCCAACAAAAAAAACAAACATAAATAATAAACATGAACCAGAAAAAGAACGACAAATTCCAACAAAATACCAAACACAATGAAAATACACAAAAACAACACATAAATCAAAAAACATTGTAAAAACAAACATATTAAAAGAAAACAATCAAACGTACTCAAACAATTCAAACACAAAAATATTATTGAAGGAAACACAGCAAACAAACAAACATTGAAAACAAAGCAAAAAAACAACAAAACCATAACAAATCAACAATAAACAAAAAACATCAAAAACAAATCCAAAAAAACACACAATTTTGAAAACCATTTTAAAATTCTAATGTTTTTTTTCAGTCCTTCTTTAAAATAACCTTAAAACATATGAATGAACAAGGCTTATTTGGAATTAAGGTGAATGAAAAGGAATGTTCTAGGAGTGTCCCTAAAAGGAATTACCCTCTCGATAAGATTAGATCCCAATACAGTAGTTCCCAAACAAATCATAGGCACGGTGGCATGGTGTGTGCTTCGACTGACAGAATTTGTGTTTTGAATTTCAGCAGGACCAATACCAACTGGTTGGTGGTTTGGAACATTTGGATTATTTTTCCATACTACATGGGATGTCATCCTTCCCATTGACTTTCATATTTTTCAAGATGGTTAAAAACCACCAACCAGCATATCATTTGTTCATATATATATAATATCCAGTAATGGTAGTATACTACCAGCCAACAACTATTTGCTTGTCCCTTATGTTTGCCATTGCTGTCCGGCTGAAGGGTCCTCATCCGGCATCACATTCCCATGACGGATCCATGGTGCTGGTATATTAATGCTAACATGACTGGGGTATATTGATGGGATCCATGGTACACCATATATAGCAGCACCGTTAGGATCCTGTGGGATTTTATTCCCACTTGGTGTTGTTGGTTTTATACCCCAATATTTGGAGTTTGTTCATGCCCGGACTGGCGAGGATACTACACTTAGTACACTGTAGCCTTATAATAAGCCAGTTATGTACGGGATTTTCCTACAATCTGTGGCAACCAAACATGGCTTGCCCATGTGCACAATAATAAATGTTTATGGCATTTTATGGCGTCATTTTACCCCCGTGTGGGTGCATGTGCTGTAGCTGCTATGAGAGCACAGGATTGTCTAGTTTCAAGTTGCCATGGATTCCATAGATGCTAGTCAAGTTGCTACACTTTCCAACCGCCAAATCCTTGCACTCCTCCTGGCCATTGTCTGTGACATAGCCTGGCGTCTATTTGAGCCTGTGGTGAACCTCAGTCATCCGCTTGGGATGAGGAAACCGGCGGATCTCTGGACGAAACACACGTGCGAACTGCCATAATGGTTGTGCTGTTCCAAGTTGCCATAGTTGGTGTGAAGTCAGTGGTCAACATACACGACACCGGTGCAGTTTCCATATATGCCATAGCTGGTTTTGACCTCGTGGCTGAGTGCAATGGTTTTCACAAATGTTGGATGTTTGACACTCCTGCAAGCAACAGGTTTTTTGGTGTGGCCAACGGGTGTGCTTCCTTTTTCGAATTTTGCAATTCCCTTGTCATCAAGTTCCTTAGGTCTACCTGCTTTGCAATTATAGATGTTTCTCCCAGCCATAAACCTTCATTTATAGAGGATTGACACTGGAGGGTAGTCACCAATGTATGTCATTAAATATCCCACTACTAACCCATCATGAATCCATAGAAATGGCCAATTATTGATCCATAAATGGACATTTAATTGATATCCAATAGACATTTAATTGATCGTAATGGATATTTAACTGATATTTATATAATTAAATAGTTATATCAGTTATGAATCTTGACAAATCTAATCCTCATCATTATTGGATATTTATATAATTCATCATGATATGATCCCATTCTTCACTCATGATGAGCCCAACTTTTTCGGAGCGTCTCATGGGATCACCTCAGACTCTCTTGCCGCAACCAGGTCTGCGAAGTCTGGCTCCAGATCTGCGCGCCTCATGTCCTGCGGGCTTCGGCTTCTTCGGCTTCAGGACGGCGGGGTGATGGGGTGATGGGGATGTCAGTTAAGGAGGTTTCTCATGGTTTTTTTAAACGTGTTTTTAAGCATTTTTTTTTTTTTTTAAGGATATATATAAGGGGATTAACCATAAAACATGGGTTTTAGTAACTAAGTATGGTTTTAAATGAGGATATGCTATGATATAAAGTGGGGAACACATATGGTTGATTGGTTTTAATGGGGATGTCTAATGAACATGATGGTTTTAATGGGGATACACCCGTTTTGAATCGAATGAAAATATGGGTTGTGATGGGGATATGAGTGGATATATACCGGTTGGAGTTCGGGACATATAGTAAATCTACCTAATATATGGGAGAGTACGATAATCCATGAACTGGGAATCGCTATTGACCAAGTTGAGAGAATTTCAGTATTGGGTTTATTTTGGGCTTCACTGTAGTAACGTGTCCTGGATGGTTTGCTTTGGCAGAGCGGTTTACTATGGCTACAGCTCACTTCCCACTGGGACCACGTACTGTACGAATGGGATATATACTGATATATGCAAGTAATAGGATAATCCATTCCCATGATATATATATATATATTATAAACTTTTTTGTGGTAGATATATGCATATATATATATTATATAATATATAATACATTGTACATGTACATGCATCTTACAGTGGGGAATTCACGTGCAGGATATGACCAACTTGGGCCCTTGGGACCTCCAAGCACGTCAATTTCAGAAGATGATCCTCCAAGCACCGATCCCTAGATTTTCTGTACGGAAAGCTTTTCGAAATTACCCTCTGGTTATTTAACACAGCTATGGAACATGACCCATTTATAGATGATGTACCTATATTTACCTATTAAAAGTGATTATTTTTTCCATGGCTATGTTAAATAACCAGATGGTACCTTGTTTTAATCACCCCAGGTCGCGCTTTTGAGCCGCCAAGATTTTTTGCAAAGCCATGCAGCAACGATCAGGTATCTCGAAGCCAGGAAAATCGACATTTGCTTTCAACAAAAGTAGCAACAGTGAATATTCCGCGAAAAGTAATCAGTTAGATCATGTTCCAGTTCACAGTTCTCGTTTTGCCGCCAAGTTCCAAAGTATTCCAAAGTCGAATGCTCCATGGTGCTGGGATATTTACTTATATTTACCCCGAAAATGGCCCAGTTTTGTACATCTTCCAGCACCAGGCGAGGTCGAGGTTTCCCTTCAGTCATCGGGGTATGACTCCGTGATTTGGACCATTCAACTATGGGATTCTAACCTCTATAACTTGGGATATCTAACCTCTGGTAAACATACAAAAAGCTATTGACAATTGCCATAGAAATAGTTGATTTACTCATGAAAAAATATGGATATTTCCATAGTTATTTGTATGTTTACCCGCAAAAAATCGTGGACGGCCACAGGAAACCTCACTTGGAACTCGACAGGCGCCTGAGAGTTCTCTTTGGGTTAGGGATACAGCTGATGTCATTGGGAAGATCATTGGGAAAACCGGAAAATGGATAGATCGTTTAGTATAGCGAAGGGCGCTATTTTCTGATATTTTTAGCTATTTTCAAGGGGATAGATCGTTTTCTGATATTTCATATATAGGGAAAGGATGCGAAAGGCATTGTTTTGGATTTTGGAATATCGAATGGACTTTAGCAATAACTGGAAAAAACAAACGGCATTGTTTTCAAAGATTTTAATATATATACTGTATATATATATATACTGTATATATATATACTGTATATATATACGTATATATATATACGTATATATATATATATGTATATATATACATATATATATACATACGTATATATATACATATGTATTTGAGCTATTTTCAAGGGGATATTCAGTGACCAAACTGCGGTTGAAGACATAACCTTTGGATCCTTTGGATATCTAAGTAATTGGTCATGCTGCGATGTATGTTTTTGTTATCTCGACAAACCGGTCACTGTTGGTCGTGCTGGTCACCTTTGTAAAGGTTTCGAAGGGGTGCGCATGTCCATCTTTTGTATGTTGGAATGATCAAATTCCACCAGAAAACGGGTGCAGTGACCTAGTTTTTTTGGGTTTCAAGACATTGAGTATCCCAAATGCTCCATGTATTGAGTGTGTTCTCCGACATTTACCCCAAAGAATCGCGCAAATCTAGGTAATTGCATGGAGCTGTCCTTGCCTTATCCAATTTGATTCAAGTGAATTCAAGACATTACAGCATTAATCCATATAAATCCATATAAATCCAAAAAAACACATTGAAAAAAAACACATGAGCCACAGAGGATTTTGAACACTGCACAGTTGAAAGTTCCTTGGACAGGCCGATGACCTGTGCACCAGCTGCCGAGCGCAAGTCGGCGATACAGGTGCCACACTTTGGTGTTTTTTAGCACCTGAAGATGGTACGATTTTTTCACATGACGAACATGGTATGGAATACTTACCAACAATAGTGTATATAAATAGATAGTGGGAGTTTCCCAAAATACTGCAAATAAATATTTACATCCATGAATACACTATGGGAAGTTTACATGAACCATTGACTTTGTTGCTCCATGGTGCTGGAATATTTACCAAGATTTGCCCTAAAATCACCCAGTTTTGTAGGTTTTTATATACCAGCACCATGGAGCATATGGGACATTTACATACATTTACAATCATTTACATCAGTTACGGTATTTCGGGGAACACAAATTGATTTTACCATCCAAAAATGTTTTAGGAACACGTCGAGCCTCGAGCAACAGAAAAGCTGAGGGTTAACCTTGGAGAAAGTCAAGGGTGTGAATCATCCTTAAACTTGGATGGTTTGGATGGGTAGAAACTCATCGAATCCTTTAGTTTTTTGCTTCTCAAAATGCCTCCTGCAAGTGAATCGTGTTCGAGGTCATGACAAAAGAGCCAAATACTGCCCCACTCTGTCCATTCTCCACACTATGGCGTTTTACATCACAAAAGATGAGTTGTTTATAGTTGTTTGATGTTTTTTTGTGGACCAAAGATTGATCATGAAATAATGAACCATGTTGTGGGCCCTTTGCAAATGTGGGATCCAAGACCACCACTTACTGGGGGTCTTGTAGGTCTTGTAGTGGATATGCATCCCGAGAGTCGTAAGTGGTTTATAACCCATACAGCCCACACATATCTGGGGATACCCTCTGGTAAACTAACATAACTATGGAACCTGGAAAATCACCATTTTTCATGGGTAAATCCACTATAAATTGCCATTTCCAATAGCTATGTTAAATTACCAGAGGGTATCCCATATACGACTGGGGATATCCCATTTACCTCATTCCTAGGATGCACCACAGTGCCATAAACATTCCCATACCCATAGGATCCTAACGGTGCTGCTATATATGGTGTGCCATGGATCCCATCAATATACCCCAAATGGATGTTAGCATTACTATACCAGCACCATGGATCCGTCATGGGATGTGCTCTACTATGTATGGCAATGTATGGTATATAAAAACCTACCAAACTGGGTGATTTTGGGCAATCGGGCAAATGTTGGTGTGCATATTCCAGCACCATGGTGAGCATTTGGGATTTATAATCCATTCCCAGTTTTAGATTGTTAATTGTAATTATATTTCTATATATTTCTTCGCTCAAAAAGTTTCACCCACTATAGCTTGTGGTGTCTTGCACCGTAACGTCCTTCTGCAACCCTCTCGCAAACCCATTTTGTAGGGGCTTCGAGTCAACCACCCATTTTGTAGGTGAATTGACGAGAGATAGAAATGGAATGAAATGGATAGAATGAGTCTTCTTCTTAAATCTTTTCCATTCCTGGTTTATTTTTCATTATTTTTCATTATGCTTCATTTTTTTCATTTTTCCATTGCACCTGTGCGTGAGGAGGACAACTTGTTGGGCGACGAGAGGCATTTTTGCGTCCGACTTTCCAACCAAATTCTGGCCAACACAGTGACGTTTCTTCTTCTCATGGCCTATTTTAGGCCAAAGCTCCGGCTGATGCTTGAGCAGCCACTATCTAGTTGGTGCTTCAAACAGAAAAACGTCCTCGAAGCCATCAGCCGGTGGAACCTCAGACGTTTCTTGACAGCTTTGGACACGATCTTATGAAAGGAACGCACCTCAGGTCCAACCTTGGTAGCCTGCAAGAAATTGAGCGATGTGCCACTGCAGATGTGAAGGAAAAGCACCGCCAGCGAGTGCAGCGCAAGGACGAGATTGCAGCTGCAGCTGGCCGCAGAATCAAGTCTTACGTTGTCAAAGACGAACATCGTATGGAATACTTACCAACAATAGTGTATATGGATTGATAGTGGGAGTTTACCAAAATATTGTAAATAATTATTTACATCCATGAATACACTATGGGAAGTTTACATAAACCATTGACTTTGTTGCTCCATGGTGCTGGAATATTTACCAAGATTTGCCCTAAAATCACCCAGTTTTGTAGGTTTTTATATACCAGCACCATGGAGCATATGGGACATTTACATACATTTACAATCATTTACATCAGTTACGGTATTTCGGGGAACACAAATTGATTTTACCATCCAAAAATGTTTTAGGAACACGTCGAGCCTCGAGCAACAGAAAAGCTGAGGGTTAACCTTGGAGAAAGTCAAGGGTGTGAATCATCCTTAAACTTGGATGGTTTGGATGGGTAGAAACTCATCGAATCCTTTAGTTTTTTGCTTCTCAAAATGCCTCCTGCAAGTGAATCGTGTTCGAGGTCATGACAAAAGAGCCAAATACTGCCCCACTCTGTCCATTCTCCACACTATGGCGTTTTACATCACAAAAGATGAGTTGTTTATAGTTGTTTGATGTTTTTTTGTGGACCAAAGATTGATCATGAAATAATGAACCATGTTGTGGGCCCTTTGCAAATGTGGGATCCAAGACCACCACTTACTGGGGGTCTTGTAGGTCTTGTAGTGGATATGCATCCCGAGAGTCGTAAGTGGTTTATAACCCATACAGCCCACACATATCTGGGGATACCCTCTGGTAAACTAACATAACTATGGAACCTGGAAAATCACCATTTTTCATGGGTAAATCCACTATAAATTGCCATTTCCAATAGCTATGTTAAATTACCAGAGGGTATCCCATATACGACTGGGGATATCCCATTTACCTCATTCCTAGGATGCACCACAGTGCCATAAACATTCCCATACCCATAGGATCCTAACGGTGCTGCTATATATGGTGTGCCATGGATCCCATCAATATACCCCAAATGGATGTTAGCATTACTATACCAGCACCATGGATCCGTCATGGGATGTGCTCTACTATGTATGGCAATGTATGGTATATAAAAACCTACCAAACTGGGTGATTTTGGGCAATCGGGCAAATGTTGGTGTGCACATTCCAGCACCATGGTGAGCATTTGGGATTTATAATCCATCCCCAGTTTTAGGAGTTTCTGACATTGTGCATACCCCGCTTCTTGCGATGATTTATATATGGATCCCACCAGCAGATTTCAGGTTTCATGGCTATCTCAGATCTATGATGTTTGTAAACAAAATTGAGAGGTAGGCTTGATTCAGGTGGGAAAAATGGGGGGGTGGCTAAAGTCCATCGGTTCACGTGTGTTTATATTAATACTATTAAGAATGTCATGTTTGACTACATACTTGTACACGCCATTTTTTGAGCCACGTAGATTGGAATGAGTCTTGTCCACGTAGATTGGATAGCACTTCTGACTTGGCTCTAAGTGAAGGCCATGATGGGAGTTTCTCGATCTGTGAGGACTGTATTCTCTTCATACACATACATCACATATCTATATATATAATGTTGGTTCCTGATTAGTGTGTGGCCCCCCCTAAACTATATCTGGACTCTCTTTAAAGTAGAAAGTCAAAAATTTTCTTCCCAAAAGAAAAACATATCCTCAATTAAGTACGGATTTCAATTGGCTACAATTGAAATCTAATCTAATTGCTATTGTTTTTTTTGCCGATGAAGTTGTGGTATTTGTAGTACTTGTAGTACTTGTAGTACTTGTAGTACTAGTAGTACTAGTAGTACATGTAGTACTTGTAGTACTTGTAGTACTTGTAGTACTTGTAGTACTTGTAGTACTTGTAGTACTTGTAGTACTTGTAGTACTTGTAGTACTTGTAGTGCTTGTAGTACTTGTAGTACTTGTAGTACTTGTAGTGCTTGTAGTACTTGTAGTACATGTAGTTGTAGTACTTGTAGTACTTGTAGTACTTGTAGTAATTGTAGTACTTGTAGTACTTGTAGTACTTGTAGTACTTGTAGTACTTGTAGTACTTGTAGTACTTGTAGTACTTGTAGTACTTGTAGTGCTTGTAGTACTTGTAGTACTTGTAGTATTTGTAGTACTTGCCTTACTTGTAGTACTTCTGGGTCCAGGAGCGCTCTGGCGAGCTTGCTGCAATAGTGAACCCAGCAAACAAACCTACTAAAGTGAAATGGAGCCTCTCCTGGTCCAGGGCCTTGGGAAATTGTGGAAAAGCTGTTCTTTAATAAGGGTTTAATAAGGGATTGGCTCCTTTGGGAAAGGCTTGGAGTTTGAATTTGGCAATTGCCTTTGGAAAAGGCTTGCTTCTCTTCTGGGCTTCCAGGAGCTGCTCTGGCACAGCTTGCTGCAATAGTGAACCCAGCAAACAAACCTACTAAAGTGAAATGGAGCCTCTCCTGGCCCAGGGCCTTTGGAAATTGTGGAAAAGCTGTTCTTTAATAAGGGTTTAATAAGGGATTGGCTCCTTTGGGACAGGCTTGGGGTTTGAATTTGGCAATTGCCTTTGGAAAAGGCTTGCTTCTCTTCTGGGCTTCCAGGGGCTGCTCTCGCACAGCTTGCTGCAATAGTGAACCCAGCAAACAAACCTACTAAAGTGAAATGGAGCCTCTCCTGGTCCAGGGCCTTGGGAAATTGTGGAAAAGCTGTTCTTTAGTAAGGGTTTAATAAGGCATTGGCTCCTTTGGGAAAGGCTTGGAGTTTGAATTTGGCAATTGCCTTTGGAAAAGGCTTGCTTCTCTTCTGGGCTTCCAGGGCTGCTCTGGCACAGCTTGCTGCAATAGTGAACCCAGCAAACAAACCTACTAAAGTGAAATGGAGCCTCTCCTGGTCCAGGGCCTTGGAAAATTGTGGAAAAGCTGTTCTTTAATAAGGGTTTAATAAGGGATTGGCTCCTTTGGGAAAGGCTTGGAGTTTGAATTTGGCAATTGCCTTTGGAAAAGGCTTGCTTCCCTTCTGGGCTTCCAGGGGCTGCTCTGGCACAGCTTGCTGCAATAGTGAACCCAGCAAACAAACCTACTAAAGTGAAATGGAGCCTCTCCTGGTCCAGGGCCTTGGGAAATTGTGGAAAAGCTGTTCTTTAGTAAGGGTTTAATAAGGCATTGGCTCCTTTGGGAAAGGCTTGGAGTTTGAATTTGGCAATTGCCTTTGGAAAAGGCTTGCTTCTCTTCTGGGCTTCCAGGGGCTGCTCTAGCACAGCTTGCTGCAATAGTGAACCCGGCAAACAAACCTACTAAAGTGAAATGGAGCCTCTCCTGGTCCAGGGCCTTGGAAAATTGTGGAAAAGCTGTTCTTTAATAAGGGTTTAATAAGGGATTGGCTCCTTTGGGAAAGGCTTGGGGTTTGAATTTGGCAATTTTGGAAAAGGCTTGCTTCTCTTCTGGGCTTCCAGGGGCTGCTCTGGCACAGCTTGCTGCAATAGTGAACCCAGCAAACAAACCTACTAAAGTGAAATGGAGCCTCTCCTGGTCCAGGGCCTTGGGAAAATTGTGGAAAAGCTGTTCTTTAATAAGGGTTTAATAAGGGATTGGCTCCTTTGGGAAAGGCTTGGGGTTTGAATTTGGCAATTGCCTTTGGAAAAGGCTTGCTTCGCTTCTGGGCTTCCAGGGGCTGCTCTGGCACAGCTTGCTGCAATAGTGAACCCAGCAAACAAACCTACTAAAGTGAAATGGAGCCTCTCCTGGTCCAGGGCCTTGGGAAATTGTGGAAAAGCTGTTCTTTAATAAGGGTTTAATAAGGGATTGGCTCCTTTGGGAAAGGCTTGGAGTTTGAATTTGGCAATTGCCTTTGGAAAAGGCTTGCTTCTCTTCTGGGCTTCCAGGGGCTGCTCTGGCACAGCTTGCTGCAATAGTGAACCCAGCAAACAAACCTACTAAAGTGAAATGGAGCCTCTCCTGGTCCAGGGCCTTGGGAAATTGTGGAAAAGCTGTTCTTTAATAAGGGTTTAATAAGGGATTAGCTCCTTTGGGAAAGGCTTGGAGTTTGAATTTGGCAATTGCCTTTGGAAAAGGCTTGCTTCTCTTCTGGGCTTCCAGGGGCTGCTCTGGCACAGCTTGCTGCAATAGTGAACCCAGCAAACAAACCTACTAAAGTGAAATGGAGCCTCTCCTGGTCCAGGGCCTTGGAAAATTGTGGAAAAGCTGTTCTTTAATAAGGGTTTAATAAGGGATTGGCTCCTTTGGGAAAGGCTTGGAGTTTGAATTTGGCAATTGCCTTTGGAAAAGGCTTGCTTCTCTTCTGGGCTTCCAGGGGCTGCTCTGGCACAGCTTGCTGCAATAGTGAACCCAGCAAACAAACCTACTAAAGTGAAATGGAGCCTCTCCTGGTCCAGGGCCTTGGAAAATTGTGGAAAAGCTGTTCTTTAATAAGAGTTTAATAAGGGACTGTTTCTTTTGGGAAAGGCTTGGAGTTTGAATTTGGCAATTTTGGAAAAGGCTTGCTTCCCTTCTGGGCTTCCAGGGGCTGCTCTGGCACAGCCTGCTGCAATAGCGAGCCCAGCAAACAAACCTACTCAGATAGAGATGCATTTACAGGCTCAGTTAGAGAGATGAGCAAAAACTTGACTGAGCTACAGCGTTTTTGAGAAAAAATTGCCTCTCAGCAATTACATTTTTTCAAAAAAAGTGCTCTCCCAATTTTGTTTTGCCACAAAAGCGAGCCCTCCAAACAATACATGAGTTTCAGAATAATTTGGAAAAAATTCCCACAATAGCGACCCTAGCTACTAATCAGGAGCTAACATTATACAGTATATACATATGATTTGGGTGTGTCTGAAAATTACCATCTGGTTATTTAGCATAGCCATGGATAATCCCTTATAAATGGAGGTTTCTAGATGGGAAAATCATCTATAAATGGGCCATCTATACTATGGCTATGTTAAATATCCAGAGGGTAAATAGTGTAGCCATGTGTAGCCCATTCTATGGTTGATTGTCAACTTGCCAGAACTTGTTCCCCAAACTCTGATGGCACTGATGATGACCAGCTCTGGGAAGGTCCTTCTATTATCTAATACTTGAACTATATTCGACAATACGAAAAAAAAACAATCCTCATATAACATGCTGGTAATTCTAGTATATACGAATCAAAATTTTAGTGCATACTAATACTAACACGAACATTCTAGTATACTAATAACTGATTTAAGGGAAAATCGAAGCCGGAAACCACTGGTGTTCCCTTCAAAATAAGGGTTTTCCAAATTTTCCCTTAAAACTGGAGAATCCAACCATAGCTGCATCCGTTTTTTTTTCGTAGGCAGGTCGCACGGCCGCCATCATTGAGGACAACTTGAGGAGCCCCGTCGTGTTTTTCACAACATGGTAACATGGTCAGATAAAAGATGGGAACATCTTAGGAAAATATGGGAAAATGTGATTTCAAACCAGTGAAACAAGTGGGATTTGGCTATTTTTCAGACAAAAATGCTGCTTTTCATTGAAATGCCTGGATGTGAGTATGGCGTATGAGCCGGAAAAGGCTACCAATGGACGTACACATTTTATTGGTGCATCTTCCGGTGCAAAATTTTGACGACTGAGTCATACTGTACCAAGCATCCAAGCATTTGATGGGACTTTAGGCAGTGTAAGTTATTTTTATGTCAACATGAATAAACCCCGTTTACGGCTGTTGAATTGGGAGGCTACCATAAAAAAGTATTAGATGAAATGACTATTGGAGGAGTAACCCCCTTTTTTTCATAAACCATGGTTTATTAATCCAGGGTTGACATTACTAGTCTTATGAAGAATGGGCACTTGTACCCAGAAAAGCCGGATTTGACCCGCAGAACTTTGTCGCCGGTTGAACCATCGCGGGATATTTTAGAAAACATAGAACAACAATGTGTGGATATGACACACAGCCTCCGGGAATCAAACAATTCAATGCTGGCAATAGCAAATCCACCATGAAAATCGCTGAACTTCTCATGAAAAAACCTTCATTTTTAGGCATTGGAATTGCCGTGTTTGATGAGTTTTATGGGTCACCAAATCATAATGGCAAACGTGATGAACGAATACGTGACCGGGAAGACAACTAACAAGTTGTATGGATTGACGTGGCCGTAATGTGGCCAGCATCATCAAACGTGGCTAGTTTTGCTGGTGGATTTTCCATTGCCATGTTGATTGTATACAGAAGGGTAGACTGGTTTCCTTCCTCTGAAATTTCCAATTTGTATAGGGAGTCTGTAGGGAATTAAGTTTTTGATTTCTAAGTGTTTGGTCTTCAATGTGAATTCAAGAACATATATATATATATATATTATATAATTGTTGTGTTGCAGGGCGATCACCACAATGATAGAATCATTCCCTTGCTATACCCTTCAAATCTGACATGGACCGCCTGGGTTTGGAGTCAATACGGTAGATCCTCGTTTTCAACCAGTGAACGATGTACTTTAAGAGGTGATGCTGCATTGCTAGCCACTTGATCTAGGATTGGCAGAGGATACTTGGGGGATCAGTTGTAGCCTAGTGTTATATCATATTCCAACTAGTGGGAGGTATGAAACATGGTATACCATGGTTATACCCATCGCCCAAAAAAGCGTACTTCGCGTACTTCAAATGGCCCCAACTTTAAAGAGCGTTTGTGGTGACCCTGACAGTTGGAACACAGCCTTCGCCATTTTAGATCATGGGATATTATGGGATATGTGATATTATGTGATACTAACAGGGATAGGATTCTAGGACCTTCTTGGAGCCAAAAAATATGTCGAAATTGGACATCAAAAAATTGGATGGTGAATAGCGTGAATCCCCGTCCGCCCTGATACAAAATTGATCCGACGCAGAGCGTGCCAGTTTCAGGTTCGATTTTTTCAGAGACAATCCCAAGTTGGACGCATGGCTAGAGCTCGCATCCCAAACAATGGCTGTGTAGATAGCCATATCCCATGACGGATCCATGGTGCTGGTATATATATATATATGCTAACATGACTGGGGTATATTGATGGTAAATGTTACCATATATAGCATACATGGATCCTATGGGTTGTTAGCCACTTGATTTTTGTACAATCCGAGACAATCCGTTGTCCTGCCCATTCCTGGTGTAAATCATCCTTTTCGTTTGTTGCTGGAAAATCATGAAAAGTTGAATGAAGGGAGTTGAACTATTTTTGCAAGTTCACCTAAAGTGCTGTATATAAAAAGTCCCAAAAAGATGGAAATTGATCGAAATTCTTTCCAAACTAGTGAAAAGTTGAGGCACCCCAAAGCATCTATTGCTGATCCATGCTCTCTCGTCCTTGAGTTATACGCCATGCCGCCTTCTCGCACCAGCGGTGGTACCTGGATTCAGATCGGGGTGATGTGGTGGATCCAGTTGTGAAGCAAAGGTGTGGGTTTTACCCTCTGGTAAACTAACATAACTATGGAAAATCACAATTTTTAATGGGTAAATCCACTAGAAATGGCCATTTTCAATAGCTATGTTAGTTTACGAATTCAAAATCCAAGATCTGGAATTCATCAGAATGTGGATTGAAGTAGCAACATGAATTTGGAGTTCACGGCCAGGAAGTATGTGGCTTCAAAAAGAGAGCCGGCAGTAATGGGAGCCAGCAATGTCGTTTTTTTCCATGAACAACTGAAGGTCACCAGCAAAATAGGATTGGAACCGCAAGCAACGCATAATACGGTATAAAACGAAAACATATTGGGGAATTGCATCTGAGTCCAAAACAGGTTTATCAAGCAAAAACGAAATTTGACGCAGGGCTTGAAATGTTTGAAAAACAATCAGGGGATATTCTGGGCACCCAGGGGTGTTGCTCTGAAATTTTCTCAGTTCCGTTTTCTCTTTTCTCTTGTTTTTGGTGCATCCAACAATCATTACCCTGACTAAGAGGGTGGAGCTGAAGCAGGAGCGAGAATTATTGTTACCCTGTGGTAAACCAACATAACTATGGAAAATCACCATAATCACCATTTTTAATAGCTATGTTAGTTTACCAGAGGGTACCCTATGTTTACCCTTTAAAAATCCATCATTTCTAGATGAATTACCGCATAAAGTCGATGATTTTCCAGTCTGGTCAAAGTCAAATTACCAGACGGTAAATTAGACTAACTCCCATGGAAAACCCCAAATCCCATGGAAAACACTATACATTGGTTGGTGCTTTGGAACATTTATTTTTTTCCCATCTGGTTGGGAATTTCATCATCCCAACTGACTTTCATATTTTTCAGAGGGGTAGGTCAACCACCAACCAGCTATACATAGGCTATACATATCTATAAATTCCATAGAACCACCCCTTTTTTGGAAAATCACAATGTCCAATTGGAAAATCCACTATAAATGGTCTTTTTCAATAGCTATATATATATATGTATGTTTACCAGGCCGGGTATCTATAAATTCCATAGGAAAGCTCCCCTTTTTTGTTGCTAAATCCCTGATTTTTGACCATGATCCTCTCAGCTCCCGGCGACCATTCGGAGCCTGCAGAGCCCACGCGAGCGGAGCGGGCAATGGGAAGCTTCTCGGTGGTGTTTTTTGTTTTTTTGTCGATGGGATTTTAACATATTTTAACCATGAGAAATGGGACTTTCATGGGATTTGACCAGGCCAAATGGAGATTTTTTCACATTTTACCCTCTGGTAAACATTTACATAACTATGAAAGATCCACCATTTTTCATGAGAAATTTCACTATTTTGATGGTGATTTTCCATAGTTATGTAACAAATTACCAGAGGGTAACCATGAGAAATGGGACTTTCATGGGATTTCACGAGGCCAAATGGAGATTTTTCATGACTGGTTTGGCCTGGTTTGTAATGGATAGAAAGGGGTATGAATGGGATAAAACCAGCAAAAATGGAGTTTTATCCCATTCATACCCCTTTCTAGCCATGGAGATGATTTTCCAGCTTACTTGTTTTGCATTGGCAATCATCTCCATGATGTCCATGGCTAGCTGGAAAATCCACGATTTACTTCGAGGATTTTCCCGGCGAACTAAACAACAACGTGGCCAGTTTTTGGGATTTTAGTTCTTCATCGTTCGAGTTTGTTTCCCCGGTATTTTGTTGGGAAAAACTCTGAACAATGTAGAGGGCCCCCCCAAACAATTGAGGGGATCTGAAATATTGTGAAGACTTAAATAATTAGGACCAGGTTTGGGGCACCAAGGATCATAACACAAAACCTCAGGATAAGGCAGGTGTTCCATTCATTTGAATCTACTTTCAGTCTTTCATCCTCTCCTTCGTTCTTCCTTTGTTTCCTTTTTCTTGCTTGTTTTCTTTCCTTTCACCTTTTTTTCTTCCTTTGTTCTTTCTTCCTTCTTGATCTTTCCTTCTTGCTCTTTATGATTTGTTCTTCCGTTCTTTCTTCTTGTCCTTTGTTCTTTCTTTCTTTCTGTTTCTATGTGATGGAAACTTGATGTTGGCTAAAGATGACATTTATTGGTGAATCTTGGCATTAGTACAGGCTGAAGCAGCTGAGATTTTTTACTGCGATAGTACAGGTCTGGATCCACAAAAAGTGGGACTTTTTCTTGGACCTATTCTTTTTTGCTTCCTGAAAAAAGCATTAAAAACCATGGCTCTGGGAAGAAGGAGGAGAAGCACAGAAAGGAAACAAAGATATACAAAGATAACTTTTATTTTGCCCAACTTTAGAATCTAATTCTTAGGAAAAAAAAATACACTGTTCCCACGTTTTTGGTGGTGAATTCACAAGAACTTGGTGTGTCAGCCGTGAAAAAAAACGCCTCAGGCTACAACGAAGGCCTCGAGGCGATCTCCAAACGCTTACAGGAAGGGCTGGCTCGAGGAGATGTGTCTTGGCAACAAGGCGGGCTGGGAAGAACCACCCATGGAGGTGTCTTAAAATGGGGGCACCCCAATAGCTGGATGGTGTTTCTTTTTTCTGGAAATTCCTAGCAAAACATGTTTCATTTGTTTTCTCCTTTGCCTTAATTCTAGGGGAATATGTCATGCCTAGCGAGCTAAAACTAAGTATTGTTTTTGCAGGGTATCTACGATAAACCATGATTTAACCAATATAAGTGGGCTTAACTTAACATCCGGCCAAACAAGTTCATACCAACAAACATGGATTTGTCGAACACGATTGGGCTAAAAACCATCAAGAAATGATGGAATTTGACCATCCATTCACATTTGGATTTGGTTGGTCCACACGTTCACCAGAACTTCAAATTCAATACTGGTTGGTGGTTTGGAACATTTATTATTTTTCCATCTGGTTGGGAATTTCATCATCCCAACTGACTTTCAGTCCATCATTTTTCAGAGGGGTAGGTCAACCACACTTCCGTTCATCCGTTCAGCCATGATGGGATGTGTTCCTGTCCAATGATATGGGCTCACAGGCATGGCCATCATGAACATTGGGGAATCCTGGAATCCCCAGCTGTGAAAAGTGACCAGCCTTTCCCATAGGATCCATGGTGCTGGTATATATGCTAACATGACTGGGTATATTGATGGTTAAATGTTACCATATATAGCAGCACCATGGATCCTATGGGTTTTCGGGGGACCATCCTTCGCAAAGTAAAGAAAAGCCTCACGTCGCGACATCACAAAAAAATGATTCTTAGCATAGGGATTTTGTCCCTTAAAATTAGTGAATTATGATAATTTATCCAAATCTGAGATGCTTGTACAACAATTATTTGCAAATCTAAATTTGATAAAAACAATTGGGATGTTATAGCAGCTGATTGTTGAGCACCTGAGGTTTCTTTAAAAACAACACATATTTTAACACATGATATTTTATTCCAACAATATCAACACAATACGGATGAATTGAATGATTAATTGGGATTCCAATGGGATATATATATATATAAACCAGAATGAGAACGATGAGGTGATAAACCAAACTAAAATCACTGAGAGTTTAAGCGTAGTTCCCCTCAGGAGGCGGCTGTTGACTGGGCACAAGTGCTGCACTTGGCCCTGGATGTGCAGCAGGACTACATGGAGCGGGTGGCTGCCTCAGGGGATGGGCTTGGGATATAGAAATCTCAATCGAACAGAAATGAACAGAATATCATTGCATTATTTTATATCCCATAATCCCATGACGGATCCATGGTGCTGCCATATATGGATATATATGGTAACATGGATCCCATCAATATACCCCAGTCATGTTAGCATATATACTATATACCAATTATATACCATACATGGATCCTATACATGGATCCTATACATGGATCCTATACATGGATCCTATACATGGATCCTATACATGGATCCTATACATGGATCCTATGGGTACTATTTTGATATGAAGTTGGTAGGATTTGACCAACCTCAATCTTTTGAGGGGACGGGGGAGTGGACGGAAATGGGTGAGGATATGGGTTGCTCAGCACGTATCTGAAACCACAAAAACACGTGGAGATGCGGGTGGGCACGCCAACTTGGCTGGTACGCGTACCAGAAACGTGCTCCTTTTGCAGAACGTTCCTGCGAAACTGGCTCTGTGAGACCACACGATTCACCCTGAAAATTGCCCACCCTATAGTTTCAAACCATATCACAAGTGGAAACTTACGGTCACCTTCAGGGCTGATGGGCTGAAAATTGGGACCCAAAGTATATCATGAAAAACCGTACAGTATATTATATATAATATTATGTTATTTTAGCTAGGGCAACCCCCAAAAAAAGATAGAAGACACAAAAAATATGTGTCTATCTTTTTGGGGGTTACTTTTTGTGCAAATTCCATAGATTTGCTCGATCCTGGAAGCCGTTCAACTGGGTGGTTGGTAAAGAACCCGTTCAACTGGGTGGTTGGAAGATGCTTAGTATTTGTATGATTATCCTATTTTTGGATGCCCTCACTAGTCCCTGACATCCCACACACTGGACTAATTTGAAATTCCAGCGCACGATTCACGATACATTATGGCTGTGGCCATTTTCCACGGATCTGGCAGGATTCTTATGACAAACAGATCAATCCGGAAAAATCAAACACGCGAAAAAAAATGAACGTGAACATAGCGTGAAAACTCCGTGAAATAGACCGTTAGTTAGAAACCCATGAAAACCCTTCAAAACTTGGTGTTAATGTTCCATTTGTTTTCTGATGGTGTTTTCACGGTCTTTTCATCCGCCCCTGATATTTGGGCGGCTCTTGTTTGTGAGGGTGGATGAGTCTCAGGTGGTGAATTATCCCCAAAGTTTTGATAGCTCTGTCACTCTATTTATCATTGATGGATGATCATATAACTACCGTATCATAACATGGCCACTTTATAGATTTATATAGTGGTTGGTGCTTTGGAACATGAATTTTATTTTTCCCATCATATTGGGAATTTCATCATCCCAACTGACTTTAAGTCCATCATTTTTCAGAGGGGTAGGTCAACCACCAACCAGTTTGAGGGTGCCAAGTAAAGACACATGGGTGCACCAGAACGGACCCGTTAAAAAAAAAAAGATTTGTAGATCATTCAAAAGCCATCCTGGTAGATGATCTTTTTAGAAACACACAGCTCTCTCTCTCTCTATATATATATATATAGAGATCATAGATGATTTTAGATGATGTTAGATGATTTTAGATGATTCTTGATGTTTGTTTTAATGTTTTTTGATGATTTTTGATGATCTTAAATGATTTTAGATGATTTTAGATGATACTGGTAGATCATACTGGTAGATGATTTTTGATGATTTTAGATGCATATAATATAGTCCTATTAGACCGTGGTAGGTATACCATCTAATAGACACCATCAAGACCTGACACCATTAATAATCAGCCATATTTTCCAACACAAAAAAGATAATACCGGTAGATGATTTTTAGAATATATCATTCATAAATATATATATATATCATATATATATGTATCATATGTATCATATGTTTCATCTGCTTGTAGATGATTTTTAGAATATATATATATATATCATATATAATATTATAATATATATATATAATTATATAATCTGGTTTTAGATGATTTTTAGAAGATGAGTCAGCCATATGTTCGAAGATGAGTCAGCCATATGTTTCATATGTTCCAAAAATCCTCAGGAAACTGCCCTCCGTGCCTTCTATGTGGCGCTCTACGGCGCCAGCCGCAAAAACAAATTGCCGCGCGTGCCGGGGCCACTGCACGCGCTGGCGCGGGCCAACCCGGCAGGCTCAGTGATCCCGCTGAAGCTTCGGAAAACCCATAGGGAAACCATGGGGAAACCATGGGGAAACCATGGGAAAATGGTGAAAACCATAGGAACATGTAGGAAAATTAGGTTTTTTAACCAACAAAAATTGGAGATTGAATGGGATTTATAGTCATAGCCAATGTATGATACTAGTATTCAGCATTTACTGATGGAGGTTGCCAGTCATCGCGCTGATCCCCGTTCTTTTTTGGCCCATTGGTTTCAGGGAACATCTTAACCGGAAACATCCGGAAACCATGTTTTTTTCCATGGATTATAGGGGTTTCCTGTGGTTTCCTGTGGGCTTTCCCTTCACTAATTTCATGATTGGGATTTGAGCAGGATTTAACTATGAAATACTATGAACATCTATGAACTCAGAGGAATCTAATGGGATTTCAATGGGATTTTAATGTAATTCCCCATCGTTTTCAATTGTTTTCCACCTATATTTGGGCGGATGGTGGTTGTGAGAAAGTTCTTCCAGGCAGTGCCTCGACGGTGGCGGCGCAGATGCGGCAGCTGCAGATTTCCTTGCCGGAAGCCTTGCGACAGGCGCAGATTTCTGGGATCTGAGCCCAGAAAATGGCCAGGAAAAATTGGGACCCACGGTGATGAACCCATGGTTTTAGATGGTTGAAAAGGGGCTAGCCGCGGCTAGCCCATTTTCAAAGAAAGCCATTTCCTGGAGAGAATATAAGGGATCCTGTGTTCAATTGGTCAACCAATAACAAGAAATATATATATATACACACCTTATTTAGTATTAATAGTAATACTGATGATATGTATATCTATATATGATATGATGATATGATATGTATGTATGATATAAAATAGTAGTCAACATAATTCACTAAGAAATATTAAGAATGATCATGATCATGATGGTTTAAAAAAGGCCAAAACGGTATCAATTGACCCTTTCTGAAGTCTTCGACGC
>CAMXCT020004323.1:230000-424771 GCA_947184155.2 Cladocopium goreaui
AGTTCAATTCTGATATATTTCTCCATTTATTCTGAAAACTGAAAACCCTCAATTTGTTCTTGTTGGGAACTAAATCTCCACTTTTACAAGGCTTGGTAAATGTCCCATGGAGATTTTGGGTTTTCAAGTATTTGTTGGAGATTATATCCCCAATAGTTCCAAGAGTGTGTGACAAATTAGGACGTTTACCAAGTCCTGTTTTACCCTCTGGTAATTTAACATAGCTATTGAACATGGTCATGGAAATAGTGGATTTACCCATTCAAAATGGTGATTTTCCATGTATTTCATGGTGATTTACCTATGAAAAATGGTGATTTTCCATGTAATTACCATCGTTCCCTAGGGATTGGCATCAGCTCCGCTAGGATTGGCATCCTCTGTGGCCCCAGCCGCTCGGATCGACCGCATGGTGCCGCCGGCGCCGGTGGTCCGGTCCGCGTGGAGGTCTCGGAGGTCCGGTCCGCGGCGCAGCAGGTCAGCATGGTCTGCTGGGAAGTGCATGGAAGTCATCCTGAAAACAGGGTAAATTATAACCATACTGCTATGGGATAATATGGTAGTTTTTGATGGAACAATATATATATATACACCAATAATCAACAATCAACCATATTATAAATCTGGGTAAATTTCATCACGACCGAAGCCTGTTCTCGGACGGAACCCTGGTTTATCCTGGTTTATTTGAGGGGAATCATCCCCAGCCATGGCCTTACAATTCAGGTTAGTGAAATATTATTTCATTTACCCAGATACTCCATGGGAGTATCATGGGATCATGGAGATATGTGGATACCTTTCGGGGTTGAAAATTTCCGAGTTCTTTGGGTGGACTTTTTTATGGTTACTGTGGGCATCTATGGGCCAACAGATGTTCAGTTTAGCTTCTGGAAGTCCAATCTTCAACCAGCTGATTTTTTTTTTGGCCCAGAAATCTGCAGAGTTTGGTCATGACAATGTTGCAGCCATAGCCTGATTTACAACAGACAATTCCATGAGGAATATGTGGGAACAAGCAGCAAACATTGGGATTGGACTGGTACATATATATATATATAATATTTTGTATGTATATGTATGTATATATATGATTATAATTTATTGTAAGTGTTTCAATAAGGACATTATGACACCAGCAGATTTGGCCATTTCTGATTTTCCCTCGAATTCGTTTAGGGAAAAAAAGTACAGGAAGCCCTGAAAATGAAGGTCCTGGCTTCTCCGAGCACCACATTTCAGGGTACCCCAATGTGGATACATTTCTATGTATTCATGTTGGGCGCTGAATAGAGCAACCAGCTACCAGATTCAAACTGAAATGAGACTGAGCCACCCCTGTTGAGTCAGAGATATGCAGAAGAATCACGGAATTGGGAAACCATAAATTTGTGTTTGCATTTTGTAATGGTATGAAATTGCGACATCAATGGTTTGAAATGGACGGTGTTTTTGTTCTCCTTAAGTCCCTCAGGTGTTTGTGAAATATGTGCAATTGGTTGAGTCAGTTTGATTTCCACTGTTGTTGATGTTTGTTTCAAAAGTTGAGTCATTTCTATTGGCAAAATATCCCCCTGTTCTTTGCTGAAAGTCACCATGTTCATATCAGTCACCACCATGTCTCACATCCGATAGGCCAATGCCATCCGTCGCCATCCGTCGGCAGGTGACTGTCCTCCCAATGCTTCTGGTGGCGCTGTGCGTTCCTTGTCATGTGGGCTTTTTGCTGCTGAAAAATCGGAGTGTCGGAGCGGCTTAAAGCGTAGCCGCTACTGTCTTTATCTGGTTGGTGGTTTGGAACATGAATTTTCATGGTTAATCTACGGTTAATCCATGTTTAATAATGGTTAATAATTGGAATAACAATATATCTGGTTGGTGGTTTGGAACTTTTTTTTCCATTCAGCTGGGAATAATCATCATCCCAACTGACGAATTCATATTTTTCAGAGGGGTAGGTCAACCACCAACCAGTTATGATATGATGATCCCTAGCATATCTAAATGATGTGTGATTTTTGTCCTGGATAATTTTTATGGCACATGTACTACGGAGTCTTTGGGTGGAAGTATAACTTCGGATTTAAGAGCTCAGATTTAGCTATCGTATCGTATCTATGTATTGTATTATCACATATTACGGCATAAATATCTATATTGCTAATTGAGGTACAGGTGATAGGAAAAGAAGGCAACCATTTCAATGGTGATGCAACATTTGCTATGATAATGTCCTTGTTTGGCAATACCAGATACTAATTTATGCATGTTTGGCGTTTGGAATTATCAATTCTACTATTTTTATCGTTTTCATGCCAAAATTTAAATATGTTCTTAAGTACTGCAGACCCCCTTTTTTGCTGGTCAAACTCAGGTTTTCTTAACAAAGCCATCATTTATGCTGCTTGAATCATCACATGCATTGGTTCACCACCTACCATCATTTTTTGGTCTTGGAAGGGACAGTGCTGGTGCTCCTGCTGGCTTTATCCTAAATCCCTCCTTTTTTCTTGCTTAAAAACTGCATATATATATAGATATCCAAATATATATATACAATATAATCTATATATATATATATATCCATTTATACATATATATATATAAATACAGATCAGTGTTTCTATTGAAATTCCATGAAATTCCTACGAAAACTAACATGACCCATGGGAAATTACCGTGTCCCACCGTGGCCCACCGAGCTCTGCCTCTGTCGCCACTGGCGCAGCGACGTCGGAGCCGCCACATGCCTTGCGCTGGGCGCGGTGCTGGCGGAGAAGTCGACCGAGCCACGTCGCTGGGCGAGACATATGGCGGAGAGGACGTTTTTGGGGGTTTCACTGTCAACCATGGGGGTGTTAACCAGGGGATAGGTTATTAAATGTTATTTTAATGGGTTTATTTGTAATATAATACAATATAATAATATATATATATATATGTATAATATAATATAATATAATATAATTTAATATAATATAATATAATTTAATATAATTTAATATAATATAATATAATATTATATTATATAGTATAGTATAATATAATATAATACAATATATTATAATATATTTTGATATAATATTTAATATGATATGTTATAATATAAAATAATATAATATATTTTTAAATATTTAATATAATATATAGTAGAACATAATATAATATGATATGATATATATATATACATTATCTAGTGGGTTGTAATTACAACGCTGCAATGGTGTTTAAGGTGAAACAATCAACAAACTATTGAGGTTTGTACCTCTAAACAACTTGGATTTGCTAATGGATCGTGCTGAATTTTCCGATTGCTTCAGCCACTATTAAGGCCCCTTGAGCAAATGCATGACAATGGTGGTTTAGCCAGGGGAAAACAACAGACAAACATGTACATGCTCATGGAAATCTAGCAGTTTGTCTAGTTTGGTATGGACAATACTGGAGGGTTCATTTACGATAAACAACAGTGGAAACCTTCAACAAGGACTGGTTATTTGAAAACATGCTTTGAATGGGCTATAATCTTAGTTTAGGATTCCCAGGATTAAGGCCCCTCCAGTTTATGAATAAAGGGTACCAATTCGAACAGTAATCTATCACTATGTGTTGGTAACCACCCCAATTAATAGCTAGGGTTTATTCATGTGGGTTTCGCTTTAGATGGGATGATCAAATGGCGATTTGCAATGTAAAGGCTATATGGTAAGAGGGATGATGTTTACCTTCAACAACCGGCGGTTTAAGTTCTAAAAATGTGGGCCCTCCGGTAATCAGCCATGGCAATTGAAAATCCCTCGAAAAAAATTAGAGGTTTGCCTGGGATGATCATCTGTAAATCTGGTGGATTTCAAAATATTTCAAGACTGTGGGTTTTGATGATGAACTAACACTAACACTAACAAGCATGATGTGGATTTCAAGAATGTGGATTTCATTGAAAATCACCTGCAATGATGAACTAACACTAACAAGAATGTGGGTTTTGCTAACCAGTCGACAAACTCCATGGCATCCATCAGACTGTACCATAAAACCAACCGACCTCAATGGTGTTGCGCATCCTTAAGGGTAGGTAGTTTATATATGTTTATACGGTATAAACTGGGCATAATTAGTGCCAATATGTCCACATATTGTCTCTATATACCTGGCTAAAAAAGTAGTTTCAAACATGTGTTTGAACATCTACAGTAGCCCTTTTCCATACCCGAGGATAGTCCAAGTATTCCAGAAAAACCGATACACAAAATAGTGTCATGAGCCACTTGCTGGGATGCACACCTTACTTGGGATACCATGGGATGGTGGATACCTTGGGATACCACAATTTACTGCGTAAACCTTTGTCAATGGGAGATCTCCAGGATCCTAAAGTGGAGGTACCATATTTCTGGCCATATTTTGCTGGTGATATCCACTGAAAAATAGGCCTGAACAATAGGCCTTATATATGGTAGGTACCTCCAATAAATCGGATCCTGAAATTCCCACTTTGTGAATCATGGGGATAAGAGTTCCCCTGATCCACCGTGGCAGTGGTGGTCAAGTTGAACACGACTTTGTGACCCAAGTTTCACGAAGGACTTTTCTCTTTAAGCCCATCGTCATGTTTTCAATAAACATGGAGGTTTAAGCAATGAATAGTGGGTTGTTTGGTAGTTTAATTGTGGTTTTCCCCCAGAAAATATGTTGAGTTAACGTGAGCTCACCATAAATGACCGTAAATGGTCATATAGCTTATATATATTATATATATAGCTTATATATAGCTTATATGACTGGCTAAACCTTTGTGAATAGTAGGGATAATGGAACTTAGAAAACCATTCATCAACCAATAGCTTTCAGTTCTCGGCGTGGCCAGGCCGCGAAACTGATGAGATGGGAATTTTCCAAACCTACGGGACCTATGGGGCATTGGTTGGAGGAATATCATCTGCATGAAAGCCTTAAAAAGAGAGGACAAAAACCCATAGGTTGATCGATTTTCCCCTTGAATCCATCCATTCTGACGTCGGTCATGAAGACCGCGACCGCTAAGGTCCTACCGTAAACAGTGCAGAGAGCGAACTTCAGCTGCAGATGTTTTGGGCTGTTGGATGGCCATGGAACCTTACTTGGAGGGACAGTACCAGATATAAGGCCTATGTAAGGGCTCTGTAAGGGAATATACACACGCAATTCACACGCATATACCCACGGAATATCGCCTTATATGGTACAGTACCTCCGTTTTAGGGTCCTGAACACCCCACTGATTTGTTGATTCAAGTTTTGACTCATATCATATCAGATCCATTATGTTTATTTTCAAATCATATTTGGGATGATGACTAATAAAAAATCCTGGGGGTTGGAAACCAGCAACTAGTGTGAATGTGTGTGTGTGTCTAAATTTTGGGCTACAGCAACATCATATGGTTTTGAGATATTTTGAGAGGAACATGAAATTATGTGACTTCTGCATTGATGATGTTACATAAACAAGCTGCTTCAAAAGCAGTCCTGACTCCTTGCGGCCTATAAGCTGTCACGCGTGCGTATTGAACACCCATCAACCATGGTAGAAAGTAGGGGCTTTACACAGGTTTGGGACCCCAGTTATGGGGTGGTGTTGAACATATTAGAGGGATGGGAGTATTATCCCATCATTACTGGTTGGTGGTTTGGAACATTTTTTATTTTTCCATCTTTGGGAATAATGATCCCAACTGACGAACTCATAGTTTTCAGAGGGGTAGGTCTACCACCAACCAGTTATCATCCCTGTATTCATCATGCTTAGTTATCACAATTGTTGTTGATTAAATCCCTTTTTTTTCCGCTTGTAAAAACGCGCTATAAAACGCATGTGTATGTCCCTGTTTGAAACACCCATGGAAGCTTCAGTTCCTCTGGGATCAACCTTTTCAGGCTCCGTATGTTTTCCGGTAACCGTGGGTACCTTTGAGGTCTCACAGCATCCGGGTAACGAATGTGCAAATCCTATTAGAATCCCAATGTTTATCCTATTGGAATCTCAATAAATCCCATGTAAACCCTCTTAAAGCCTATTAGAATCCCAGACATTGTCTGCTTAAGATTCCAGTTGCGATTGGTCAGATGAGTCGAATATACATGAAATAACACCGTTCGACAAATTCTAATCCCATCATTGATGGATATTCCGCCCAACTTCGGGACTCCAAAAAGTACAGGGCTGTATCACATACCCAATTGACAGTGGTTCTCTCAGTATTGAACACGTTGACTCAGATCATTTGGCTCCCAAAAAAGTGGAGCGGCGTGTCAGAGAGGTTTTGGATTTGAATGGACCGAGTCTGAAGTGAAATAAAAAAGGGCAGCCCAAAGGGTCCACCGCTGAGGATCGCAACATCTTCTCCACGGAGAACCTGGAGAGGTTCTCGAATGTTTCCCCTCCATACTGGCCATGATTTTCATCTCTGGGAAGACCCACCCTGATACACCCTTAAAGGATGGCCTGAAGAAAGGGGATACAGGAATTCATGCCCTAATAAATCTAAGTATTCAATTTAGACCTAGTTACTATATAGATGATATTCAGATATTGAGTTACAAAGTATACTTAAGTATTCAATACTCAAAAATCACCAGTTTCCTTGGTTTATTGATGTTTATTGCAAGCAAGCTTCGCCAAATCCTCGCAGGTGCGGCTTTGGCAAGGCTTCGCACCGGCTCCGAGCTCGCTGTAAAATTCGCGGTTTTCTGGGCTGTTTTCATGGGCTCATGTGGTAAAAACAGACGTTTTTGGAACCTTTTTTGCCAGCAGAAAATGGTTGTGTTGGTATCTAAGTTGTCGAAAATCCCCAGCGAAAATGGAGAATTGACGGGGCCACCTCCTGCCACGTACCAGATCGAGGATTCACATCCAGCTTCAAATGCTCCGATGTGCATTCTGATGTTCACCCACATCATTCTATTGTATCATATTGTATCATATTGTATCATATTGTATCAAAGCAATTATTTTTCGTCAACCATGCTATTGTGGTTACAGTAGTGAAGTAATGTATGTGTTTTCTGAACATTGGCACAATCATAGCACCAACTGATGGGACAATTGTGTTTCATGTTTGGATCCCCTCTTGTAAACTAACATAGATGTGGAAAAACCCAGCATTCGTAAGTCGTTTTGGGGAAACCATCAGGTTTTTCATATCTTTTGTATGATTCCCCCAGGGGAGTAAGGGGATCCCAATGACCACATAGCAAGGTTACCTCGCATTGAATTGTGTTGAATCTGCTTATTAAACCCCCATCTAGACTCTAGACCCAGAATTGATCATAATTTCCTTATGATGGGTATATGGCAGTGTGTCAAAACCTTGTACCCCTGGTGAACATCAAAATAGCTGGTAAATGGATGTTCATCCCACTAAAAATGGTATTAATAGGTATTGATCCATACCCATATGAGTGGGCATGTATCTGTATCACCATTCAATCACCCACATCTCCAATTCCCATCTCACGTTACGCATCTCCCCCGGGAAGCTTCGCCGTTCAGAAGTCGAACTCGACGAACTCGACAGGAGTTCCAGAAAAGCTTTGCCCGAGGTTCGGATGATACGGTGGATGGTTGCGAAATCCTGCACCAGTTGATAGATGGTAAACACCATATGGTTGAAACATCCCATTATTTAAATAAATAGGTGGGTTTCAATGGTTTCAACCATAGAAACACCATTTATAGGTGGGTAAACATCCCATTATTTATAGGCTTTCAACCATACCAGGTGGTGCAGGATTTCGCAACCATCCACAGTATTTTAAGGGATAACTCGAAAAATGTGGTAATGTGGGATTTAACAAGCCTACCATAAAGCTACCATGACTGGGGATAGTTTGTTAGCCATAGAAATGGTCATGGGAACAGTTGAATAATTGTTGGGTTTACCACATTATCCCATTGAATACCAATAAAGCAACTGTTTCATGGGATATGGTCTATTAAGCATCACATTTCAGGGTACTGGTACCCTATTCTCAGACAAACTCAATAATTACCAGATTGCACATGCGTAATCAATTGAAAATCGGAGATTGTCAATCCAGTTGGTGCTTGGTCAAAGATTATTACATATAGCTAATATTGCAATATATTGCATATATTATCATATATTCCAGTCTCTGAAATATTGAAAATGGGGAGAATTACTCCAAGGAATGACAAGAATCTGGCAACACACATGAAGACATTGGATATCCAACTTCTCAGCAAGTCAAGATATACAGTGATGACTAACGACTATGTAAGCAGCAAAGGGGTACTGCAGATCAATATTGGACCCCCAGTAAAGCGCATGGTTTTATGTTAAGATGGCTACTTAATGCTAGTTACTTCCTCAGCAAAACTGATACTCACAAAGCTCACCCATTCTTAGCTCATTCATAATCATTCATGCATTAATCATCATTAATCCTTTGTTAAATTTCTTATTTTTGGCTCTCAAACATCTCAGTCACTACCTTAGTTAATTCTTCATACTTTGGACGAAATCCTGCGTTAGTAGATGGTTCATCCCGCTACTCTCCCATTATTTAGAGGCTGTTCTATCAATAGCGACGAAGTGGTGCAGGTTTTTCAAAAAGTGGATATAAACCATTAGTTATAGCATGTTAATGCATGTTATATGTAATTTTATTTTTGTTCTCCCAACTTTTTTTTAGCCATTGCTATATATATATATATATATAGCAAACCCGAAAAATATACAAGTTACACAAGTAAGTTGGTAAAATCCCACTCAACTAGTTGAACATTACGTTTCTATCCTTTTGGGGGGTACTATATAGATATATGACCTGCTATAACTATATATCATTATATCTCTATCTGACATGAACAAACATAGTTGTTGTTGTTTTTTTACCGTGGTATACCATGGCTCGATTATAATTAAGTTATGACACCATCGTTGTTTCTTTCAGTTACCATGGTTTCATGATTTATTCTGTTTATTTTGCATATTACATATATATATATATATTATTGACTTTCTAAACAACAGTGATAGGTGATATCTATAGATTTTTGTTTATCCACAGTGTTGATTGCTTCGCCGGACACCTCAGGCACCTCAAAGCCTTCATATTCATCGGAGGCAGCGACAAAACAGGATTTGTTTGTCACTGTCGGGATAACATGGGATATATGGATTAACAATGGTTAACAAGGGGATAACGAATGGTAACGAATGAACATTCTATCCGGTTCTGAGAATGTAACCCAAAGTGATAGGTATAATATGACTAATAGTGACTATAGTCTATCGTATCCCATTTATAGTAGCGATAAAACTATTGGTAAATGAACGGTTAAAACATGGAATAAACTGTCTATGAACTGAAGGACAAAGTATTGGTTATGGGAAATAGCTGGAAAAACACCTTATAGTCTATAGTTATGGTCGTTATGTGATTTGTTTATGGGATAACTGTCACTTTGGATAGCTATAGGTCACTATAAACTCATTGTTTACAACACATATGTAGTTTGTTTGTGGGACATAATCTGGGGGTCGATGAACTGAAGGATGCACCAGCAATTGTTTCGATGTATTAATCATAAACACATGGGACTTTTCAGAGAACAATGGGGATTTTGATTCCCTAAAAACGGTGATATATCAGCGTTAGATGATGGCTAAACCCCGCGGAATGTTTTTCTGCCAAGTCTCAGGAGGAATGAAGCTCTGGAGAAATTACAACGACCGAAAACGTCGCGACGGAAAACTCGAATCCCGGATGGTTGGCCTTGTTTCAGGCTGGAAAGAGTCAAGGTGCGGACAAAGGTCAGCTCCGCAAAGGATCGAAAGCTGCTGAGCATCGTGCAGCAGAACGCGGAGATGCTCAAGTTGATGTGGTTCCTTGTAACTTCATCGCAAAAAGAGTTGGATGCTCAGCCGTGGTGATGATGAGGGGATTGTATATGTACTATACAGATAACATTGGAGATATTGCTATATATATATATATATTATATATAGATCATGTATGTTTTCCATGATGTGCACTATGATATACTATAAATATATTTATATATACATAATATACACATATATACACATACAAAAAAAACACCAGAATTAGATGCAGAGGAATTCCAAACCAACAGAATTGGTTGCAGGGGAACGTAGAATCATCATAGATAGGTGCTGTTTAGGCCTCACCAAAAGCATCCCAAAATAGAGGTCCCAATGCTTGAACGGTTTTTATCGTTATAGATGACATATGATGGCATGGGATTCTCCAATTTGAATCAACGGTGCTAAACGTAGGGAATGGATGGGTTGCTGGGGGTTGCTGGGATGATGAAATTGATAGCTAGCCAGTGGATCATTCCCGAAAATTCCCTATGTCTAGCACAAGTAAGTCAATCTCATTGCCACTTGGAGGACCTTAGGGTCAAACCCAGTGGTGAAATCCGTCCAATGTTCGTGGACCAAATCGAGCCAACCACCTGGCATTGGCGATCATTTTTTGCCACAGCCAATTATTTCCACCTACATCCATTATCATTGTTATATGAGTTATAATCCATTATTATCAATTATAATCCATTATTATCAATTATTATCCAATTATGATCCATTATAATCCATTATGATCCATTATAAATTATAATTCATACTCAACTCAAAGAGATTTCATCTTTTCAGCAACTTCTCCCTGCCAAGCCATTGACACCGCTGCGGGAAAGCTCGGCAGGGTTCATGGCATGGATATCCTTCGCGCTGGAACGACGAGTCACGACCTTGGCCTCAACACTGGGTCCAGCTGGGGCTGCGGCTGGCATTTTTAGTGTGGAAATATCACGCCATCCCCCATGCCATGGGTCGCAAAGATGTGTATTTTTTTCAAATCTCAACAGTCTTAACAATCTGTTTGTGTAACCAGTGGTTCTCGCTCAAGTTCAGCAACAACTGACTTTCAGAAGTTGCAAGAACAAGCATGGAGATGTTGTAGATACCAGTAGCGTATGGGATGGCTACCTAGGGGCATCAACGGATTGTTTTCATGGATGCGGATGGGCGGATGGTCACCCCAGTTCCTGCAAATGGCACACATCCCAGGCACCCAATAGTTGTGAAATTGTTTTTTTTTCAAACAAAAACACCCAAAAAACGGCAATGATTTATCAACTATAACTGGTTGGTGGTTTCAAGCAGTTTCTATTTTCCATAATATATGGGATAATCCTTCCCATTGACTAATATGTTTCAAGATGGTTAAAACCACCAACCAGATACCCTCTGGTAAACTAACATAACTATGGAAAATCACCATTTATAGTGGATTTTCCCATGAAAAAATGGTGATTTTCCATAGTTATGTTAGTTTACCAGAGGGTAATGATACCAACATCTTCCCAGAATGGCCATCCGTCATGGTCCTGTAGAGTTTCTCTGTCATCGATGTGTCATCAATGTGCAGAGATAGACATTAGACATTAAGAGTCGACCTGTAGAAAGGGTCTTTTGAAAACATATATCAATATATTATATTGTAATATATATATATATATATATCATATCTCCACTGAAGTTACCATTTTTGAATAATCATTGAAATAATCAGCTTTTGAATCATCCATTGAATCAGACTTGAATCCATCTTCCAGGTGCAGCGATGATTGATGCTGGCAAAAACAAGGACAGCGCTTTCTTCGTGACAGCGCCATGGTGAATTCTGCGTTGTGTTCCTCTGTTTTCCAGCTCCAATGTGGCCAAGATAGCCAAGTCACATTGATTGGCCAACTTCGAAGAAGATATAGCCTCATTGTGACTTGGCAAAAAATACCATTATACCCTCCATCTATACCATTGTTTGATTGAAATGATATCATACCACCCAAAAACCATCCATCTATACCCCCATGATACTATACGGATGATATCCCCAATCTGTGGTGCACCACGTTCCATCCACTTCCTCTGGCCAGGATCTGGCAGAGACATGGTCCAGCTGGGGACTCAGGATCTTCCGAAGATTCGATGGTTCTTCGACATGGGGGATTTGTCATCTACAAAAAGTGAAGATTTGATCTTGAAGATTTAATAGATCTTAATGACAATTTACTAGATCTGAATGAGGATTTCATAGATCTTAATGATGATTTGATAGATCTTAATATAACTAATAGAACAAAAAAACCTTAAGATTAGATAGATCTTGAGTAAGTTTTAATATAACTGACAAACACTTACGATTTGATAGATTCTCATAGTGATTTCATGATGAAAACATGTATTTGGCCAATGACAAGTGGTAAACAATTTTGTCTGACACATGGATTATATGAGGATTTAACGAACAAACGCATGGATTGAATAGTGATTGAACCATCCAAATAAATGAGATGTAACCCTCTGTCTGAACATGAATAATTTAACACATATGGCAAGTCAAAGTGGGGAATGATGATGAAGTAACCATCAATTTGTTTTAGGTACCCCACTCTCAGACAACCCAAGTGTCGCCCAGCTTTGAAGTGGGGGTTCAAGCAACTAGCTGTCAGTAACTCGCTAAATGAGTTTCATATGGTTGATGTTGAATGATTGTTCAATCAACCAAATAATATATAATTGCGTCATATTGTGCCTTAGCTGGTCCTCTTCGACCAGCTCAGAAAGCACAGGGCTTAAGGCTGGAAGCCCAGCCTTTCGTCGCAACAGATCTGCTGAAGAAACCCAGTTTGGTGGTGCCAACTTGTTCAAACCATTCCAACTCTTGCTGCATCCAGACAGGGTCAGATAGGATTTGGATCCCTCATCTATAGTTACTATAGTTCAGTATCAGGATTTATTTATTTATTACTTATTTAATTCAGTTTCAGTTCAGTATCCCTCATTTAATATTTATTTATCTTTACTAAAATCTATTGCCATCATCGAGTGGCCCCCCACAAACTGTTTTGGTGTAGATGATGACCTTGGAACACGCTACTCTCTGGCGACAGGGACGCTTTCTACTAGGGGAATCTACTCTTCATGGCGGATCAAACCCTCCACCCCCTCTGAACTTCAGATCACTTCCAGCACGGTCAAACGTGGGGTTTGCAGCGAACATGTTTAAACTTATGTGTGGGGCTGGTTTGAACATGTTCCAGGTGAGCGATGGAGGAAATAAAAACGGAAGAGCGAAACAGAATCTCTTGGAATTCGTTTGTTCTTCTTGACGAATCTCGAGGAAATTGATGAAACTCATCAACCTTTGCATGTCCATTCAGACGGCGTCATCAATCATAGAGGATTTGTTTAAACATATTTAAACATGTGCTTAAAAGTGTTTGAACATGTTTAGACAGATTCGCTAGGGTCCTTTACTACTCTGGATTATATAGTTTAAACGTTTTCGGTTTCAACATCCTTGAAACAAACAAAAAAATGGACCGTTAAATATGTTTAAATCAACCCTAGGCCAAACCCTGATGCACATTAACAAATCTTAAGGGCATTTGTGTGATTGTAGATGTTCTGGCACAGATGATGGGTCTTGATTTGATTTACCGAAACTGATTATTGCAAAACAGGCACCATCAAATACCGTTCCTTCGCCATGGATTGGTCCTACTTCTTCGGTGATAAAAATGGTTACCGTCCCTTTCAAACTTCAGTTATGTAAACAGATAAGACATGATAAATTAAATGATAAGACATACCTAAAACTTCAGACATGTTTTTTTAATTCGATGACTTGACTTTGATGCTTTTGGTCTACGACTGTTGCACATTTCCCATGTTCCCGTCACATGACGCCTTTAAAAAAGGGGTGGTTCCACCTGACCGCCCCTCAGAACCGGAACAAGATGATCCCGATGCAGAGGCCAAGGAGCGACTTCGACTGCAGAGGCTCCATGGCGTTTCGTGGGGATTTCAGCATCGATGAGAATTTGTATGGAATTTGTGGTTGATTTATGATGGATAGGATCCATATGGATCCATGGTGCTGCTATATATGGTGCTGCTATATATATATATATATATCCCATGAATATACCCCTTAAATGGATGTTAGCTTTTTTTACCAGCACCATGGATCCGTCATGGGTGATGGATTGGATGATTGATAGGTTTTTGAATTGGGTTATGATAAGTTGAGAAGATCCATAGGTATATGATTGAATGATATTGAATGTTATCATCCAACAAAAAATATCAAAAAATCAACGTAAACCAACATACCTGGGCGGGCACCACAAATCGTGGCAATCATTCAAAGTCATTCAAATCCTCCATTGATCTCCATTTATTTCGTAGATTGTTGAGGACACTGGAGGCTCGACCAGTATCCCCTTTTCAATGTTGGCTATATGCCGAGTATGTCTTGCCGTACTTGTATCCCCGTTGTATTTCTTTATCGGAGCTGCTCGTTCTGGCTACGCGAGGCTGGTTGATGCCTTGAGAGCCAAGCGGAGAAGAGAGCAAGGTGTGAGGATTTTTCGGCCTAATTTCATCCAATTCCATAAACCTCTATTGAGGATGTTTTTTGGCATTGGGTTTACCACATGAGAGTCCATTTTTTGCTAAATGTTTAGTATGTGAAAGGTAACCTGCAATAATTTTCACAGTGCTAGGTTCAGCCGCCGAGGGGTCTGAAGTTACAATCAATAGTTAATAGTTGTTTAACCATCGAACATCAGGATAATCATCATGTGGTTAATGGCACCAGTTGTGAGCAGGGATGTGTCTCCGGTAGCTTGTGAGAACTGAGAAGAATCGGGATATGCCGAATGTCGAGGTGTATATCCGATACAATGTGGTTCGAACCAATCAGAAACAATTCAGTTATTTCACTGCAATCGTTGGTATAAACAAAATATAAACAAATATAAACATATATAAACCTCTAATATAAACCCTCCGAATTATTTGAGGTGTATGGCAATGGGATTACCTCATTAACAAAATGTCCTTTCAATTTCCTTGATGGTCTCGCTGATATTGATCTCTAGCCTCCACCAATATCATCGAATATGGCCATGACCCAGGATCCGATTTATTGGAGCTACCGATTCCATATATCTTTGGCCTATTTTTCAGGCCGAACTTTCAGGGGATATACACTCAATTCATATGGCCAGAAATATGGTACGTTTATGTTCTGTACCTATTTTAGGATCCTGAAATTACCATTGAGAATATAAATCCTACTAACGAAGAACTTTAAGTATGATGATAGTGATGATAGTGAGAATATAAATCCTACTTTGGAACATTATATATTTTTTTCAGAGGGGTTGGTCAACCACCAACCAGATTTGAACATGTGGAAAAACCCTTTGGATCATCCCCCGCCCCGCTCCACCATCGTTCATCGGTTGGACCGATGACTTGGATACCCCAAGAAACATCGTTAACAAAAAATGAATCGAAACCGACAACCATGTTTTTTAAGCCTCAAAGATAGGAGTTTCCTGCAGATCGTCCTGGATTTGTAGTGGGTTCATGTCCAACATTTGCAAAATTGATATCGAACTATCCGAGCCTGTGTACCGCTAGCGAAGTTAGTGTTTGAGTAATGACAAATTGTAAGACACCTAGTTATTTACTCACTTTGGGACCTTTGTTCGTGTCCTTGCATTGTTAGTGTCCTTCAATTCAAGGAATTATCATGACCTAGGTCATTATCTATGATTTTCTATGGCTTTACACTATGGTTATAGCTCTAAATCCATCCATAGTTCAATTCAATTCGGATCAAATCATGACCTTTCCGGGCTCAGCCCAGCAGGCGAGGACTTGGAGATTGACCTTGCTTCGGAGGCAACAGGAAGTGCAGCAGGCGAGGACAAAACGATGATGGCATCGGCGTTGTTTATCCCGTGGATTTAGGTACCACATATGGAGTGTATAATATATACATATATGGTTTGAGATCATAATTAGTGTAAACCATGAAAAGTGCTGAAACATGGAAGATCCTGAAATTATGTTGCAATATGTTGTATAGTTTCGTTACTAGCCGATGTCATCAAACATGGTTGGGAAATTCCAGAACTCAATGCGGCATTTCCCAGCTAGCCATATTTGATTACTAGAGGACATCTGATATTTTGCTACTTTGATGCATCATATTGATGGATATTGATGGTCATTTCAGAGTGGATCAAAAGCCTATGAAATACTCAATGCTGGGGATTTTTTAGAGGATCTTCAATGCAGCCAGGGTTTCGACACAGCCATTACACCAGCAGTCCAGTGTTGCTTTCACGGTTACCCTCTGGTAAACTAACATAGCTATTGAAAATGACCATTTATAGTGGATTTTCCCATGAAAAATGGTGATTTTCCATAGTTATGTTAGTTTACCAGAGGGTAAAACATGTGAGTTCCCCGGCCCCTACAAGAAAAGTTTGGGAATTCAACCAGAAAGCATGGAGATTATCTCCCACCGAGGTGGGGATTGGGGGATGAAAAACCAGAAAGCAGTGATTTCCCAATGTTCTAAGAATGGTTTAGGCTTTACGAACCAGCAACATAGCAATGAACTATGGCCCATTTATAGATGGATATAGATGGTTTACCTATTAAACATTGTGATTTTCAATTAGTTTAGCAACAATAATGTTTATGAGGGCGTATTATGTAACCATCCATGGTTGGGGGGGGTCACCCAAAAGGGAGTGGCAATTGAATTCCCATGAATAAAGTATATATAATATATATATATATATTCCTTTATTCCTTCTGGTTATGTAGCGATTTGCCATGGAAAATCAGCATTTTCAATGAGGGAAATCATCAATACATCATCTATAAATGCGCCATGTTCATCCATGTTCCATAAGTTCCATAGCTATATGAATTAGCCTCTGGTAAACTAATTGAGAATCACCATTTTGAATAGCTAAACATAGCTAAACCATCTATTTCTATGGGCCATAGTCCCTAGTAAAGTCCATAGCTATGTCCGTTTACTGGAGGGTAATCAGAGGGTCATCACCTGGGCAGGAACTTCAGAGCCAACCAGCCCCACGGCGGCAGCTCTCAAGGACTCGGTCGACTCGGTTGGGGAAGCCGATGCCGGAGGCATCGGTGATCGTAGGGTGATAGGCCGCTTGAGAAAGTAGGGAACTATAGCCATAGTTTTTTAAGACTTCTATCATCTTCTATCTCAACTTGTTTGGAGTTGTTGTGGTTATACCATGTTATACCATGTTATACCCACTCATAAGACTGCACCCCGGTGATAAGAATTTCTATTCAATAGAAGGTTAAGGAACCCGATCCACCCCGGGAATCAGCAGATGTCCGACCCCTCAGAGGAGCATGTCACCCTTGCCCAGGGCCGTATTCAGGGGTAGCTCTGCTGGAACGAGACAATCAAAAACTAGCAGCTAGCAGTTTTTTGAGGATATCATAATATACATATATGATATATACATATATACATATATATATACATCTATATATATATATAAAATTACATATAGTGACTCCAAAAAAGATAAGAAAGAACAATCCCACCGAACTAGTGACAACTTGGCTGCCACTCTCCTCCAGGAAAATGATTGGCAGAAGATGGTGGAACAACTTCTGAGAGCCTTGGTCGCATCGACCAGTTTTCTGTTTTTTTTTTTGCGGGTGGATGTTGGTCCCGACTCATCTTTTTTTCATACCTTATAGTGTATATATATATATATACCTGTGATACATATTAACAAACAGATATACCAGGTATGTCATTTATACATACACATGACACATGCTACTACATGCTAAGAAACATACTTTAGATGACGTGTATATTATATATATATGTGCATTATCTATGCATACAACTATATATATATATATTAGTATGTACATATCAACTACAATAAATATGTATGCATAAGTCATTGTAAATCCACATGCAGACTAGAACCCTGTATCTACTTGTCTAAGCATACATAATATATATATATATATGTGTCTATTGCTATATGTGTATAATAATATATTATATATTAAATCATGTACATACAAAGCCTTCCTTATCTGTGCTTTGACTGTTAATTGTTTGTTACACAACTCGAATTCACCAAGTGGTTGCCATTCAAGTGGCGCGGTTCACACATCGCTCAGCTGTCACAACAAACAAACTCCTGGCTCGGCACTTTTTCTCCAACTTCACGTAGCCACCAGCGGGGGGTACCCCAATTATCTATGATCCAAAGTTGCTGATGATCAATGGCATTAATGGGAAAACTCAGGAAAAGCGATGGTAGTTTGGGGTACCCATATTTTAGGAAACCTCCACTTGCTACTAATTGCTTTCAAATAAAAGGTGGCTACAAGGCTCGAATTCCTTGCGATTATGACGCTGGTGATAAACCAGCCAAGATATTCTGCACTTGGGGATGAACGCCTCTTGTGCCCTATTTGGATGGTTCATTAAAAACTATTCACATCCAGCATCATCCAGCTATTTTTGTGTGTGATTAGATTTTGATGATTTTGACCCACCATAAACATATCGGGTTGATGATGAACCGGACGCTATATGAATCATAATCATATGATGGAACATAAACACACAGAATACTCACAATACATCACAATGCAATATGTTTGACACATGTCTATCATCCAGATAATACTGTTCTTGATAGTAGGTTAATAATCCCTATGAACTAGTTCGATATACTCAGGGCACGGGAGGGGCAGGAAGGACTCTGCGGCACGGCGGTGGGTCGTGGTGGCATGGCCAATGCTGATAAAATCATGTTTTTGTTGATGCAATTGAGAATCAAATATGAGAACATATAGATTAATTTCCCAGTTATATACTGACTATATATATAAATGATCATATGTGGGTAGCTATGTGTTTTATATATGTTATCTTATATATATGTTACATACATTATATATATATATATTATTATATTATATTATATTATATTATATTATACTATATTATATTATATTATATATCTTATATTATATATTATGTTATATTATATTATATTATGTTATATTTTATTATATTCTATTATATTATATTATATTATATTATAGTTATATTATGTATATATTATATATATATATGTATTATATTATCTATTAAACTATCTATATATATATCTACAGGTTGCGAGGCACTGACCCTCCAAGGTTTTTCCTTAGATACGGCGTACGGCGTACGTCCCAGGAAGTTATGAATTCTTCAAGCCACTGGAGGCCACGGCACGATGTCATGGAGATGTTGTGGAAGCCTACATGGATAATATGGGATACTAATGGGATACTAATGGGATACTAATGGGATACTAATGGGATACTAATGGGATACTAATGGGATACTAATGGGATACTAATGGGATACTAATGGGATACTGGTGGGATATGAATCAATCTATATATCAACAATCAATAATCTTAATCATAATATCATAATCAACAATAATCAATTATACTAATGGATATAGATATATATATATATCAATAATCAACATCTCAATCTATATAAATTAGTTCACATATTTTTTTGAATGGGATACTGTATCTGAATGGGGGCCAATGATTATTCGTGAAATTAAGATTTTCAAGATCTATTTTTATGACATCCCAACTGCTACATAGACATTCACAAAATGGGGTGTCAAAATGCATGATTCTTGCATGTCAGACATGGATGTTCTTTTGTCAAGATGCCTCAGCCCTCCTTCACTACAGCCGGAGTGTTTTTCCTTTAAACATGGCACGCATTTTTGGTCCCACCCCCTGGATGGTAAAGAAAAAACAGCATTCTCCTCGAGAAAATGCATGTTTTCTTTTGCATGTTAGCCACGCTTTTTGAACATCTAGCAACACGCATTTTGGGCCTGTGCCCCTGGAAGCTGAAAAAATGTATTTTCCTCGAGAAAATTCATTTTTTTCCATGTTGCCATCTGGATTCCGTAAATTTTTGGGGAAATCTGGCAACATGCATTATTGAGTCCATTCCACATGCATTTTTGAAACTGCGATTTTCGCATGCATGTTGGAACATGCATTTTCCCATCTGGAACATGCATGTTGGGTTTATGGTACCCTGCCTGGATGGGAAATTATAAATCTATTTACCCTCGGGTAATCATACGGAACAATGTGGAAAACTGATGGTGAAACAGTTCGGAAAATGATCTACATTCATTGGTGGTTTCCCAAAAATGGCAATTTTCACCCTAAGGGGAGTTAAACATCGGATTTTGATGGAATCTACCCTCTGGTAATTTAACATAGCTACTGAAAATGGCCATTTATAGTGAGTTTTCCCATTAAAAATGGTGATTTTCCATAGCTATGTTAGTTTACCAGAGGGTAACTCACAAAATGGGAGGAGCTGGGAATTTAACCGTTTAACCATCAAAGATTTGTGAAAAGGTGCCGTTCGCCCTCCGTTCGCCCACGCCCCAATTTGAGGCCCCATGATACCCTCTGGTAAACTAACATAACTATGGGAAATCACCATTTTTAATGGGAAATCTCACTATAAATGGCCATTTTCAATAGCTATGTTAGTTTACCAGAGGGTATATGATGCAACAACATGTCTTTTGAATACAACGAATTTACCAAGACATATGACGGACCATGGTCTGTGATTGGCCATGGCTGTGCGGTTTAGGAGAACAAAAAAACATCACGCTTACCAAGGACCTGAAACCCAAATGAAAATACCTAGCGCTGATGAAAAGGATTCATTTATTCTCTGGCTATTTAACAGAGCTATGGAGAATGACCCATTCAAAATGATTTATGATGATTTACCTATTAAAGACATGGTAAATTTCCACAGTTACGTTAAATAACAAAAATTATACAAAAATGTTTTACAACCTCCAGTAATTCAACACTTTGACGACCTGAAGCCAGACCAATGTTTGTGAAAAGAAATCTTCCAACTTCCGGTTCAGATGGTATTTTTTAATGAACCCCTGTTCCTTGGAAATTCTGCTTGGGAGATGTTCCATGTTTATACAGCGGTGACCCTTTACGGGATGTTTAAAGTATATAAATCAAACAGGCAAAATCATCTAGAAAGGCGGGGAATTTTCAACTGCCAGGATTATGTGTTAAGAAACGGTGTGATACTTGCTGAAGATATAGTTGATACTAACAAAACAAACAAAATCTGTGGATAGCTGGGTCCACCCCATTTGAGGTATTTAAATGTATTTTTTCATATGCGGTGGGCGGTGGGGTATAATATTGCCCCGCTCTTGGGCGTATGTATCATCCACCAATTATTTATATATATATTTATCTATATGTAATGTCTAATTATATATAATTTTATTTATATATATATATACACGTACATAAATGGTGGATAGGATCATGCAAATATATACCACATAATGCTTGGTCTGGTCCCCTCCTGGAGGATCCAAAAAGTCTCCCATCTTCCACTCCAGGCTTTATCGCCGGGTTTAGTGCATCGATTGGCGAAGGAGGCGACGCCGCCAGCGGAAAGTGAAGGTTAAGCTAAGGTCAATTCCCGTAGATGTCATGATCTACAACTGGTGGATTTTCCACATCTATAGGTTATTGTTGGGTATCAATACTGGAAATGGTATGAAATGGTGTATGTCTGACTGGCACATGTATGATACTGGTGCTGACTGGCACATGGGAATTGCAGCTCCAAAATCCTCTTACATTGGCTTTATTTATATATATATATGGTAGGTACCTTCAATTTAGGTACCTGGAATGGCCATTGATGGCAATGCAGGAGGCCCAACTGTGCTCCCAACTGTCCCGGGGATGATCCCAAGTTCTGAACCGCTTAACGAAGCTTCAGCCGAGGATATGATTGGGGAAAAGATCATATAGTATATAAGTATATTACAGTATACATTACAATAAATAAATATATATATATATGAAGATACTTTAGTAATATACAGAACCTGATATTTTGTATGATTTAATGTAACTTAATATCATTAAAAATAATTTACATATATATATATATGCACACATATATGTAATTCTATGTATATATGTATATATTTCACATAATGTCTTTATGTGTGTATATATATATACACAATGAAACGCCAACTTTGAACCTTTGATCAGTGGCAATGGGACAAACAACTATCCGTGGTACCATGTTTCAACCAATATCCATGTTTTCAACAACAAATTCCACACCATTTTTTTCGCACTTTGGTTTCAACAACTATCCATGTTTGATTTGCATTACAGCAAAGAGTTTAGTATATCCACATGTCAATGTGTTCTTACCATCATGTCAGTAAACCCAATTCTTTAAACAAACCCAAAGTTATCACAAATGTAATGGGTGGTATGTTTTAACTATCTCCAGTCATGGTAGTTGTTTGTGGCAGCCAGGGTTGCTCAAATGATTTAGCCAGATCCATATAGTCCTTAATAATCCCTATAATCATTGGTATCCATTAGATAATGATGCATAATTTTGAAATCTTACCATGGACCATATTAAGCCATTCATTGCTAAAAAAGCCATTGTAATAAGTAATTACCATGATTACTAAAAAGAAAGCACATTGCAATCAGCAAGAATTCATAAATTTCCCTTCAAAAACATTGTAATTACATGTGGGTATGGGTCAAAATTAGGTACCCCAATAATTGGATGGTTAATACTAAACTAGACTAACATCTGTGGTCCCGTAGGTCTTCCATTTTGACCCACATCCATATGTTGTCATAATAAATCATTACAAGGTGGTGCCCCCCAGTTATAAGTTGGTTAACAAAAGCCCATTAACTATAGATATATCACCTATAAACCATAGTAATTACCAGGATTCCTCAATTGCGACATGTCTTTTCACCGCTGAGTTTTTTAGGTGATCTACCAGGAGGTTCCTGCGGAGGTGCCGCGATGGAAGAAATGGGAAGTGATCGTTGGTTTAGAGTGGATTTGTGATATTTTTGTTCAGTTAAGGTTCACTAAATGGTTTATGATATGTATATATATATATATATTACATATATGTATGCATAATATACATGATATATATATAGTATCTATATATATACATAGTATATATATATATACAATACATATATATATATACATTACATATATATATATATGCATAATATACACAATATATATATACAGAGTATCTGTATGTATATAAATATATATATATACATAGTATATATATACAATACATATATATATACACATTACATATATATATGCATAATATACACAATATATATATATATCTACATTATATGTATATATATATATACACATAATATATATATATATATACACATAATATATATATATATATACATAGTATATATATATATATACATAATATATATATATATATACATAATATATATATATATATATACATAATATATATATACATAATATATATATATACATAATATATATATATATATAATTTATTTATATCTACATATGCAATGTGAATACATAATATATATATATATATATACATAATGATAATAATTGTGATTATTATTGTCAAATTTTATTATGTATATATTCAATTCGGCTTATAAACCAGCTCAGAACTGGGAAGAGAACCAACATGGAACATGGAATTTTGATCATAAGCCAATTTGTGTGAGGACGTTTGGAAATTGTCAAAATCTATCTTCTATATTGGTATTGGTATTAGATGAGCCATATTTTATGTTTTTTTTTAATGGTATATGAAACAATCATGTTCGGATGGTAGAAGGGTCTCCCCGGGTTTTCCCAGGGAATCGCAGCTGACCACAAGATGGGGGGAAAACATCTCCAACCTTGGATATGTAGTTTAATCATGTTTAAATTTTCAGTTTTGAATGAACATTAATTTAATGATCGGAAATGGGTTGAAAACTCATTCATTTCAGGTGAGTCTTGTTGCTGTAAGTAGAACGTAACCATAACCAACAAGATATTATTTGTTTGCGGACTAGCAAAGATTGACCATAAGATATTCGAGTGATGGTAGAAAAAACAATTGGTCACTGTTGTTTTTTCACCAGTGACTGAGAGGATGTCTTCTTTTTGAACCAATAGATGAATGTAGAGCCAGTAATCCAAATCCCCCAAAACGAGCCTCCGAGCCTCGACATGCGCGGGATTTTCCAAAACTGGGCTATCTGTGGCAACAAGAAAGGCAAAGCCACTGGGATCACATCACCAATCCCTGCTTGAGGGTTGCTGCTGGGCATACCTTGCTGGATGCTGGTGTTCATCTTGGCACCTCCAACAGGGGCAGTGGGACGAGCGTCAGTGCAGCGATCTAACCTGTGCTGTGAGCCACCAGCTTCGAGGCTCCCCCGACTCTGAAAAAATCTACTGTTGATGCTGTTATTGGTATCATCCATAGCCCATAGCGATTCTGATATTAATATGTGTGCTGTGGATTAGACATATTAATTCAATGTAATTTGTTCATTAATATTGATCTATGTTATTGCTTTAACCAACCCGGATGATAATTACAAGGTGGTGTTCCCCAGTTATAAGTTTGTTTCTAACCCACATTAACTAGCAGCTAGTTCGATCTATCTACCATATACCCAATCCTCAACCTATTTTGTTCAATGCATTTAAGTTATGATAAACAAACATCAACGCAATAGCAACTATAATCAAAATGGCTAATAATCAAGAATGCTAGGATATTTGCAGTACTCATGAGGGATTAAAAAAGAGAAACAATCACCATAGAATCCCTCAGTAGTTCCTATGAGATCACCATACTGGGGATGTTTTTCATTGGCAAGTGGAATTTTATGGGTACTGTACCCTCTGGTAATGACTAACAGTCTGCTATTGAACATGGCCAGTTTGTTCGTGCAATTATATATTAAACAAATGGTGTCCATTTCGCGTACCATCTGCTTATGACTAACAGTTCGCCATGGAAAATCACCATTTTTGAGTTCGGTGAACCATCTATTTCAATGGGCCATCGAAAAACCATGGCAAAGCGTTAGTACCAGATGGTCAATCCCCAGTTATAAGTTGGTTAACAAAAGCACCAGTAACTAGTTCTTTCTATAAGATGTTATTTGCGTACCATAAACCATAGTGACATTGGATAAGTACCATATTATTTTTCCATCTGGTTGGGAATGTCATCATCCCAACTGACGAAGTCATATTTTTCAGAGGGATAGGTCAACCACCAACCATAGTGAAACCATAGTGACATTGGATAAGTACCATAAACCATAGTTATTGGATAAGTACCATAAACCAGTTCGTGACATTGGAGTTCTGTAGTCCCCAACTGAACGCTTTCTCGTGGCCCCAACGGGCGACTATCCAGGAGATGATCTTCCGGCAGACCGATCCGCCGGACGGCTGTGCCTTGGTGGAAAGTGACGAACGACACCGAGACTTTCCAGGGAAAGTCACCCGAAAAAAACAGGGAAACCCAGCAGATTTGATAGGTAAATCACCATGAATACATGGAAAATCAACATTTTTAATGGGAAAATCCACTATTTCTATGGGCATTTTCAATAGCTATGTTAAATTACCAGAGGGTACATTTTGCCGGGAACATGTAGAGAATGCATGGAGATTAAACATCGATTTATCAATCTGACCCGAAAAAATGGCGATTGAGCAACTCCAATCTTGGACTTTGTTATGAAATATGATAAAATTATATGTTTTGAATAAAAAACCTGGGAGTGTACCGGCAAAACTGGTTGTATTTTCCGTTCCCATGGTACAGAACCAAGAACGGCAGAGTTTGTACTGAATTTTCTGCAGCACGTATTTCAATATTCAAGTCTGGCACACAACTGAGGCCCCAAATTGGAATAGTTTTCTCCAGCAAAACGATTTGACCAAAGCTACATGAATAATCACATCCTGGGTAAGTTCAACAATTTATGCTGTCCAACCTTGTGGTTGTGGTGTTTCTGAAGTACCCAATGATGAGGGTGTCCCATTGTTTCATATTGTTTCCACTGTGTTTCGGGATGTTCAACAGGATCCCGATGTGGAAAATACCAACCATTTCTATCCATTTCTAGACGATTTTCCCGGGGCTTCCCCATGGTTTTCCACATCTATGTGAATTTACCCAAGGATACCATTCCAGTTGTTTGGGAATCCTGTCGGAGGGGATGGCCTCAATAGTGCAACAGTGCTGCTCCACGGGTTTTTGTCCATGCCTTGTTCGGGGATTTCCCAGCCATGTTTTGACACCGGTATGTCACGGTATGTCAGTAAATATCCCAGTAAACATCCCATGATTCATCATTATTGACCATCGTTGAGCCATTATTAACCATCAAGTTCGAACTTAGCGCCCGTCTCAGCGTCCGCCGTGCCTAGGCTGGGTGATTTTGAGCGGTTGCGTTGGGGTGTATCTCTTCAAACATAGCGAGCTGATGGATGAGGAAGCACCCACTCCACGTGACGAATACGACCCTTCGGACACTTGGGAAATACCCGGCAGGAGATGTAACTGGTTGGATTAAACATGTCGATATTTCAAGGGTATTATAATGTTAGTAAAGCAATAAAACACGACCCATATTTTGATGGTTTATCTGTTTATAGATTTTATAGCACCCATTTATGGTCAGATCGCGGATGGCTTATGATTGTTTTACCAAAATTAGAGGGTGAATAGAGAATATAAGGTATACAGGTTTGAAATGGTCCTTCCCAGTTGCTTGGAGGGATAGGACAAAGTTGGGATACAAAGAGAACCAGCTATAGATTTGTTAAGCCTTTGAGATAGATGCAGATATCTATAATTATTTGTCATAAACAACAGTTATAAATTACACACTGTAGACCCTTATCTTCCACGACCTAGTTAAACTAGGCCTTCTCGAAAGACCTAGTTAAACTAGGTCCTCGACCTAGTCTTACTTTTAAAGTAAAACTAGGGCCCTAGACTTGGTGTCAAGTATGGCCATGTCCTGATGAAACGTCTTTTTCAGCTGATCAACAATCATTAAAACATCCGTATGAATACTGCATGCTGCAGCATGAAAAAAACCGACTGTATAGGGATCATGGGCTGGAGACATGACGAGATATGTAAATGGTGTTTTAGGGACATCATCACATCCTTGAAAAAAATCCTTCCAGACCTCACTCATCAAAGTTTTAGAAACCGCACTTCAGCCGGATTAGCAAAATGAAACCGAACTAAAAACAACAAGCAAATCATCAAATTGTGGCTGAAATTATTTAAGAATGGCCAAGACCTCCCATCAACATCATGATTGTTTAACAAAATGAAGTGCAGCGATTCTCATATTGATCCCCTTCAACATTACCTCTGATGGAGTACTAGTAAAAAGAAATGTTGCCTGCTACTTGTCAGTGTGCAACCGGTTTGAAGGATGGCCGCTGTAAGCGCGCGTGTCCGATATTTGCTTGATCTGAAATTGTAGTTGGTGGTCTTAAAATCATGTCTTCATGGTTTCCGCGGAAATTGTAACAAAAATGCACGAGCAACGCAACACCCAAAAATGTGAAAAGACCGTCAACAACTCGTGAAAAGGCCGTGACAAACACGTGAAAAGGCCGTGAAAAACTTCCACATGTGGATACATCTCCTGTTTGGGCATTCTGGAGCGGGATTCCATATTTTCACCTGTGAATGTGCAATCAAATTGATGTGCATGTTGCGCATTTGAGTTTATTCAGAGCCTCCGTGGACTCAGGTTCATGTTCATTCCTTTTCAGCCAGCGGTTCAACTTTTTAATTCCTCCTAATTGGAGCTGAAATGGCCCCTGCTATAGTAATATCCCCGAGAAAGGTAAGGAAACAGCTCGTATAGCAGCAAGCAAGTTAAAGGATCCCCAGAACTCACCGAGAGATTAGCTTTACAGACTTGACAAGGATGGATCTTTTCGCCGGCTGTGGGTTTTGCCAGTTTCACTTTGCCAATGTGTGAGGTATGAATAGTGCACGTTTTGCTGGAGCTAGCACGAAAAAAGCAAGCCAACCATGGCATGACAATGCCATAAAATGGCCGTGGAATAAAACATATGTTTTGAGTATCTTTGAGTCAAGTAAGTGTGTTCTTTGCTTGGACGTGCCATTTTTTTTGTCCCTTGGAAGCCATAGTAGTATAGTTCAAATATACATGGTTGGAAGCTGCTGTAGATTGTGTGGTCCATGGGCTGGGAGAAGCGACCCTCAAAAACTGGGTATGAGCAAAACAGGCTCTCGAAGTAAAACAGGGTCTTACTTGAAAGACCTAGTTTCCTGCGTCCTTTGGAAGAACTGGGAGAAATAATAATAATAATATTAATAATAATGATAAAGATATATATATATATATATATTAAACAATAATAGTCACAAACATCCCGTCGGGGGGAAAACCGCGCCAGCGGTTGTGAGCGTTTTGACCAAAAATGTCGTTTTCACCATAGTGAAACTATTGGTTCATTCTACAAAATAGGCTTAAAATTCCCCGGGAATTTGAAGCGCATTTTTGATGATGTCCTGTAATTTACAGGGAATTTGCTCTTGAAAACGCGCGCGATGTTTTCCTCCTCTCACATCGCCATGCGCTTCTTCAAAGAGCGACCAGTGACCTCCAAAAGTTTTTTTGATTTGGAGTTCATGTTTCGCATCAGTTTTGGGTTCACATGGCTGTTGACTCTGGTCTCAAGACTACATGGTATGGCCGATTTTATGCAACATAGCACTCTGATTGTATGAACAGCAAATCACAACATGAAGCTTAGCGTCGACAGGTTACTAGGTCTTGTTCCTGTTTTGCATCTGTATCAACATCTGTGTGCATCCTACAATTATGATGCCAGCAAGGGGAAACCCAGACGTGACGTAGCATGTGCATGTGACGCAAGTTAACATGAACCTTAACACACCCCAACCCCCCAACCCAAGACGTGACGTAGCATGTGCATGTGACGCAAGTTAACATGAACGTTAACACACCCCATCCCCCCAGCCCAAGACGTGACGTAGCATGTGCATTTGACGCAAGTTAACATGAACGTTAACACCCCCCACCCCACCCAACCCAAGACGTGATGTGGCATGTGCATGCGACGCAAGTTAACATGAACGTTTAACACCCCCCCCCCAACCCAAGACGTGACGTAGCATGCGCATGTGACGCAAGTTAACATGAACGTTAACACCCCCCACCCTCCAACCCAAGACGTGACGTAGCATGTGCATGTGACGCAAGTTACATGAAAGTTAACAAACCCATCCCCCCCAACCCAAGACGTGACGTAGCATGTGCATTTGACGCAAGTTAAATGAACGTTAACACCCCCCACCCCACCCAACCCAGACGTGACGTAGCATGTGCATGTGACGCAAGTTAACATGAACCTTAACACACCCCAACCCCCCAACCCAAGACGTGACGTAGCATGTGCATGTGACGCAAGTTAACATGAACGTTAACACACCCCATCCCCCCAACCCAAGACGTGACGTAGCATGTGCATTTGACGCAAGTTAACATGAACGTTAACACCCCCCACCCCACCCAACCCAAGACGTGACGTGGCATGTGCATGCGACGCAAGTTAACATGAACCTTAACACCCCCCACTCCACCCGACCCAGTAACATATGCGTGTTTTCAAAAACGTGCACGAGTACTGGCGCGGTTTTCTTCCCGCTGGCACAAAATAATACTAGTACAAGCAACAATAATAATAATGATAAGATTTATAAATAGAATAATTAAATAAATAATCATATATATATTATAAATACCTGAACTTTCGTTTGGTACAGAAAAAAGTGTACAATGCTTCGTTCGATACACTTTTTGTAAAGTCGAGCTCTATTTGGGGAGCCCCCTAAAATCGAGCAGTTTTTTCAAACGAGCACTTTTTTTCCATAAAATGTTGGTTTGAATATTCTGTAGTAAAATGTTCACGATATGTATGTTCATGCATGTTACCTCTCATAATGCCCACTCCCCGGCTAGAGGAGGCTGATATATTTTTTATGAAGCCGAAACCATGCATGCGCATTCATACACGCATGTCATTCACGCATGATGTTTTAACGACCTTTTGTTCCTGCCTAGTGCAGGACGAAGACATCAGCCAAGTGCTGTCATCTCTGGCAGCTCTGGCCCCGAGCCAGGACCAAACACATGCATAGCACATGCACCCATTGCCCATTCATGCATGCATGCCTGCATTCCTGCATGCATACCCCCAGGATCGTGTGTCCAATATCCCCGAAAAAGAGCGGATCCTCAAAGTGCAAGCGAAGAAAAGGTTGGAGTTTGCATGCATGAACCCTTTTTGTTTTTTTTCATGCATACGTGGTATTAGCATTTTCCTGTTTGCCTTTCAGGCCGATTCAAGGGGTGGAGAAACCGAAAGACCTGCAGCAGCCTGAACCCTCACAACCCTCCAGGTCGTCAAGGCCTCCAGAGCCAAAGTACCCACCCCGCCCATCGGCAAAGCAAGCAAAACGCACTCCTCCAGCACCACCAAAGCCGCCAGTTCTCCCAAAGCCCTGGTGGTCGCCGCCCCCGCCACCAGCTGTGAAACCTATTGTGGGTGCAAAAGCACCAGCGGCGAAATCGACCCCAATGGACCTAGGGTCAGTGCCAAAATTCATACACCCTGAAGAAATTTGAGCTGAAGACGTTCAAATGTCTTCGTGTTTTGGCTTGAAATCATGCATGTTTGTGCACGCATGCATGACCATGTTTATATTTGAAGATATATATGTGGCATCTCAACTTCACTCTGACTTGTGTTGGGGCTGCTGAACCTAGGCTTCAATGTTGGCCAGGGGGGTGTGGAAAGGCCCATGACACCACTGTGCTATGTCAGTGGATGCTGTCAGTTGTGTCGCAACTCCGAGATGGCCATGATTCTGAGCTCAAAAACGCGCATGAATGGAAGCAAACAGTCGATTTTGCTGTCTCAGTTTTGTTTTGCCATGCTTTAACATCAAACCCCACGCTCAGAAAGCTCCTGCTGATGGTCTGGCACTTTACGCTGGACGTTGCAAGCTGTGGATCGGTATTTCACGACTTTAGGAACAAGAAGGCTTTGGCTACTGAGAAGCCAGGCTGTTACATGTGTTCGGAGCTGCCAACAGTTCACAGAAACATGGCAGCATGCAAGCCAAGCTATGAGCGGTGCTTTGTGTACAAGCGCGTCCATGCATGCACATGACATGTGCTTGTGTACTTAGGAGGGCATCAGTGCTCTCAACAACTTCTGTGTTTCCCGTTCCTGGAAACTTTACAAGACCAAGCCGAAATTGCACATGCAACAAGAAATACAGTGCCTGTGGCAGCCAAGTTTGTTTCACCTTTGGACCAACCACTTACTCAGTTTACTTGCTGAATTGCCTCAGCCTAGGGAGTTCATCAATAACCAAATCAAAAGTGGCGCCGAATATGCGTTCAACCCGAACCGTTGCTTGCCTGTGAATTTTTATCGGTATCTATGCATGTGTGTGTGTCCGTTGCTGACAGCCAGGTTTTGCAACATGGCAAGACGAAGACTGGATAGGAAGGGTGCCTTGGCATGCGTGCATGCATGTTTGAAACCCCTATGCATTTTCATGTGGTTGATGCAAACGCCTGTGCTTGTGAATGCTTTACATCCCTTTACACATCTTTGCGTCCATCTTAGGTTTGCTGGGTAAGCCGGCGCGGTCATGCATTTGGCATAGCAATCAGAACAACAACACGTTGTCTTAGCCATTACAGGCGACTATGGACCAAAAAAAAATGGCTTCGCTGAAAAAGAAATGTGCAGTATGGGTCTTTGTGTGGCAGCATGTGTGCCTATGTTGAACCCTGGTTACCTCGAGCGCTTTTTTTTGGGGACCTAGGAAACGAGCAGAAAACATAGAAACGAGCAAAAAAAAAGCGAGCACTTTTTTTTGCTCAATTTGAGGCTTCCGGTATAGATAGACATGTATATAACCGACCACTTGCAAAATTTTATTGTATAAAGATCCCCCTTGGAATTTCCTTTACAGAATTGAGAACGTTGGCCAGGAAAATGGTGCATTTTAACCCCCTGACTTAATAAGGGGTACCTACCCAACGTCAACGCTTACAATTTTATAGAGGACCTTGGGGCCTCTGATTCTATAGAGATTTCATGTTGAATGCAGCACTGAGGACTAGTCAGCAGAGAGTCTTAGGGACTGCGATTCTACAGTGGGATATGTTCTCTTTGGATGTATGTCATGTTCTTCAATTTTATAGAGAAGTATTGGCAGAACCAATTTCCCACAACAATTCTTTGATCATCCTTGATCATCCTTGATCATCCTTGATCATCTTGTATATTTGGAATCATTTGGAATCTTGACATATTTTTGGAAACTTTTGGATACTTTTGGGATATATTGGAGATTTGTTGGAGATCCATCATCAGGGTTTCATCAGTTATCATCAATTATATTCAGCAAATATGTACAATTTTGACATTTCAATATCTTACAAAAGCAGCTTTTTCTGGTTTACAAACTATAAAAGTGACATTTTTCATTTTGCATCATTTTCCCATTGTGTCTCCCCGTTGTGTTTCCCCGTTGTGTTTCCCCTTTCTTTCTCCCCGTTGTGTCTCCCCAGTATGTCTCACCGTTTTTGGGTCGAAGTCCTGAGACGGCCTTTCCGCCTTTCCGCTAAAAAAGAGCAAACGGATGGAAACAAAATGAAACAAAACGAAACAGAGCGATTTTCAAGATCTTTCAGGCATTTTTCACCAGTCTATAAAATTGAAGGGGTTGGCAGTGAACACTTGGAGCCTTTGGGCTCTATAAAATTGAAGTGCATAAGGCAAGATGGGCAAGAGCAACTAGAGTATTCAGGTCAGTTGTCAATAAAGAAGGGTTGGGGAGCCTGATTTTATATTTTATAGAAGGCCAACTAACCCCCCCAACCATCTACGAAAGTGACTTGGCGGCATCGATTCTATAGAGATTGTCAACTTGAAAATACCTTGGGGTCTCTGATTCTATAGATGCATTTTCGGAAAGGGGGGTCATGTCCTCCTGATTTATCACTATAAAATTGTCAACACCAACCCTTTCACTTAATACAAAGGGGGATGTATAAAGATGTTCTTTCATTGTTTCTCGCGTCAGATTTTCGTTAGACTTGTCGTCGGGTGCCTTGTGGCAAAACGTTTTGCCACAAGATTTTGCCACAAAAAATGTCAAAATTTCATCCAAATTTTCGTCGAAAATTCATCAAACTTGAGTTGAAGCAACGAAATTTTTGACGAAATTTTCACGATCATTTTTGTGTGGCAAGAGGTTTGGCAAAATAGATTGCTATGAAAGCTCCAACGAATCTTCAACGACCCCTATTGCAAATCATGAGCAGTACCGTCACAATATATATAGTACTATATATTAAGCTACTACGATACAGATTCGATAGTCCTGCAACAACTTAGAACTCGGGCCCGCTTTGGCAGCCCTTGTCAAGGTGGTGGCCCCTCTAAGTTGGTTGCTTGTACCTATGTTTTGAACATATTCGGTGACTATTGGTCTTTGACCTTCTTCGCAGAGTAGATTGTCACTTTGGGAACACAGATTCAATCATTCCCCGCATTTTTTGAGTGTATGGTTGCTGGGTCACATCACTATTTTGTCATATTTTGTCCCATTTCAGGAAATCACCCATGTGTGCGTTTATGTGCGATGATCTGTTGGTCAAACCCCCATGTTGAACGCCAGACTTGCAGCAGCTTTGTTGCTGGTTACATGCCAAGTTTTGCTGATTACATCATGCGAGACACCGAGTTGTGTCAACTCCCCTGTTTTTTGCCGAGGAGTTTCGAGTTCGCATGTGTAAAAATTTCCGATTCACATCATTCTGCTTAAGTGAAATCTACAATTTTGGTTTGATCCACCAAAATTCAATGTGTGTGCTCGTAAAGTTCTATTTTTGAATGGTTCGATCCAACATTTCTGGTGCCAAAATCTATCTAATTCATTCAAATTTTGGTGCTTCACGTCTATTTTGTTCGGCTTTACCCAGGGCATTGTGAAACATCCACTTAACATATCCCATCAAATTATCCTACTTCAAACATCTTCAAACTATAAGTTTTCCCAAGACATGTTCCAAAATATTTTTCCCAATATCCACATGTTTTCCCCCTAATGTTGTATCCTGATTAGTGTGTACCCCCCTGTCCTAAACAATACCTATACTCTCTTGAAACTTGTGCGCCAAAAAAATGTTCCCCAGGAAAGGAAAAACGCAATGAAGTAAGGATTTCAAGTGGCTACAATTGAAATCTAACTAAAACTTATTTTGCCGATGAACTTGTGATATTTGTAGTACTTGTAGTACTCCAAGAGTACCTTGTAGTACTTGTAGTACCTTGTAGTGAGTGGGGTTCAGCATGTTGATTGCGTTACCTTTTCCACCTTAAGCTGTTTATTCAAAGTGTGCTAAGGGAAAAAAAGAGAAAGAGAAAGGGAAAGAGAGAAAGATAAAGAGAAAGAGAAAGACGAAGAGGAAGAAGAAAAGAAACAGGAAGAGGAAGAGGAAGAGGAACAGAGAGAGAGAGAGAAAGAAAGAGGAAGAGGAAGGGGAACAGGAAGATAAAGAGCAAAACATTTGTAAAATGTTTTTCTTTCTTCTCTCGGCTCTAGGATCAGCTCTGGAAAAGTTTGCTGCAATTGTGAACCCCGAGAGCAAACCTACTAAAGTTAAGTGGACCCTCTCATGGCCCAGTGCCTTGGAAATTTGTGGAAAAATTGTTCTTTAACTGTTCAATAAGGGTTTAATAGTTGGTCTGATTCTTTTTGGAAAGGCTTGGACTTTGAACTTGGCAATTGCTTTTGTAAAAGGTTTTACTTTCTTGGCTCCAGGATCAGCTTTGGAAAAAAAACGCTGCAACTGTGAAACCTGAGAACAGACCTACTAAAGTGAACTGGACCCTCTCATGGCCAGGTGCCTTGGAAATTTGTTCCTTAATAAGGGTTTTATAAGCGGTCTGATTCTTTTGGGACAGGGAGACAAGGAATAATTTTTCAGAAAAACAAAGTTCAGATTGTTTACACGAACATGTTTTTTGACTAAAAACATTGCACCCCCAAGATTTCTTGCCACAATAGCGAACCTGCCAAACAGCGCATGGGTTCATAATAAGTTGTTTTATTTGGCACAATAGCGAACCTAGCTACTAATCAGGATACAAAATGAAAATCCACTTGAACAATATAGTAAGCACATATTTTCCCGACATGTTTCTCCATCTTTTCCCAGATCCTGTGAGTTTTTCCATGCAAAAAAAATAACAACGACTGTACCCTCTCGTAATTTAACGTAGCTATTCTGAAAATGGCCCGTTTATAGTTGATTTACCTATTAAAGATGGTGATTTTCCAGTTCGCTGTTTCTATGTTTACCGGGAAAGCCGAGGAATTCCAGACGTTGAAAGAGGAGAAGGAACGGATGAGGCAACGGGGCGCCTTGCGCACGCAGCGCACGGCAAAGGACCTGGCGGATCTGTTGATCGGTGCCTTGGCTGGAGCGGGGATGGGCAGTGACGGTTTCATCCCCATGGGTTATAGTTACCATTAAATATACAAGGGGAGGCCCCCAAACGATAGCTAAGTTGGTTTATAACTAGGTGAATTCTATGGTTTATGGTAGGTATAACTATAGTTGCGGGGGGGGGATTATAAACCAGCTTACAACTAGGGGCCCCCCGCATTGTAGACATGATAATTTAACCAACAAAGGGATTGTACCAACTGGATTTATAGGGATAATTTTATGGGATTGTTCCAACTAATTATAATACCTATAGGATGATTTAATACGAAATAGGGGATTGTACCAACGAATTTCCCATTTATGCTAAATATGATCAACTGCAGCGGAACCGTTAGATAAGAACCGATCAAGAATTTTCCAGCCTACCCTGGGATTCTTTAGTGCTATAGGTGGAAAACATGGGAATTATGAACGAGGGTACCCTCAAGTTTTTGACGGGTTAGTTCTTAAGGGGTTCAGACGGTGAGGGCTTTGCAAATTCTTAGTAATTAATTTCCCAATTTAGAATCATGTGGCAATAGTGCCTCCAGAGACAGCTCTGCAAGCAGCGAAGCGCGAAGAAGAACCATGCCAGGGATTGAAAGTTCATTTTGGCGTGGTATTAGGTTGCAAAGGAGGTGGGGAGGGGAAGAAAAAAAACAATTACTGTAGGTCCCGATGCTTTTTTAATTAACGGGCCCAAAATAAGGTCTGGTGGTTCGAGCCGAAACTTGAGCCAAAGGCTATGGACGACGTTTTAGATATTGCTGGTGTCATGACCTTCACCAAGCACAACAGGTTTTTGCATCTGAACCGTGATCCCCATGTGGAGTACAACTGTTGCAGCATCTTACAAGTGATTGCAGCCGACAAGACCGCCTAATCGTATAAAGTCAGCTTCGCCTTGTTGCCGACCTGGGCCAAGCAACAGTAGAAGCCAGCCGCGCCATCTCAGCCGGCAACTACAACACCCAGATCTGCTCCACCTTTTGCGAAGGGTGGTCGAAAAAGGTGAAAGCCGTTTCAGCTCTTATCACTACAAAGGCAAGACAAAAGGGAAGCAGCGCTTTGAACAGCGCATCCCTAAAGATATCCAAGATGCAGGTGGGACAGCTCAGGCTGTTGTGTTTAGAATTCTTCACCGTGTTGGGGTTCGAATCTCTGTGGCGCTGGCGACTTGCTTGCTTCTTGCATGCTTGCTTCTTGCCTTCATATATATATAATATATACATAATACATATATATATATATATATCAATAATCAATGTTTGGTATATTGATACCCGTTAAAAACCTGTGGCTAGAATTCCCGGGTACCCTAGGGTTCTTATTTCAACTAGCTGACAGAAAGGGTTGAATCCAGCAATCCAGCCCCTGAAGTTGTTATTGGATTAGGTTCTTAAACGGTGGTTTCACTGTAGTTGGTACGGTAGTAGATAGGATGATTCGTATATAAACTGTTTTTTGCTCTTGATTGGTTATCGACTTAATCATTAATAATAGGGGGGTCTGTGTGGATATAGTTGATAAATGATGGTTGATTGGTGGTTGTGAAATAGGGAGTTTTACTACCTGGGTTAGCGGTTATGAATTAGCCCTTTTTGGTGATTTAGTTAGTTTTTAGCTAGTAGTTAAAGTCGTGAGTTTTTTGTCATAGTTATTCATTAGTTGTAGTTAGTCATTACTTATAGGTCTTGAATCTGGCCAACAACAAGAACTCACAATTCCCAAAAAAACTGAAACTGTTTAATTTCTTTATTGCTCCCTTTTTCAAAAATGCAAACAAAAACATGCCCGCTGAACCACCTTGGAACCACAAAAGACAATGATATACGCCCCTTAACAAAGTCACACATCTTTTGTGTGAATTTGGGGGTGCATACACTCAGTTCTTAACCTTATTTAACCTTGAAAATCCCCTCAAAAGTAAATTACTTGATGTTTTTTCTCTCAGCACTTTTGAAACAGCAATTCCTTTAGCTGAACCAGACAACCTCATAATGGCGGGCCATCCAAAATAAAAAATGAAATAATCTAAATCCATTTGCCCTTACTTGTTTCTGGTTCAGCTGAAGCATTTGAACACTTTCCTTTTCAAAGTTGGACCTCTTTGAAGCTGGCCTGAAAACATTGAAAGCTCAAAATGAAGTAAGCAATTAGTTCAGCAGTACTTGTTTTTAAAACATGTATGTGTGTTCAATTAGGTTGTTTTTTGGCAATTCTGAAAGGGGCCCAACCTGACAAATATGTATTCGTTTTCAATTCGGCAATTGGCGGGGTCCTTGATTGGGCGATTTGTTCGGCAATACTCATTGTCCAGAGTCCCCAAAAGTATGCCTGGCCTTAATTGTAATGTTGGTTCCTGATTAGTGTGAGGTCCCCCCCTCTAAACAATATCTGGACTCTCTCTAAAGTGGAAAGTCAAAAAAATTCTTCCCAAGAGAAAAACAAATCCTCACTTAAGTAAGGATTTCAATTGGCTACAATTAGTACTTGTAGTACTTGTAGTACCTGTAGTTTTTTGAGAAAAAAATCTGCCTCTCAGCAATTACAGCTTGTTTTTTTCAAAAAAAAAAGCTCTCCCATTTTTTGCCACAAAATTGAACCCTCCAAACAATACATGGGTTTCAGAATAATTTGGAAAAATTGCCACAATAGCGAACCTAGCTACTAATCAGAGACCGACATTATTTGGATGCAAAGTATGTTTGAGGGGTGGGTTTAATAATTAGATATGGCCAATTATTATAAAGGTATATGTACAGATACATATATACTTTTGCCTAGATACACGGGTTTGTCTCAACATGATACCCAAAACCCCAATTTTACATGAAGAACAAAACAATAAACGATGGAACGAATGGGGTTCCGATTTTTCGGTTCTATCTTGGGTTCTGAGTCGACGTGCTGCGATGTCACCACCACCATTTTGAAATTATCAATCGTTGTTCAACTGGCGGTTTTGGTTAACCCACAATGACGTGATCAAAAAAAAAGGAATAATGATGATGTTTTTCCCCTATGAACACTGCCACAAATTGGGGTGGTCAAGCCCCCCATTTTCATACCAATTTTAACCGTAATTTATACACCCGGTATCCCGCGGAGGCAATGCCACTGAAAAGGAAACTAAAGTTCCAAAGTCCTCGAAGAGTGCTGCAGCCAAAGGTCTCTTGCCATTGGCTGCTGGGGTTGGGCACATAAGGACGACTAGTCTGACAGATGTTGGAATTTCAACATAGCTCTGGAGCATACCCAAAGTCACTCTAGAAATGAAAGGAATCCTTCCGTCAGTATCCATAAACTATATTAATATATATTAATCATGTTCTCAGATAAACCGCATATTTATAGATGTCTTCACATTAACACCTCCATTTCTAGTGGATTTTCCATTTCCATGTTTGATTGCTTGGGAGTACGTCTGGAAAGAAGTTCTTGAATCTACAGGTTCTGTAGTTAAGACTGTACGATGCTTGGCTCAGAATTGCAGCACGTCGAGGCTAAGCCAATCACGGAATGCCAACATGTTTGAGTTTCTTAGGATTTTGACCGCAAACATTCACTACTTTCTCAACCAAGAAGTCGAAGGTCCAGCATTTGAAGTGTTTTTACTATAGGTTCCTAGTCGTGATTTGCATAGTTTGCTTTCAAGGTATTTCAGCAATTTCGAATCCTTTTTTAGAAAACCGTGCCTTTTAGTTCAGTGGTGATAAAACATCAACTTCCATAGCGTGCCGTAGCTCGCGCCTTCAATAGGTTCCATCGAAGGGTGGGCCAAACAAGACGAAGAAGAACCGCGCTACAAGAGTGCCACGGGACGCGACGGGCGTTGTTTTGAGGTGTGGCAACAAAAATCCCAGGAAAACAGGGTTATGATATGGCACTCTGATGAACCATGATACACAAACCAAAAAAACTATGGTTTATCTGAACATTCAGGGATAGTATATATATATATATGTACATATCCCATAAATCCAATGTTGTATTATCATGATCACTCAAAAAAAAACATGATCAGAGACACCATGCGTTCTTTTCAGCGCCCGGGAAAACCACCTCGGAAAGCTGATCCCAGAACGAGCCCTTTTTGTTGGCAAACATGATGTTTAAACCAATTATGTGTTTTATATTTATTATACATATATATGTTTAAACAGATATATGTTAGAACTTAGTCATACCTCTTAATCATTTCTTAGGAAAAAATGGTGAACATATCTCATTATTTCCCAAATGCGAACCATGGTGCTGGAATATGAACCCCAACAGCCCAACAGCCCATTTCATCACTCAGTTTTGTAGGTCAAGTCCACGCCTGCGAAACTGGTGCGGCTTCGTTGTTATGATTCAATGGATTGGGAAAAAAGGAAAATCTTAACCGGAAACCATAGATTTTCCCACTAAATATGGGGTTTTCCTGTAAATTGTCCCTTAAACCAATCCATTGAATGATATGTTCTGTATATACAGCGTATACTGGACACGGATTTTTCAGCAATTGTCACGAACAAGCCCAAAAAAATCAGATGGTTTATCATCATCGCTTCCATTGAAATTGATTTCTGCATGGTAAATCTCAGCATTTCTGGAGAGCTCCTGCCGTGCCATCCGTTTCATCCAGGCATTGAAGGTTTTAGCCGCTTGGAAGCCGATGGCCGATGATGTAGGTACTTCAACGTATTTGGCTTACAGGTCATCAACTATTACCAGTAATTCAATAGGATGCCACAAATTGGCCATAGCATTTCAAACATCAATGATAATCTAATAATCCCAATATCTGATATATCTGGTTAACAATAGAATACCAGTAGTACCGCACAAGGTGGTGGCGGAAGTTTCAAAAACAGGAAACCTATAGGAGAGGTTAGTTGTTGTGAATCGCGGATGGCAGAGCGAATCCGCTGATGGACCGAAGGGTGGTTGAAGCTGTGTTTTTTGGAGTGGTTGCAATGGTGGCAGAGGTCAGGTCACCCGCAACTGCTGGATGTAGTGCGGTGTAGCGCAGCTGTAGTTGCAGTTGTAGTGTGGTGTAGTGGAGTTGTAGTTGTAGCTGTGGTGTGGTGTAATTAGTGTAGTGTATTGTGTTGTACTGTAGTGTTGCCTACTGTTGTGTGGTTTAGTGTAGTGTAGTCTAGTGTAGTGCAAGGTAATGTAGTTGTAGTTGTAGCGTGGTGTAGTGTAATTAGTGTAGCGTTGCGTAGGGCAATGTAGTGTTAGCTACAATTTTAGTTGCAGCTGCAGTTGTTGTTGTTGTTGTTGCTGCAGCTGTAGCGTAATGTAATGTAATTAGTGTAGCGTAGTAGTGTTATGTAATGTAGTGTAGTTGTAGTTGCATTGGCATTTGTAGCTGTAATGTACTGCAGTGTAATTAGCGCAGTGTAGTGTAATGTGGTGTAGTTGATGTTGTTGTTGCAGCTGTGGTAGTAGTAGTTGTGTAGTTGTAGTGTAATTGGTGTTGTTAGTGTAGTGTAATGTAGCGTAGTTTATTTGTGTTTGTAGTTGTAGTTGTGGTTGTAGTGTAGTGTAATGTAGTGTAGTGGTAGTTGTCGTTGTAGTTGTCTATCAATCTATCTATCTGTCTATCTGCAATCTGCAAGCTTGAAAACGAAGCAATTCTGCGAGATTTCCTCAACTTTTGAACTTGATAACGCCAAAAAGGAAGCAATCCTGCGAGACTCCTCAATTTTTGAAGTTGGCAATATGAAAAACGAAGCAAGTTTGCAAGACGTCCTCAAGTTTTGACGTTGGCAACAGCAAAAACGAAGCAATTCTGCGAGACTTCCTTCAATAATGGAAAGTTGAATGCAGAGCTGACGGCCTCGTGCCAATGCGTTTTGCATGTTTGTCCAGCCCATGTCTCTGAAGTATTGCGCCTGCCACGAAAAAGATCGAAAAAGCGATGTCAGGTCATACGAAGTGCTGCACCTGTCACGCAAAATCATCTTCCCAAAACTAACGATCTGATGCTCCAAAATGCAACCCTCTCAGGAAATCAGCGCCCGGACCTCCTAACATCTCTGATGAACATGTCTCTTGTACTGCGCCTGCCACGCGACATTGCATCTTTCCAGATCCCCTTCAAATGTCCCACGCTTGCCATCGTTTTTGGGAACGCTACAAAACCCTCACGCTTTCCTCACTTTTGATACAGTGCACAATCCCTTGCGCCTGCCACGCGAAACGACAACTGAACGCCCAAAAGTGGTCCAAACATGTGGTGTTTTTAACATTTTGACTTGGCGATGTGCTTCGCGCCGCAACGGGGTGCACTTTTTCGACATCTCAACTTCCAAAAGTGGTGTGTTTTGTGCATTTTGACTTGGAAATGTGCTTCGCGCCGCAACGGCGTGCAGCCACATGGCTCCGCACCCGCCGCTTTAGCAAGCCTACTTTTTGACCCTCCGGAGCCACAAATCATTGGAAAAAACACAGTGTTTCGCGACTTTTCTAACTTTTTTTGCGCACCTGCATCTTCTTTCTTCTCACTCTTTCTCTTCTCTGATCTTCTCTCTTCGGCTCTTCTCCTCTCTGACACTCTCCCCGCCTCTGCTTTTCCATCTGTTCATGCTGTCGGAAGTGTGACTTCTAAACTTCCTTCGATAAAAAAAATATGTGTATATATATATATATACACATTTCATATTATAGATATATATGTATATATAGTTACTTGCATATATATTTTTATATAGTTATATACATATATATTTTTCCTGGTCACGATACTTCTAGAGACTCTGATCGTTTCAGCTGGACTTTTGCGGTTTTAGCATCTTGTGTGGTTTCTTGACCGGGGCATGATTGCCGCTCAATCCCATTGTGGTTTCGTATCTCCTTTAAGTTGACTACAATGGAACAGACATGCCCCCAGCTGCTGACTTATCACCACGTTAAAATGAATTCATTGGAGACACAGCCCAAACTGGTTGCGGTTCCTAAAATGTTTGCTCACTTCCATTCACTTCCTCCCTGGTTTTTGCTTCCCATTTTTGCCAGTCTCATTACCGTGGCCATGGTATTTCCCGGTTTTTTTTTGTGCGGGAGCATTTGCTGCAAGAATTCATCCCTAAAACTATGGGGTTCAATGTGTTTCAATACTAAAATGGATGATTTGGGGGTACCCCTATTTCAGGAAACCTCCACATCCCAACTCATGGGTCTTATTCCACCATGGTTAAGTTTTACCCCAGTAGTAAACCCAACTGAACCACCATGGTATCACCATGCTGGTTGTATGTCCCGTTCCCGGCCCGTCATATCCCAATTATTAGTCCAACAGCGGTTCCTTCGCATCATTCCATTTCATACATCCCATTAAATTACTGTATAATGTTTTTCTGGTAAAATTAAAAGAATTGATGGTAAATATAGAGGTCATACCCCCAGTCGTCAGCCCAACTGCACCCGTTTAAAACAGAGCTGAGGTACGTGGTCATTCCAGTCAGTTCTGGGGGTCGAAGTTGCGAAGCTGGGCGCTGGAAGAATCTTTGGTGAGCTGGTCTCTTGACTCATTTTGACCCAGTTCTTTGGAGATATCTGAAATGTTTTTGGTCAATGTGAACTGGTAAAATGCATGTTATTTTCCAGTCCTTATGACATTAAGGACTGGTAGAATAAGGACTGGTATATCTTTGATCAATAATGTTCTATTTTCCAGTCATTCTAGATATTCAGGTACAACCTTTGGTAAATAATGGACTATAATGACTATAATCAACGAGGCGGATCTAGCCAATCATCCTCCGATCCAAAATTGGGTGACGTTTGGTTGAAGCTTGGTTGGGTAGCGGATCATATCCGGCATCAAACCGTCATTATAAACATGGTTTTTGGATGTGTTTTTTTTGTTTGGCCATGTTCGCCCTCTCTAGTTTAACCGTTTACTGTAATGCTTTATTTGTTATGGGGGAGTATGCATACCGAGCTCATGGCAGGCGATCAAAAATGAGCCACTTCAGTTAACTTCAGTTGGTAATGAATCTGTTCGCTAAACTCTTTTCGTTTGGTTTTAAACCAGCCTTGGGTCCATGTTTACCCTGCCAAGCTTCTCCTCAGACACCATCAGCATCCAGAGGCTTTGCAAACCAATCATGCCAGAGCAGCCAGCATCAAATGCTTGGAAGATACCGCCTTTCTGCGGATCCCCTATGCGACCTATCAGGCACCACCTTGGGACGTGGTTGTTATTTGGTGTTCATGAAGCCTTCTTGGTGTCTTCGCTTCTTCTTCTTGGATTACTTGGTGTGAAAAACGTCGTGGTTGTTTCGTTGTGGGTATTGCCAGTTTGGTTGCTGGAGATCTGACTTGATCAGAAGAAATCCAACATATATAATCATACATATTTACATACATATATATATATATACAGACATCATAATGATAGTAATAATAATGAATATTTAATGAATACTTAATACTAATAATTCATAATTCACAATAATAATAGTAATAATAAATAATAATACTTAGGAATAAATCCAATAATAAATCATTATAATTATACTTATATATATATAAATATATATATATGTTCATTCAAATAATTCATGGACCCAATATATTTATTTTTTTAGATCCATCCCCGAGAACGTTCTTCCGGTCCGGCGTTTTTTGGTCCACGGCAGGCGGTTGTAAAGGACATCTTTGAAGGTTTGCGGCTAAAACAGGAGCCTGGGCTTGTGACTTGGGGAATTGAGTACTTTCTTCGGATTTTCTATGTGGACCACTTGGTGAATCTTGAAGGATTCATGGGAGAGGTCCCTCAAAATGGGAAGTCAAAATGAGGATTATATTCCTCTAAAATATCATTTTACTATCCAATCAAATGTGTATATGTCAAGTTTTGAACGGCTGCATTTCCAGATACACGAAGTGAAACAGGCAGGTGGAATGGCTAATCGCCACCAAGACTTGGAGGATCATCACAGTGAGAAAGTAATGTGGCTAATACCCTCTGGTAAACATACAAAAAACTACGGAACACCACCATCTTTTATGTGTAAATCAACTATTTATATGGCCATGTTCAAAAGCTATATTAGTTCTATAAATGGCCATGTTCAACAGCAAACTGTTAGTTTACCGGAGGGCAACCATAGGTAGTTCACCCATGATGTGATAGTTAAGAACCCTACCATTGACTCCCCAGAATGGCCCGTTTAATTTCAGCCCGAAAACAGTTGCCATTAGCATGAGGCAAAGCCAACAATAAACCATGATGTCAACCCCGGATTGATAAACCATGGTTTATTAATTAGGGGGGTACTCCTCCAATAGTCATTTCATCCAATACTTTTTTATGGTATCCCCCCAATTAGTCACAGCCGTGTTTACGAGCTTTAAATTCATCCAGGGTTGACATTACTAGTCTTAACCAACCAGTTGGGATGATGAAAAATCATCCCAGGACTCGAATTTCAGTATCTAAAAATGGCACTGGGTTTACCTCTGGCATCTGTAAAAATCCAGGAAAAATCACATAAATTATATTTTTTTGACACAACTATGGAAAATCGTAATTTGAATCTGGTTGGTAAATCATCTCTTTCTATGGGCCATTTTCAACAGCAAACTGTAACAAATTACCAGAGGGTCGCAGCCTGGGAAAAAAAACATGCCCCCCCCGAAATTGCTGCAGAAATGGGCACACCAATACACCAAAAATGCATCAACATGTAGCAATATGAAAATATCACATAGTCCCACTGATATTCCGTTCATATTCCATGAATACCCCATTATAATATATATATATATATATTATATGTATATGTATAAACATGTTTCTACCTTAATAATTAATAGAAAACATTTTTCTACCTTAGCCCCTGGCCCTTGCGCACAGCCCTGTATATTATATTCATGATATACCCATTCAATTGGAATATTACTATGAATATTCAAAGTATGTATATATATATATGCACATATTGAATATTATATTCCCATAGGATCCATGTATGCTATATATGGTAACATGGATCCCATCAATATACCCCAGTCATGTTAGCATATATACCAGCACCATGGATCCTATGGGATTATATGTTATATTCATCATATACCGATTAATATTCCCACATTGGATTGCGGCAGACGATCTCAAGAGCCAGCAACGGCCTGGAAAGACCCCCCGTGGGGATCTTGGTAAACCTGGTAACTCGTCCCGTGTCTGTTTCGGTGCATAGAACATTTCCATGGAATTTTCATCATCAATCATCAATAATGGAAAATAATTGTTGAAGTTTTATGTATTTGTTTATGTTTAGCCAGGTCTGTGTTATATTTCTCTTTGGATTCGAAATCAACGATTTTCCTCAGAACTCATCCAGTCTAAGGCCCTTAAAAACCACCAGGCAAAAACACCAAGCAAAAACCCGCGTTTTTGAGTTCTATGATTTGCCCCAAAAAAATATCCATGATCCCCCATTTTGTTCAAGGATTTCCCACAGCTTTTCCGATCATTTTCCCAGATTTTTCCCATTTCTTGAGTGAAAACCATGGGAAAATCTATGGAAATGGGAAGATCTATGGAACATCTATGGAAAAAACATTTGTTTTTTAGGGGATTTCCCAGGCATTTCCACGTGGAAAACCTTTGACAGTGCCCAGGAATGCACCCGCATTCTACAGGGTTGTGCCTTCTTCCGTGTCCCTTGGCCGCCCAAAACATGGGGGGACGGAGGGGGGAGTTTAGTGTCAGGGGGAAGGGATTAGAGGCGTTTTCACAACGACAATTGTTGATCTAACACTGATATACTGACACAAGTTGACATAATTGTGTCCATATGCCCACTTGTGAAGTGGAACTGCACCGCCAAATGTGCTACCACCGAAAACGTGACTTCAACAACTTTGACGAGTTGAGACCTGCAATCAGGAAGCGAGCCTAACAAGAGAGTTCAGAAAATAGGCGACCATGTATGTTCAGATATGTCAAGATAATTTCAAGATACTGTGGATGGTTGCGAATTCCTGCACTAGTTGGTAACTAATATTGGCAACTAATGAAACACAACATAGCACAACTGGATTTCTACCATCTACCAACTGGTGCAGGATTTATGAAGGATGGACCCCACCTTTGGAAGATGGAAGAAGTTGTTCCACATTCACCATGACCATTCAAAGAATTCAACGTCATATATTTTCCATGGTGGCTGAAGCACGAAACAGGGTGAGAACTTGTGAGAACCATATTTGGTTTGGTTGCATCCCCAGTTCTTCTTGTTTTTAAATAGTTAACACTTGGTTGATGAACTATTGATTATTGTTGCTTATCATAGGGGATCCTTGCCTCCATTGGTTCAACTTTCGATCATGATTAGAAGCACCAGTTCTCAACATTACTCAACATTACTACCCGATATTTGTGGTTTTATTTATTCTCATTGTATATTTTGGCTTAAGCCAACTCCAAATGGTTCGTTACACCCCCATGTTCATCAAACTACTTGAATCCCAATTTCTATGCTTTCTCATGGTGCAAAAATTACTTGAATCATCTCTTCATCCCAATTTCTCTTCAAAATACATTGCAAAACCATTCAAAACCCCCATGTTTGCACCATTACCCTCTGGTTATTTAACATAGCCACGGGAAGTGGCCCATTTATAGATGGTTTACCTATTAAAAATGGTGATTTTCCATGGATATGTTAAATAACCAGAGGGTAATTTGCACATCTTTGCCATTGCCGTTGGACAACGGGTGCAGCTCCGCAGCTTCGGCGAAGCCCTGTCGGGGGTCGTTCCACGAAGCCCCACGGCCGCAGGAGATCGAGCGCACCCAGCCGGGGCTCATCGAGAAATTGGCCACCAAGGGCTGCACGATGATCGAGGAGCGGAAGGAACAAGTGCCTTGGGTCGGGTGAAGCTCCGATGTTAGAAATTCAGTTGAGAAATGATGGCTTTATGAGTTGAATGGTGCTAGAATGGTGTTATGGATGGTGGAATATCATCTATAAAGATGGTGAAGTTCCTAGGGGAAATCAACAGAAATGATGTGCCAGAAATGGTGCTATCATGGTTATGGTGGAATATCATCTAATGAACATGGAAATCAAGCGAAATGATGGAAAGCAACAGATTTGTGATGGAATCTTATGGTGAAATTAACCGAAATCAAGATATTTTGATGATGTGCTACAATGCTACGATAATCTAATGGATTGTTATGATGTGGAATTGTTGATGGACGATAATCTCATGGTGAAGTTTTAATTATGGGGATTTAACAAATATGAGGATGTAATCTGGTTTGTTGCTTCAAACATGAATTTTATTTTCCATAATATATGGGATAATCCTTCCCGTTGACGAATTCATATTTTTTCAAATGGTTATAACATAGCTATTGAAAATGGCCATAGAAATAGTTTATTTACCCAGCTATAAAATGGTGATTTTCCATATTTTTTTGTATGTTTACCAGAGGGCATATAAACCACCAACCAGCAATGGATATATGCTGGGGATATGGTAGACTGGTCACTTGGAGGATGAAACCACCAATCCTGGCGAGTGAACGGTCCCTATTATTACTGGCGGAGGATTTTTTACTGTACTAGGGGTATATAGTATATATATATATGGGTATGGATCAATACCTATTAATACCATTTTTAGGGGGATGAACATCCATTTACCAGCAATTTTGATGTTCACTAGGTGCCAGGGTTTTGACCCATCCCCATATATGTACATACATATTTTTAACTGTATATGTTTAGTTATATTTATAGTTATATATGTATATACATATTATTATATATATACAATTGAGTATAAATATTATTATACAGATGTAGGTTAGCCCATCACTTATGATGATTTGACAAACTCCCAAGTGTGGATTTAACCATCGATCTAGGCAAGAAAATTGGTGGTAAAATAGGGATAGAATGAGAGATCACTTAAAGGATCATAAACCATATATTTGGGTAAATTATAAGGGAAACCATCCCCAAAATTGCCTTAATTCACTTAATTCAGGTTAGTGGAATATGACCATTTACCCATATATATGTACTTGGATGTGTATCCTAGCTACTATTTGATGATTCAATCCCATGTATAAGCCATACAAAACTCAGGCTATTACATATAGAGCCGGGTTACAGCAAGGATGTTTGTTTACTGTAGGTCTCTATTCACAGTGCACAGTCGGCAGATTATGGTTAACTGACTATGATACCATTTGTAGAGGTTGGCCCATAATGGGTTGACTGTTCACTTTAGGTCCCTTTCTTAGATGGGCCCCACTACTATAGGTTGGCCCATCACAAATAGAATATATATATATATACATACGTACAGTGTATGTATATATATATATATGTGTATGTGTGTGTACACCCACTGCAATGTACAGCTATATTCGTGTCTATCTTGTCATTAGGAGGGAACCAAGGAGCCGGTTTACGCTGGTAGATGCTATTAGGATTTACATGAGCTTCAGGTTTGACGGTTTACGGTTTAGGCTTTACTTAAAGTTGACCGTGACAGTGGTTATGATGTGGTTATGATGATGGTGATGATGACGATGATGATGATGTTAATGATGATGACGAGAGGGTGAGGGTGATGGTGGTGATGATGATCATGATGATGATGATGATGACGATCATGATGATGATCATGATGATGATCATGATGATGATGGTGATGATGATGATCATGATGATGATCATGATGATGATGGTGGTGGTGATGGTGATGGTGATGGTGAATGTGATGGTGATGATGGCGGTGATGGTGATGGTGATGATGATGATGACGATGATGATGATGTTAATGATGATGACGATGAGGGTGAAGGTGATGGTGGTGATGATGATGATGACGATCATGATGATGATCATGATGATGATCATGATGATGATGGTGATGATGATGATGATGATGGTGATGATGATCATGATGATGATGGTGGTGGTGGTGATGGTGATGGTGATGGTGAATGTGATGGTGATGGTGGCGGTGATGGTGATGGTGATGATGATGATGATGTTGATGATGATAAGGGGCTATACTGCCAAAAATCAATTGGATGATGATGAAGCCTATGGTGATCTCGTAACCAACCAAAACGATTCAACATGGAATCCAATACCAGATAAGGTTTGATATTTTGCCGTAGCATCCACCGTTATTTTTTTGGAGTGCCCTTTGTGTCGACCCACAGGTGAAACACGGGTTGGTTTGTCTGTGCCATTTTCTATTTTCTATACTTTGATAAGATTTGTATGACCACCAAAGACGGAGATAGGTTCGTGTTGTTGATGTAAGAAATATCTATATCTATATATTTACTGTATAGATTTATTTGGGGAAAGGCACCTGGACAATGAAAGGATGCAGCTATTTCTACTGAAGATATCAGGATTCCATACATCACTAGTATAGTTTGAACATGAGGCACCGATTTTCACCTTTCCGAAATCGAGTCTTCTGAAAGCGTCCTTGGCAGCCTTTTGGTGACCACCTAAATTTCGCGATTGTTGGTATTTCATGGTATTTGTTGTTTATCTTGGTGTTTTTATATATATATATATATTTATATGTACCCATTCTATCGCAGTACATCCCCCTATCACCTCCCTGTGGTTTGTGTTGTTTTCTGATACTTTAACAGTAGCTGTAAAGTCACTACTGGATCATCCGTGGTCCGCCCTGGCACCAGGTGCTTTTTCGTCAGCAGGATCCAGCACTCAATTGCTTCCTGGTGGGAAACAAAAATGCACCATTTATGACAGCTGAGTTGGTTTAAGAACATTTTTGAAAACTATCCATAGCGGGAGATGTGCAAGTCAGCAAGTTACCATTGGACCATGATAGTCATCCGATGTGATTCATCCTATGGTGGAAATCGAAAAAAAAGGAACATATTTTTGTGCCAAGAGATTGATGGACCATCCCCTCTTTTTAGGACACACACACAAACCATGTTTGTCCATATTTCTTCCACGAACCATGGTGCTAGTCGTTTTCTACCTACAAAACCGCTTATGTGTTAATGGGGAAATGTTGGTACCAAAAGGACTACTTAAGTCATGGGGGGTGGGGCAAAATACATTCCAAAATCATTCTGATAGCCACTGACTCCATTGACTGCTGTTAAAACTTCCAATCCTTCCTTTGCTCGGGATGACTCGGGTGCCCCCATCGATTCTGTGAACACTGACAGACCCCGGGTTTCGAAAAGGGCCGTGCCCCACTGAACCATGGATAGAAGTGCCAAAGTGTCCATCAAAGTTGTTTATTTTTTCCAAGTATGCAGAAACAACTTGGGTGTCTAAACTTTTTGGCAGAGCAGCCTTTCGTTTCGATTTTTTGCATGGCCCCACTGATGGTCATTGCAGTCATTGCAAGCACCCTGGCCAAGCAGCAAGGTTACGTTGTCCTGGAAGGACCCATGGCATCCAAATTTGGGCATGGGATACTGCCTGAGAGCGGGAAAACAACACTGTGATCAGGGGGAAAAAACACTGCTGGACAATAGTAATTCATCATTAGTCCCAAAGAAAACAGATGGATCAGATCGGTGGAAGAAGGTGTGGTTCATATTCATTGCTGGGTTATGCTGGGTTTACCAGTAGTGATACTTTGCGCCGCCGGTTGTAGTTCGAGGGCGCTTTGGGTTATTTGGTCCCATTACGGATCTATCCATGTTTGGTGTGTCATTGCAAAACATTCAAACTGGCGAATTAACCTAATAATGGGATACAATCAATGTGATTAACGTGTATGCAATCAATATAGTCTGATTGGTGTTTTTCAATCATGTTTTATTTATGTTATTTCCATCCTGAGCACAGATCGTGTGATATTCTTCCCTGTGACACATATCATTTTTCAGGACAATGAGGGGTGGTTTTTCACCACCAACCAATCAGGTCGTAATTGCTTAATTAAGCATTATGAGGAATCGCAAAACCGGGGGACAAATGGTCGGGAGACAGCCCAACATACATGTTTATTGTATGTCCATTCTTTGTTGGCTCTGTTTCAAAAAAGCACAAGTTTCATTAGATCCAGTACCCAAATAAGATATGGTGCCGTCTTTTTCCAGCAAGAAATTCTTTGGGCAAAAGTACCAGCACTATTGCCTGCGTGTGAGTTGAGAAGGGAAGAGCTATCAATGTTGCAGTTTGTAGTTTGTGATCACGTGGGCAACCCAAAGCCATAAGCGACTACCATTTGGGGATGGTAGACATACAACCCATAAAAATGATGATTTTGGGGATGGTTTATTTTGGGGTTTACCACATTAATCTATCCATTTATTTGTGTCATGCGGTGGCGTCAGACATTCAGTATTGCTGCGGAAACGTTCCATGGGTATATAGTTGAAGACTATACATATAGAATATGTGATTTATATATATATAGCATACTATATATAATATAATATAATATGATATAATGTAATATGATATAATATAATTTGATATAATATAATATAAATATAATATAATATAATATAATATAATATATAAATATTGTATATACAATACAATATATAGATAATATCTAATATATAATATAATATATAGATAATATATAATCTATAGATTATATATAACATATAGATAATATATAATATATAGATAATATTTAATATATAGATAATATATAATATATAGATAATATCTAATATAGATAATATATAATATATAGATAAAATATATATGTTTAATATATATATATATGATGTAATATATATATATATATCATTTATCATTTATCATATGTTTAAATTTATTTACTATATAATATATAAATACAATATAACGTAGAATATTTCAACCATGTATAAACTATATCAAACATACAATACATATAATATAATTAATAAGAATATATTCTTTATATTCTATACATTATTAAATTTTATTATATTTTATTATAGTATATTATATTTTGTTTTATTATATTTTATATAGTATAATTTTTTTAATATTTAAAATTTAATCTATAGTATATTATGTCTAATATTCAATACTTAATATATGTATATAATACTAAAAATGTGATATATATTTAACATACAATATTTAATAATATATAACATGATATATTTAATATACCATATGTAATACATGATAACTAATATATCATAATATATATATATATACACAATATATTTTTTATACATGGGAATTATGTCCTTCACCAAACTTCCATTTGGTTTTATTGTTGCTGTTTAAGAGAAGAAAAACACTATGTGCATCTCAATGCATGCCAAAAGTGTGTTGTTTTTGGGATAGCTGTTTTGATCCGCTTTCTCTTAGGTTTAAAAGCAAAGCATGCTTTCTGTTGCATGTGTGATGGTTATGTTTTGCCAATTTTCTTTCATTAAATCACAACAACAAAACATGTTCTTTTCCTTGGGGGTTCTTTGGTTTTCCCCATGTCTTTCCATGTTTTTTCCATGGTTTCCCAATGTTTTCATAGTTGTTTCCATGGTTTTCCCATGTTTTTCTATGGGTTTTCCATGGGTCTTTTGGAGGAACGATCGATGTCTTGATCTACAAAGCCAAGAAGAAGGGTGGTGGTAGCCGCAGTGCTCTCGCGGATGAGCGTCCTACGCCACGCTTTACAGAGTTGATCGACAAGAGATGCTTGGTGAACACGCTGATCATATTAACCAGGATGGGATGTTTGATGGGATTTTAATGGGATTCTAGTGGGATTTATGGTGACTTATATTGTTAGGCTATATTGTTAATCTATGGTGACTTATCTTTACTAATGGGATTGAACTACTCATGGTGACTTCAATTGGGATTTCCATAAGTCAGGGTATCGCTTTATCGCTGGATGGTTTATTAGTGGAAAATCCGAAAATAAAATCGATGATAACTGGAGGTATCCCCATGACGAATCGGAAACCATATTGGGATTTCATGGAGTTTCATGGGATTTAAAGGTTTTGTATGGTTCCCAGGATGGGATTGACTGGGATATACCCTCTAGTAATCTAATGTATTGAAAATGGCCATTGAGTTTGTTGATTGAGCTGTTTGAAATGGTGATTTTCTATATGTTAGTTTACCAGAGGGTAACTATTTTTCTTGGTTATGACGGTGATCAAGCTTTTAGGACTAGACTACCTGGTTAAAGGGGAATGTAATCTTTTCTGGCATTCCTTATAGGGACAATCCTAGAACACTCCTTTTCATTCATTTTAATTCCAAATAATTCCATGTCATTCCCAGTAATTCGATTTCATTCCAAAAAACCTTGTTCATTCCAAAAAATGTGTCTCATTAATGTTTTTTTATTTGTTCAAAGATTTATTCAAATATGTGGTCTTATTCTTTGTGGATTTGTGCTTTGCTTACTTTTTGGGAACTTTTAGGAATTGTTTGGAAGTTTTTGGAACTTTTTGGATTTTGTGTTTTTTATATTTGCGAGCAATCACTGGAAAAGTCGACGAAGCCCGTGCTGCTGGGATGTTTCAGTGTGTGTCGACGCTGGAAGCTCTTGCTGAGAAATGCCAGTTGGTCAAAGAGGCACTCCAAGTAGCCCAGCTCTACATCAATCCCAGCGGCACCACCAAAAACCAGGAGGATTCTTTCATCAGTGCTTTTGAGAAGCTGCCGGTGACCCTCCTTCACAAGTTCCCTCGTGTGATGCTTGACCGCTTCTACCACTTGATCCATGCAAAGGACAACGCATTCTGCTGAGTGGGATGAACTGTTTTCGGAGTTGTTTTCCAATTTGCTTTTAGAAGTTTTGGAATTGTTGGATTTCGTGTTTAATTGTTTGAGTTTGTTTTGGAATTGTTGGATTGTTTTCTATATGTTTATTTTTATGTTCCCCACCTGCCAGGTGAGGGTTGTTAGATTTTATCAGAGTTGTTCTCCTCCTCCTCCTCCTCGGCTAGCTGTCCTCCTCCTCCTCCTCCTCGTCCTCCTCCTCCTCGTCCTCCTCCTCCTCTAGTTTCTCCTCGACCATGTCTGCATCAACTTCCACCTCCACTTCCGCCTTGCCAACTCTTCGCCAAGCTCTTTGCCAACTTCCCAGCTCAGTGTGCACTGGGACCTCAACCTCGGACCTGCCCAGCTCAGTGTGCACCGCTGGACCTCAACCTGGGACCTTCCCAGCTCAGTGTCTGGACCTCAACCTGAGACCTTGCCAGCTCAGTGTGCACCGGGGACCGTCTCAGCTCAGTGTGCACCGCTGGACCTCAACCTGGGACGTGCCCAGCCCAGTGCGCACCCAGTGTGCACCGCTGGACCTCAACCTGGGACCTGCCCAGCTCAGTGTGCACCGCTGGACCTCAACCTGGGACCTTCCCAGCTCAGTGTGCACTGCTGGACCTCAACCTGGGACCTGCCCAGCTCAGTGTGCACCGCTGGACCTGCCCAGCTCAGTGTGCACCGCTGGACCTCAACGGCCAGATTGAATGCCAGAAGATATGCCAGATAGAATGTCAGATAGAATGCCAGAAGATATGCCAGATAAAATGCCATGAGATATGCCAGATAGAATGCCAGAAGATATGCCAGATAGAACGCCAGAAGATTTGAGTAGATAATATGCTAGAAGATATGCCAGAAGATATGCCAGATAGAATGCCAGAAGAGATGTCAGATAGAATGCCAGAAATTTGCCAGATAGAATGCCAGAAGATATGTCAGATAGAATGCCAGAAGATTTGCCAGTAACAAAATGTATAAATGTCATGGTGTGGGGATCACACGAAGTAAAGCATTTATTATGTTATTTTTTGTTGATTGAATTGTTGCGTTTAAAAAAATGAAAGGATAGCAACTTTAAGGAGTAGCCCTGTCAGGAGGAGCCCAGGGCTCTTTCATGATATAACCCAGACAGGTTTTTTTTTTTCTAACAGAACCATGAAAACTACCAATCAACTAATTACTTGGTAATAGTATGGAAAATTAGTATATCAACTGATGATTAGTATATGATTAACTGCTGATTTGTTGACTGTTGATTGGTTATGAACTAAAGCATTATACTGACTGGTTTTACGAGGATATAACCCAGAGCAAAACCATTCAAGCGACAGTTTGTTTGTGGAAAAGAGCTGAATCAACATTGATTTTCGGAAGATCATTTAAGTTGATGGGTAGATTTATATGCAATGATTTACATAAGTTGCCATTCTTATTCGAGATAATTGCGACACCATTTGACTAGTAGTAGCATGTCACCTCTTTCAAGTCCGCCTCGATGCGCCCTTAGACCGGCTACAGTTGGCGCGCTTTGACTTGTGAGATTGGTGGGTTGAGGACAAATTGCGGTAAAAGCATGATGGATCTACAGTTCTACAGGAACTTTTGTCCACATGATTGGTAAACATTTTGAAATTTATCGGTTTCCAGCCAGCCACATTGAATTACCGAGTCACCCCTTTACCCATAGGATCCATGTATGCTATATATGGTAGCATTTACCATCAATATACCCCAAATGTTAGCATATATACCATACATGGATCCTATGGGTTATAGACATGTTTCCCCTATGTTTCTTGTTAAATGTTGGGAATGTCCGGCCATGTCACCAGAGGGTAGACGTTTCAGGAACAACTTTGACCGAAGCTGCACTCCAATGGACCAAGACGGTGCATTCCCGGGGATGCGGGCTGGGGAGTAAAGGAACATTCATGGCGTCAACACCGATATTGGAAAAGAACACCTTTTGGATTGCCCAGTCGGTGTTTGTTCAACAGTTTTAAAGAGTTTTTCTAAAAAAAAAATGGTTCCCATTGGTATCGCCACCAGAACAATAATATGTGTTCTTCTTACAAGCCATCTTCAGCAAGTCCCTTACAATGATGATGATGATGATGATGATGATGTCCTCACCATCATCATCATCATCATCATCAACATCATCAACAACAACATCAACATCAGCAGCATCAGAATCAGCATCATCATCATCATACATCATGCATCATGCATCATGCATCATACAGCATGCATCATGCATTTTGCATCATGCATCATGCATCATGTATCATGCATGCATCGTCATCACCATCATCATCATCATCACCTCATAATCATTATAACCACCACCATCACATCATCATCATCATGATCATCATCAGCATTATATTATGATCATCATCATCATGATCATCATCATCACCATAATTATCATCATCGTTTTGATCATCATCATCATGATAATCATTATTGTCATTGTCACCAGCATCATCATCATCATTATCATCAAACTTATCTAAATCATCAAATTCAGCATCATCATCATCATCATCATCGTTATCATCATCATCATCATCATCATCAGCAGCAACATTATCATCATGCATCATGTGTCATGCATTATGCACCTTGCATCATGCATTTTGCAGTATGCATCATGCATCATGCATGCATCATCATCATCATCATCATCATCATCGTCGTCACCATCATCATCATCAACATCATCATCCTCGTCATCATCACCATCATGATGGTCATCATCATCCTCACCCTCGCCATCATCATCACCGCACCATTATTAACTTCATCATCATGACCTCAGGAGCATCATCATCATCATCATCATCATCATCATCATCATCATCATCATCATCATCATTGTGATCGTCATCGTCATTGTCATTGGCATCGTCATGATCATCATCATCATCATTATCATCATCATTATCATTATCATTATCATCGTCATCATGCAAACTATGAGATTCAAATATATTCATCATCACTATCATCATCATTATCACCAACATAATCATCATGCATCACACATCATGCATCATGCATCATGCACCATGCATCATGCGTGTTGCATTTTGCATCATGTATCATGCATGCATGCATCATCATCATCATCATCATCATCATCATCATCATCATCATCATCATCATCATCTTCATCATCATCATCATCATCATTGTTATCGTCATCATCGTTGTCGTCGCCATCATGTTCATTATCATCGTTAGGCTAAATTATAACGACCTCCCTGTTTTGCCTCACTGAGGATGATTCTTTTCGGAATGTGTTGATGGTCCCGAAAGTCGCCGGACGATTCAGGTCAGTTAATGATGTTTATACTGATGACGATGAAAATGACTATATAATAGATTATATACTGCATTGAGAGACGCTGTTCGGGGGTCAGGGTGGTCAGCTACAGCTCTCTTTGAAAATCGAACATCGAAGTTGGGGTGGTTTACTGTTTACTGTGGCATTCGCTATGAATGTTAGCAAATCAATGTCATAAACCAACCACATAAATTGATCCTTGGAATCCCAGCCACTAGCAGATGGTGGATTACCCATCATATTTTCCATTGATGTATCTCCCATTTCTGGCAAAAAAAACTGGGGTGAAAAAGAAACACAGGAGAAACCTACCAGGGAGTGTACCAGAATGGCAGGGTCATTCTTTTTGTCACATCACTGAATTGGCTATAAAGGTTCCAGCATGGATGATTCCTGAAGTTAGCCAGCTGGGGAGTGATAGAACCCTTTGCGCTTGGTCGGAGATCTCATAGAAACTCTGCTGGTGCTCGATGCCGGTGCGTGGTCAGAGGAGGTGATTGGCATCATGAAGGGATGCTCAGAGCCATGGGTTCCTTGTTTGATGTTCCACGAGTTTCTGGAAGCCTTTCTCAAGGCACTTGAGCTATTCCTGATCAAATGCAAGTTTTCGTCCTTTGAATTTGGCCAAGTGGCTTGGATTGTCCTTTAAATGTTGACTTTGCTTCACATTCGGACAATGTTGTTGGACATGTGTGTCTCTCGCTGTTGAGGGATGGCACGACATCGCTAGATGGGATGTATCAAGAGTTATGCCATGTCATTCCCCAGTTCAGATATCACCATTTTATCGAAATGTATTTGTACAATTTGTAAAGACTTCACTGCAGATGATGTTTATTGGTGGGGAACATTATCCCAAATGGTAGTAGTTGAGGTTGCTGACTTGTTGAGTTCCTGTCTTTACTATGGCCAGATACATAAATTTCCTGGATCATCACAGTTGTATCTTCTTGGGGGCTACTGTAGCAGGTAGCTGACCTTGTCGTTCGAGCCATTTGACCGTTCCAAGGTGTTGGTCAATTGTCAACAATGTTAGTAAAGCAATAGGATCCAAATCCCCAAATTTACAATTTTTATGGGTGTTGTAAACCATCAACTTATATGGGTGGTGTATTATTGCTTTAACAACATTATAGGAAATATTTGCCAATGTAGTGGGATGACCACAAACTATTAAATCCAATGTTGAACACCACGTCATATGTATTGCCATCTTCGTTTGCCAGATCATATCCTCAGCCTTGGGTCCACTGCTGACTCGGTGATTTGTGTGTCTCTGCCTTTTTTTTTGGAGGCCCATCTCGAATCATTTCACATCCTTATGCCAGTCAGTTTAGGTGATTACATGGGTTGGAAATGGTGCCAAATCATATGGGATTAGAATCATGTCTACTCATTTCCTATAAACCCTATTTGGGTATATAAGGTATATATTATAATCCCCAAAAAGGTGGGTTTAAAATAAGGGAATATGTTTTCTGATCACTGCCGGGCCAAGCGGCCATGTATGTGTTCCAACAATGAACCCCTATTAAATTATGGCGAACAAAAACAAACATCTTAGCATTTTTTGGACATTATCTTTCATGAATAAATCTCACGGCCATTTGAGAAGCCATTCCCCCCTGCCAGAGACCAATGTAGGCAGAGAGCACGAAGAAGAACAAACATTTCGAGCCTTGGCCGAGCTCCTTCACTCGCTACAAGACCACAGAAGGCGCGGAGACTTGTGCGCTTTTGTGTTGCTATAGTTGATTTGCTACAGTTGACTTGCTATTATTATTTATATAAATAGCGATATCTAAATATATATGTATATTATAATATGATTATGTATGTATATAATATACACGTACTGGCCAGCTACTTGTTTCAGGGTACCAAAGATTGGCATAGACTTAAGCAACAATCAAAATAGGGGAAGAACCATCAAACTATGGGTCAACCGTCAAAGTTCTCCACAACATTCCACAACTCTGGGGCAAACCTTGGTAGTCTTATACTTGGATCTCTTGAAATAAGTGGAGGAATGGAATGTCCAGCTAATTAAATTTAAATGGTATCCAATATTGGGCATGACAATAATCAGTTTCTTTTCGGTAGTTTTTGAAAGGCTGCCAAACTCATCCAACTGCTGCAATTATGTAGGATCATTCTTGCCTATGACATGTTTCAAGCCTATTTGGAAGCAACATTTAGGCAGAAATCCTTGAGTTCTTGTATGGAACGCATGAATTCTCCAAGCACACATTTTTGATCGTCCTAACTCTTGGCCATCAAAAACAGGGGGTCGTGCCACCCAGATTGTAAAAGTTGGTTTATCCCTTTTAAGCTCTCTAACTATAGTTACTAGTAGTTATATCCCCCATAAAGCCATATAAAACCCAGTTAACTATATATAGTTCTATCCCCCAAAGCAAGCCTAGTTATTGGAGATATACACTAACTTATCTAACGAGCTGTGGCCCCACCCTGCAACTACTATCAACTAATCCCATCCCCAATAGGCCTTCCCAAGAAACCGAAGCCATGAACGGATTCTAAACCACGGTTTCTCGGGTTATGCACCTCACCCCAACACCTCCTCATGGTGCTGCTGAGGGAAGTCATACACAATACAGTGAAGTATGCCAACCATTTAACATTTCCGACATTCCTTTGGTTGATGGTTTGAAACTGCCAAGCAGATCATCGTATCAATGCGGTTCCCGTATCATTTCTATCATGGTGGATCATCTTGTCCGTCCTCTTCGGGATCATAATGATCCCCGTTGAGTCTACAATAATCAAAAGTTGCTTAACTATATATATATATATACATATATATATATATCTATCTATCCCGTTATATCCCATTATATCCCCATATATCCCCATATATCCCCATGATATAACATTTTCCTGGTGGACCACCTGGCCCGTGTCCCCAAAATGACACGGGCCATGTTTGGGGTACCCCAACCAGGTTTCAACAGCTTCGCCAAAGAGTCCAAGTATGGAACCCGTGACTCACAAGAAATGGGTGGAGTCATGGAAAATGTGGCCGAAACACACGACTTTATCGGCAATAATGGGAGAGCAATGGGAAAATTGTATATATTTGTGTGGTTTTATGGTTTTGTTTAAGTGAAAGATGTGGATCTTACCCAAACAAACATGATTGAACCGGCAAACTAATTGACTTTTGAGAAGCAACTGGTGATATTTCATGATTTGATGATATTGCCAACATTTCGGTTGGGTAACTTACCATCCAATTCGATAGTCTATTGAATTCTATGCTTATTTTGGCCATGAGGTGCCATGAAATGACCTACGTGGAGACCATTATGGCATTGATGGTGATCCGACTCTGGTTGAGTTTCAGCGCTAGGCCCAGGCGACCCGGAGATGGCATCATACGTGATCCCGGAGATGGCTGATAAGTTGATCACATCATTGAAGCAAGCAGCTGCCTTGGCGACCCAGATCAGACCTATGTGCTGATCGCCGGAGTCGGTACTCCCCAATGAGTCGGTCATCTCTGAGTTCTGTACTCCGATGTGGCGACGCTATGGATCAATGGATCAATACCTATAACTCCTATGGTGATTTTGAGGGGATGAAGATCCATTGACCAGCTATGCCACCAGTCGTACAGATCATTTCCTGGCGACGATTTTTTGGTTCGCAGATGAGATCCTCATAATCTCCCTGTCTCGTCCCTGTCTCATTCCCATTCGATTCATTAGATATCCACATCAATTGTACTGCGGCCCATGAAACCGATTTTTTTGACTTTAAGATGATTGATATGTATGAATTGCATACCACCAATATTCCATATATTCAATGGAATTGTTGATTTCGGACCCGCTGTTACCAGTTTTTGAATTAAATCCACCAAACCAGTTATATAAACCATGTATAATCAGCATGTATAATCCTTGTTTGATGGTTAACTCCCCCTGTTGCCATTACTTAATGTATGCTCCTCCAATGTTTAATACCAATAAAACCCTGCAGACCTGGTTAAGTATTGGATTGGTCCATTCTTGGGGTCCATATGCAGTGCTGTTTAATATTATGGGGGATGGGATTGTTCCCTCTTTTGACTCACTCTCTGGTAATTTGACATAGCAATGAACATTAATTAATTTGTAGATTAATGTATGGAAATTGTTTATAAGTCAATCCCATCCTGGTCACCATCAAACCCTTTTCTAAATCCCATTAAACTCCATGAAATCCCAAGATGGTTTCCGATTCGTCATGGGGATACCAGTAATAAACCATCCAGCGATAATATCGCGGTACCCCGATTTATGGAAATCCCATCCTTAAGTCACCAGCAAAACCTCTAAACATCCCATTCTTAATCACTATTAATATACATCTATCCCATCATTAATCACTGATAGATTGACAATATCTGGTTGGTGGTTTGGAACAGCCGTGACAGCCCAAGCCCTTTCCAGAAGTGCGGCCGTTCTTCACTGAGCGCTGGGTGGTGTGTTTCACTTCGTTTGCCATGTCGTTGACATATCCCATGGCCATTGGTTCGACTACAAATGGGGGCAGTTTGGATTTGGTATGTTCTATTCGGGTCTTTGATGTGGAGCACTCCTCACATCTCATGCATGGTAGAGATGGAGTTTCTTTCCTGTTTGAAGGCCTGCTTAGCGATGAATTCCACTCCTTTACGATTTTGGGAGGTGTCTTGAAGCAACAATTTCCCATTCCAGTGATTGTTTCTACCCGAGACACTGTCATCATGGGACACCGACGACCTACAGGGGACTCTTTGCTGTCCACAGTGGACCTTTGTGCAGGGTTCGGAGGCTTAGCCCAAGGAGCAGCAGCAGCTGGGTTTTCAGTGCAAGTCGCCGTTGATCAAAACCAAAAGATGCTAGATTTGTACTCCAAAGTGAATGATGCACATTTGATTTGTGGAGACATCGGTGATAGGAAGGTTTTGCATGAGATTTGGCGTCACTCAGCAGGCGCCTTAACTGTCACTTCAGGTTTTAGTTGCCAGCCCTTTTCACGACTGGGTGACTGCAAAAGCCATGAAGACGATAGGGCAAGTTGTCTCACCAAGACCCTCCGCACTGCATACTACCTGCAAGCACACTTGATTGTGCTTGAATGCGTTGCACCGGCTGCTCAGGATGGTTTTGTCCGCCAGGAATTGTCTCACTTCATGAAGTGTACGGGTTACCACTGCACTCAAACAGAACTCAAGCTTGACCAGGTTTGGCCATGCAGGCGTCACAGATCATGGTGGGTTTTATCGTCACCTGAAATCGGCCCTGTAGAGATTCAACCCTGGCATGTTTTGCCTAGCATTCATGAAGTACAACAGGTTATCCCTGAAATTCGATTGTGGGCCCTCAATGATGAGCAACAATTAGCCCTCGATGAAGTTGAGCTCCAAGCTTTTGGTGTGAATGATGAAAAGCACGGCAAACACATTCTCAATGGTAAGGGGAAAGCCCCTTGTGCATTACATGCGTGGGGATCGCAGACTCGTGCATGTCCATGTGGTTGCAGAAAGTTTGGTTTTTCCAGTGAACGACTTGCCACCAAAGGGCTCCATGGTTGCATTGTCAGAAGTGCCGTCTTCCCTGATGGATCAACTATCATTCGACATGTGCACCCAAATGAAGTGATGGGATTAAACACCTATGATCCGGTCATTGACTTTGGCACGGATGTGCGTCTCACACTTTCAGCAGTTGGCCAGCTTGCATGCCCAGCCCAAGCGCTTTGGGTATTGGGTGCAATAGTTGAATGGATTGACACAATGAGGAATTCTCCCACGTTTGATCCAGTTTCACAATTGCAAGCTTATAGATCATGGCTGATTATGAGGTGTAGAATGGTCTGGCCATCAGAAGCTGCCTTGATCCAGGATCCAAAATTTTTGGAACTGATGACGTTTTGGAAGGATTTTCAGAATTTGTCTCTTCAGGAACTGGTTTATCCTCTCAAATGGGAAGGGAAAATTGAAGGCACTGTTTCCATTGCTGCGATCTTGGATCATCTGATCCGATCCAAGCCTGACATCCGGCCAACCATCCCAGACCCGGAATCCAAGACTGAAGAAGAAGACATTCCTGTTTTTGACTTCCCATGTGTTGTTGATGATCCTACCACGGTAGGCTGCATGTGTGCTGATTCATGCACTGTAGTGTTTTCAGGGATTAATGATCCGCCCATACGGTTTCAGCCCAAGTGTGGGACGACCATTGACCATTTCTTGCATGCCCAGGCCCAACTGAACGGCCCTTTTGGGGTTGCTGGCATCTCCATTAACGGTGTCAATGTTCAGCGGGATCATGTGTTGGAAGTTGGCCAGGTTATCCAGGTATCGCTTGAAGAGGTTGCCAATCCCATTAGTGCTGTGGGTCACCCAGGGGTATCTCCCACTGCGCAGTGGACACAGCCGGTGACAGAAAAACCTGTACAGGCCACATCACGCAAAGTTTCAAAGTTCGATGTAGGGGAATGTCTCACCCCTACTATGGTCCTTCCTGATGACCATACATGGCTTGACTCCTCTGCTTTGCAAGGGTTAGCGGGAGAACAGTTTCTGAAACTTCAAATGCCATGTGTTCAGACTGCCCAGCATTTGTGGTCTCTCAGGCACCAATATCTCCGAACTTCGGACAGACTTGCCATTTTCGAGCGTCAATTGCAGTTTTGGGCAGATGATGAAATTCGTTTTCACCTGCATGCTGTGACACAGGCGTACCAAGAAACCCGCATCCGGGCAGGTGCTGCAGTTCATGAGATCTGTACGATCGACCCATTGATTTTCACTGCATGGGCCCAAAACAAAGGTTTTGACATCGCTTTATGGGCCACGGATCACCCTGAGATTTTGGAAAAGAGTGTCCCAATTGTCACTGTTGCCCTGCTTGACTGCCATTGGGTCCCCATTTTCATGTCACCGGTGAAAGGAGTATTGCAAATCCATACTTGGGACGGAATGGGAGCATCACACCCCGGCCTCGATGAAGTGGTCAACACCCTAGCTAAGGCGCTAGGTTTCCAAAGTGCAATGATTTGTCGTGAACATAGATTGTTTTTCACTTCAGAATTGTGCGGTTCCTTGGCCATTGCGTTCATCAGTTATATCCTCTTGGGCACTCAACTCCCGAATGATTGTACAGAGGCGACAGTCATACATGCAAGGCTGAAAGGTTTGTACTCTGCTGAACTCCAAAGATGCCAGATCGCCCGACGGCCATGGATTTGGGGTGCAGGGGATCGTCCCCCAACTGGTACCAGCGTTGCTTCAAGTGATTTGCAACTGGCTGTCAATGTCACCCGTGATCAAAGAATTGACCTTATCAATGCCAAAGGTTTTGCCATGGCGGATGATGAAATCCGTTTCCATATTTTGAGTTTGGTTGAGAATCAACAGAGGTCTCACCTGCCTTTTCTGGAACGGAGGTTCATTACCCTTGAACCCCTGGTTTTCAATTGTTGGGATTCAATTGGCCAAATCATTGCCAGCCAGTGGTGTGCCAAGAACCCTCAGATTTATGCCCAGGGTCAGAATGTGGTCACAGCAGTCGCCCTAGAAGATCATTGGATCCCGTTGTGGATGGTACCAGATGGTCACATGTTGCAGGTTCACACTTTCCAAGCTGATGTTGATTTCACGCCGATTGACAATATCATCAACACGTTGGCTACTAATCTTGGATTCAGGGGACATGTGGTTCACAAGATCCCCCATGGTCTTCCAGAGCATGTCATGTGTGGTGCACATGCAATGACCTTCATTGCACATGTGGTCGTCCGTATGCCATTACCACGCACACTGCAAGAACTTCGCACTGCCCATACCAACATGCGAGCCTCATTTGTGGCCCACTTGTACTCGATTGGATACACCCCAAAACCTGTCGTGTGGGGAAACGGTTCTACAGGGGAATCCGGGCAACTCCCTATAATGCCCGAGGATGATATCCCTGCTCAAAGTGATCCGCTTGGTCAAAGACGACAGGAGCGCAGCCAAATGCTCATCACGCATAATTATGCCATGGGTAATGATGAAATTGAGTTTCACCTCCAACACTTGTTGGATTGCCACGCACAGGGCCCTCGTGCCATTGGTCCGGTCCGTAAATTTGTGGCCATCCCGCCAAAGACTTTGGACAGTTGGATGCAAGGTGACTCTACCTTGATGCTGGAATGGTATTCTGTGCATTGGAATCATGTCCCCAAAGATACCCAAGTGGTTGCCGTCATCCTTATCGACCAGCATTGGGTCCCGTTTTGGATTTCACCCAACCAATCCTCAGCCCATTGTCACACGCTGGGAGATTTTGCACGTGATGATCAGGTGGTTACACAAGTGCTAGGCGACTTGTCACAATTTTTGGGTTTTGATGACGTCATGATCCACAGGGTCCCACATGGCATTGATGTCACCAGATTGTGCGGGGCTATGTCCATTAGCTTTCTTGCCCACATCATGCTCAATACCCGACTCCCACAGGATGACCATCAGCTTCGCGCTAGATGTTGGAACATGAAAGAGGTTTTTGCTGCTGCATTGAACTCTGCGGAAGTCGAAATGCCCACCATGTGGGGATGGGGCGTAAGGGAATCCAGGCCACTCCCTATAATGCCTGGGGCTGCTGATCTGCCTGCTGAAGGTGCAAGCCATGCATTGCCGGATTGCCAGGCCACCAAGAGAGGTGCACACCAAGCATTGGTTGGTATGCATCACCATGAAATGAAGTTTCACTTGAGCCATCTCATAACATTTGCGCCCCTCCTGTGTGCGATTGGAATGGTATTGGACTGCATTCACCAAATGATTCTCACCATCTTGGCCTTTTCAATATCTGTGCACCAGTGGGGGGGTTTTGCCTTCCTCTCCCAGATGCATTGGATGCCCATTGTTTGCCAGAAGGTAGGAAATCAAGTTTGGGTATGGGTTGAACAGGGACCCGTTGCTGAGATCTTGCGTGACAAACTGCCATTTTGCAAAGTATTCTCCATTGAGGGTGCTAAGGATGCCTGTTGTGGTGCTCACACTTGGTCGGTACTTGCAGGCCTCAGCGGTTTTCAGATTAGGGCATGTGAGGACATTCGGAGTTTTCTTCATCACATGTTTCAACTGTATGGACAGCCCGTAGAAGATGCATCACCTGCACGATGGGGCTTCGGTCCTCAAGGGCAGCTCATTCAGAAACTCGTAAAAGAACTCCAAAAGCATGGTATTCCGGACGAAGTGGTCGAAGACCGTGCAACGTCCGCAATCAAAACCTTGGGTAGTGAACAGGTCATTGCCGCATTGAACCACAGAAACCCGTGGAAGCAGCTGAAACTGCTTGGTACCAACTCCAAGTTTCAGTTTGTGATGCCCAGTGAGTTAGCTGACGCAGTTGAGACCAACAAAGGCAAGGCAATCAAGGCCAAGGGCAAAGGTAAGGGCAAGAATTTCCCCCAACCCATTGAACTTGACCCTGCCAAATTGCAAGTGATTGAGGGTACGTTTCACAGTGCGGGTCATGCTCTCACCCAATTGACAATGAAACAGATCGGACCAGTCAGTAGTGGATTCATTCTCATTTCACTTCATGATGCTGAACCATATTTGCGTGCTGGTACTGCTGTTTCACGCGAGCCGCTTGCACTGCTGGTGTTGCAGAAGCCAGGGGTTGAAATCAAGACTGCTTTGCCGCATACTTCGGTCACAGTCCCATGTCGATGCAATGTGAACAATGAACCAGTGTTGGCTGACGTTGTAGCTGTTCAGCTTGGGGCAGGGATTGTTGAGAAAACATGTGGTAATGCTGTGGTATCGGTTGATACTCCTGAGGTCGCTACTCTGAAAATCATGGTGTACAAAGATGAACTTCGGGGTGACTGGGATGACTTCTGTAGTGCACCCATCCGTTGCCTTGTCTCATTGCTGCCAAAATTGAAAAGATGCTTCTCCGACAACTGCACATGCCCAGCTTGGCATAACAGTGAAGGCCTGCCGTTGAGAGATCCGATTCTTGACGTATGGCGGAGGCAATTTCTCCGCATGGGCTTCAAGCCATGCCCGGCGGGAAAGGCAGAGATTTTCAGTGTTTGCATTCGTATCCCAATGTGTATCCTGGAGCCCCTGCTTGCAGCAAGCGGCACATCAGGTGCTTACTGTGAGCCACGCACTGCTGATGGAAAAGAAATCCTTGCTGAATACACAGTTGTTTGGACACAGAAACACACACCACAAGAGATGCAGCATCTTTTGCAAACCAATCCTGCAGTCACCGGCCTTGCGCGTTTGGGGGAGCGCAGAGGGTTGCGTGTGCACGTGAACCATGCCAAAGCTATCCACCAATTGATTCGCCCTGACACTGTGTTTCTACCCAATGGGCCCAAGAACCAATACACAGTAGGCGGTGTGGACCGACAAGCAGTGGCGAAAATCATGCAGCAATCAGGTTGGGAATGCCGCCCGCTTCAACCAACTGCGCCATGCCCCGGCCGAGGTGCTATGTGGTCTGTACAGGCAACAGATGACCCGGAACAGCCAATCGTTTCCACCACGTGCGGCGAGATAGTCGTCACCCGCCAGAAACCTGAGCAACAGACACCCACCAAGAGCCCTGCTACGGTAGGTTCAGCAGCTACACTGGCACTCTGTGGCACCAATCTCCCAAAGCCAGACACGGATCCATGGACTCACACAGACCCATGGAGAATGTATCACCCACCTGCCACAGGTTCTGTTGCAACTGGACCGACTGAAGGGATGCAACAGATTGAGGAACGAATCCAGACCGCAGTGCTTGCCAAGATGCAGCCGCCAATGGAGGATGACATCCCCGACAGAGTTCATGCCCTGGAGGGACAGCTCCATCAATTGATTGCAAAACAACAGGGTTTGGAATCACAGTTCAATGTCTTCAGTGATCAGAACTCACAACAAATCAATGCCTTGCAAAATCAGGTCGCGGCGCAGGCCCAGCAGTTGCACGGATATTTGGAAAACCAAAATCAAACCATGCAATCCTTGTTCGAGCAACAGATGCAGCAGATAAGAGGCCTGCTCTCTAAACGACCCAGAGAAGAAAGCCTGGAATGACAAAAAGGCCGGGGAGTCGCCTGCAAGTTTGGTAGATGTGTTTCACATGCCCTTAGTGTGTCTTGCTGCCGATTCCTGGGCCTGATGAGTGTTTTGATCACAGTTTTGCTTATGACCGTGTGTCGCCAGCGTTTTCGATGTCTTCAGAGAGTCTGGCCATATGTTTTTGCCTTTGCCATTTTGTGTAGAGTTGGCGAAGCGACTAATCCTGGGCCGGCCTCACAAGATTTTGTCCTTGGGACGTTCAATCCATCTGGGTTGAAGGGGAAAGCTCCCTACGTTGTTTCACAATTGGCCCACGGGGATGTTTGGGCCATTTCCGAAACCCATCTTTGCAGCCAAGCCCTTCATGACTTTCGCTCTAGTTTGCACTTTGCCAAGAGCCCTTTTTCACATTGCATTGGGGGACACCCCGTCCCAGCACAGAATAGCCGAGTTTTTCATGCTGCATGGCGAGGTGTTGCAGTCCTCTCCAAGTTTCCTACACGCGAAGTGCCACATACCATGCCAGCTGCCATTCAGGAATCATCTAGGACCCTGATCACCACGACGTTGGTAGGTAATGTTTGGCTTACGGGGGGCACCGTGTATGGGGAACCTGAGAGCAGCACGTACCCCCACTATAAGGCTCACAACGAAGAGCTGTTACATCATGTGGCCGGACATGTTTGCCACCTAGCAGGGGGACCACGTTTTCTGGCTGGTGATTGGAACAGTGTGAAGAACTCTCTGCCTGTTTTTGAGCTGCTCGAAGCTGCAGGTTTTCGTGATTTGCAAGACCTTGCGCATGACATGTGGGGGCAACCTGTCTCACACACGTGCAAGCACAGCACACGCAAGGATTACTGTTACGTTTCACGAGAACTTCAAGCACTTTTGAGATCAGTGCATGTCCAACATGACGTGTTTCCAGATCATTCTGTAGTGTTTGGCAAGTTTCACAGCTTGTCTTTGCTGCCACCGCGCCAGATTTGGATTTCACCAGCCGATATGCCATGGCCGGATACATGGAATGTCAATCCTGACTTTTGGACCCAAGCCACGGCTGACCCTGATGTGAAATATAAGATGTTGTGGCAACACATTGAAACAAATGCTTGTAAGAAATTGCCTTTTCCGGTTCCCGCAAAAGCAATTGGCCGTGCAACTACCACTAATGTCAAGGGTAAAGTTGATGGTAAAATTCCCCCTCCCAAAAAGGGGAGACCTGGTGATATTAGGCCACAGTATGTTTGCGCATCCTTCAGGCATTCCCAATGGCTACGGCAAGTTCGCCGTTTACAGGCCTATGTGCGTCATGTGCAGGCTCAGAATGAGCATACAGATCAGGCGAGACAAATCTGGGGTTCTATTGTGAGGGCTACTGGTTTCACCCCCTCTTTTGAGGAATGGTGGCCCCATAATCCACATGTTGCAGTGGGAACATGCCCCACCATTCCGGTGATCCCCCCGAATGAACAGTGTGCTTTGGCAATCTTTGATTCATTTGTTTTGGCCTTCCGACATTTCGAACAAGACTTGCATAAAGCCTCACGTGCCTATGCACAGCAAAGACGTGAGACAAACCCCAACCTGATTTTCCAAGACCTCAAAATGCCGCAGACCAGAGGAGTCAATGTGCTGGTAAAACCAATCCAAACTAAGGTTGAGCGCGTTGATGCCCATCACCTTGAAGTTGTGATCGACCCACCGGCCTCATTTGACATAACTAAGCCCATCTACTGCAAAGGAACCCAGTTAGAGGTTATCCATGCTGAAGCTGATGCCCTGTGGGTCCAGAATGTCTCCGAGGTTGGCCCGGGAGATACCATTGCACAGACCCAATGCAAAGGCTCTGACGAGGAACTGTTTGCAATGTTTCTTGATGCTTGGAAAATGATGTGGGATCGACACCGTAATGTCTCACCCGACCGTTGGGACACGATCCTTCAGTTTGCTAGAAGTAAACTACGTTTCCGCAATTTGGTATGGCCTTCACTTGATGAGGACACCTTGGCTGCCTGTATCCAACATAAGAATCGAGCCACTTCAGGCGGATTGGATGGTGTGTCACTACGTGATTTGCAAGCGATGCCACGTGCGGCACTGACCAATTTCATTTCCATGTATCAAGAGGCTGAGGCCACGGGCAGATGGCCCTCCCAAATCACTGCGGGACGTGTCTCTTGCTTAGCCAAAACAGCAGAGCCTCAGACAGCATTGGATTTCCGCCCGATTACGATCTTTAGTATCCTGTATCGGTGCTGGGGGACACATCATGCTAGACATGCAATCCGGGCCATAGACTCCGACTTGCCACTAGGCCTGTTTGGTAGTCGACCTCAGCGTTACGCAGGGCAGATCTGGTCCCAGTTGCTTTGGTCCATCGAAATGGCCTACGAACAGGCCTCCCCCCTGAGCGGAATCATTGCTGACATTCAAAAAGCATTCAATTTCCTTCCACGTACAGTCATCATGGAAGGATGTGCCTTGATAGGTATCCCCTTTGATGTGCTGAGGGGCTGGTCAGGAGCCTTGTCTGAAATGACCAGAAGATTTCAGGTCAATGGTAGCTTGAGTCCGCCGGCATATAGCACATGCGGCCTGCCCGAGGGATGTGCACTCTCGTGCCTAGGGATGATGGTCATTGACATCTTGTTTCACGAATGGATGGTTCACTTTTTCCCTCTTTGCCAGCCGTTGTCCTATGTCGATGACTGGCAGGTGTTAGTTGCTGACCCCAGCTGCATGCGTGATGTGTTCCAGTGTCTAGGCAAGTTTACGGAGGCCTTGGACCTTCTGCTAGATCACCGCAAAACTCATGTTTGGTCAGTGTCCGCCGAGGGAAGAAATGAGCTCCGTTCACAGGGCTTCGGCACTGTGGCGTACAGTAAGAACCTTGGGGCCCACGTGCAATTCACTAGGCAACACACCAATAAATGCCTTATGGAGCGCATTAAGCTTGCCCAACCGTTATGGCAGAAGTTGCGCCTGTCGGCCTGTCCTTACTTTCAAAAGATCCGTGCCATAAAAAGCGCAGCCTGGCCAAGATGTCTGCATGCTGTGGCTGCCACAACCGTGAGCCAGTCCACATTCACAACGCTTCGTGCAGGCGCGTTGAGAGGTCTGAAATCCGATGCCGCAGGAGCCAATGCACTGGTGCACTTAGGTTTAATAGAGAGCCCAGAGCTTGACCCTCAAGCCTGGACGATCCTGCAAACTTTTCGGCTTGCCAGGGACTGTGGGGACCAGCGTCGTGTTGAAGAAGTCCTTGCCAACTTGGTGTTTGGGGATGCCAACCTTCCTGGCAATAGCATCACCCATACTTTGTTGACCAGAATACAGTGCCTGGGATGGCATATAGATCAGCAAGGACAGATTGTTGATGTATTGGGCACTTTTTCACTCTTTCGCATTTCATGTGCTGAATTACAGTTTCGGGTTGCACTCCAATGGCCACTTGTTGCTCATGCTGCGGTACGCCATAGGCCTTGTTTTCAGGGATTGGACCGCATCGATCCGCAGGATACCCGCCAATGGCTCTCAACATTGTGTGGGTCTGACCAGGCTCTATTTCGAAAGCTGCTTAATGGAACACATGTGACACAGGATGGCAAACACTACTGTCAAGAAAGTACAGATGATGTATGCCCATACTGCAATTGTAGCGACAGCAGGTTTCACCGTTTTTGGGTATGTGAACATTTTGATTTTGCTCGCAATGACACCCCTGTAAAGCTTTTGGAGATGATTGCCGATCTACCAGATGCTTTGACATGCTCAGGATGGTCTCTCGCGCCAACCACCCAATGGGAATGGGACAGTTATTTTGCTGGCCTTGAGGTCCATGAGACCCCATCTTTTGAAAGAAGGGGCACACTCAACTTCTTTACGGATGGTAGCTGTCATGACCAGCAGAGCCCCCAGCAACGGTTTGCTAGTTGGGCCATTGTGTATGCTGCAACCAATGCCGTGCATGACTACACAGACAGTGAAATCGTCGACTCAGGAGTCCTGCCTGGGCTGCTACAAAGCTCCGTGCGAGCTGAAATTTTTGCTGTTTTGAGAGTTTTGCAAATTGTTCGCCGCATACACCAACCAGTCATGATTTGGAGTGATAGCGAGATCGTGGTCAAGAGACTGCGACGAATACTGCATGGTGCGCAAGTGAAGCCAAATGCAGCGCACTCTGATCTATGGAGGGAAATTGCCGAGTGTGTTGTGGATCGAGAGGCCCCCACGGCCATTACACATGTTTCGGCACACCAGCCGGAAGGCCATGCATGCCATTTCCTTGATGAATGGTGCTTCAGACATAATGATTTGGCTGATCGTGAGGCCCAGCGTGCAAATTTTGCTAGACACTCAGAATTCTGGGAACTGCATGGGCGTCACCTTTTGGCTTGTGAAGGCATTGCGAAGATTAACAGGGGTGTCCAGAGGGTGCAGCTTCAGATCAGTCAAGCAGTTGTGCGTTTGGACCAACCCATTGCTGTTGACCAACCCCCGCAAGAAACTTCTCTCCCACCACCGCTTAAGGTTTGGCGCCAGTTGCCTGAACTCTGCCTCCCGTCCAAAGCCATCAGATGGTACGGGGACAGCATGGTTCGCATCCTCTTGAGCTGGTTTTGGCAGGTTGTTTATGGCAGCAGTTCTGAGCTTGTTTGGGTTTCACACTTCCAATTATACGTGGATTTCATGTGTGCTACAGGCCATCCAGGTCCGGTCCATACCACCAAATGGGAAGATGGTGAGAACATCCAAGGGTTGCAGATGCGTGGCTATGCGTTCCGACAACGCGCTCGCTGGTTTGCTCGTTGTTGGAAAACAACACTGAAGCATGCTGGTATTGCGGTTGAGTATGCCTACGGAAAACCGAGTTCTAAAGTTGTTCTGATGCACACCGGATGTGCCGCGTTGCCTTGGCCGGCCGACCGGCTAGCTTGGGTTGATGAATGGATGCATAGCCGATGTCAAACAACTTTCAGACGGCAAGCACGCATCATCGATTCTCTGCCATACGCCGTGTACGATGACAGGTTTCCACCCTTTTATGTTTCATCCATGGTAGCATGATTGCCCAAGACGGGCGGCAGTCGATACTACTGCTGGCCGCATCAGAAAATGGGAAAATGGTGGTTTGGAACATTTTTTATTTTTCCATATACTGGGAATAATCATCTCAACTGACGAAGTCATATTTTTCAGAGGGGTAGGTCTACCACCAACCAGACAAAGTAATTAATCAGACTAAGTATACCCCAGTCATGTTAGCATATATATACCAGCACCATGGATCCTATGGGTTATAGACATGTTTCCCCTATGTTTCTTATTAAATGTAATTAATATATTACTAATAGATCACTGATAGATTAATCACTAATATCAATATATATATATATATCTGATTAGTCACTAAATTAATCACCATAAAACACAGACCTCACAGGAGCCAGGAGCCCCCCAGGTGTTGTCCAACTGAAATCTGGCGCCATCGTGGGAGAACTGGCCCTGCAAAACAACGACGCGCGAGCAGCGACCGTGAAATGTCACTTGGATGTGTCTTACTGTCAGAATTCTTAAGATATCTTAAACATTCTTTAAAATTGGCTATTCCAACCTTTTAGAATTTCTTAAAATATCTGAAAATGGGCTAGACTAGCCCCAATTATATCCAATTATGGCGTTTTTAGGGATGATGAACCATTGGGCGGCACAGTTTGATCCAGAAACGGAGGGTGTGATGGGTGCTGGATTTCGTTGACCATGACATATAATATAATCATACCAGATGTCATGTCCATGTTTAAGGAAAAAAAATCAGGTTTAAATCATGAAATTGATGGTGGTCATGACCCCAACTTATGGGGATTTGAATGGGGGATGATAAACCACCAACTTTTGAGGTAACCCATTTACAGAGCCACATGTCACTTACAGCGCCAGGCGGATTTGCACGGGGAAACATAACTGGTGGGCGTGCAGGATTGGTTTTTGGCTCATGTGTTTCACTGTTTCTCCAATGCTACACCATGTGTAGGCATGGCTATTATTACATCAATTAGACAACATTCGCACACAAACAAGAACACAACATATGGGTTGAAAATGTTGTATACCCATGGATACCCCCAATATAGCCCTTTAACAAGGAGAATGATGAACCATTGGATTTGGGTATTAACCCAAAAACATATGATTCTCCAGTGAGAACTTCCTGAGGATTTGGCAAACTGGGCGTTTTTTTTTTTTAATGGATGTTCAGCTATGTTTGTTCTACGAACCAATGATACCGTGGATGGTTGCGAAACCCTGCACCAGTTGGTAGATGGCAGAAATATGTAGAAATCCCATTATGATCCAATTATTTACACTGTGTTTCATAGTTATTCAATAGTTACAGTACCAACTGGTGCAGGATTTTGTCCAGCTACAGTATGTCTTATATATTCTTATATTCATCATCAATTGTATAGTCATTCCTGCACATGTACGTGACTGCCCCTGTCGAAAAATGGCCGATGCTCCCAAGTCTGACTATTTTTCGTCATCATCATCATCATCATTATCATCATCATCATCATTATCATCATGGATCCACAAACCGTGTCGCTGCCAGTTAAACGACCAGTTATCCGCTACACTCAGGTGCAACGGACTGCAAATTCATGGTGGTTAGCAAGGACTGCCTCTTGCTGGGAGTCAATTAATTGACAATCTTACCTTCTGGTAATTTAACATAGCTATTAGAGATTGCCATTTATAGTGGATTTACCCATTGAACATGTAGATTTTCCATAGTGATGTAAACGTTTACCAGGCCGGGTAACCACTACATCAATCCCTACATACCACGCCTGCAGGAGACGTTCCAAGAGGTGATGTACGATCATCTGCAGATGATGAAGTTTTTTGATACACATTTACCTGGCTGCAGAAAACGGGAGTATTCCGGAGGCCACCCTTGCGTGCATTTTCAGCGCCTCGGCCGAAAAATAAAACCGGGGATTTTTTCGGTGCGAAACAGCACGGCTTAGCCGTGCTGTTTCGCGATGTAAAGAAATGGCTGGGCAGTTCTACTCCATCTTCAGGGACATGATACGCATGATGCTATTCATGTGGGGATAGGTCAAAATCATCAGCACCCTAAATGGACAAATGGTTAGACATCATTTTCCAAAGGAAAAACTGCCATTTGGGGGTTTACCATGCTATATATCTATATCCCATTCCCAGACACAGCCATATAGCAAAACATTGCGGTTCCTTTGGCACCTCACTTAGTTGAGTGGTAGCTTAGCTTTGCCACCACCGCCAAGAAAAACGCTAAAATTGGGTTCCAGGCTTCCAATTCGCACAGGTGTTGGAGCGACACAATATGACTATTACACATGGAATTCAAATTTTAATGGAACGATATGTGGGTATGGATGAATACGAAATCCAATTTTTGTGGAGATTAATATCCATTTTGACCAAGCTATTTTAGTTTGAACAGAAGGGGATTCCATGGGTGACTTGACCAGTAGCCATATAGAAGCATTAATTCCATGATGAGGCGCAATCTTTTGTCTGGAGTTTTAACTCTTTGACGATTGTGCAGTCGACAATCAGCAGGTTCCACCGCTTGTTTGGTTGATGTTGTGCCTTTGATAAGTGTCGAAACCAGACCAGAGACTTGCGAGATCTTGTTCATTCACTTTGTGGCTGACACGAACCAAACAACTTTTGTTAGGGCCTTGCAAGTGAGGGGTCGCATCGTTGTACTTGGCATGGTTGAGACAGCGTTGGGACATGGCAGAGAAACCATCACCTAAATCATCAGCAGTCGGAGACATGAGACATGTGCCGACCATCAAACTCAATTCCAGCTGAGGTTTTCATGATTTTTGTTTTCACCAGGGTAAACCATGGGGTTTCTGCCATTTTTTTGGTGAGTTCACCCCAGGGTACAAAATGTGTACGACTCTACGACTTCAATCTCCAAGTCCCAAAGCGACAGCACAAGATATGGGTATGGGTCAATACCTATAGATACATTTTTAGTGGGTTATTCACATCCATAAATCCCAGCTATGACTTGGGCTTCACGGCACGGTACACTAGGTACCAGGCTGCCAGCCAACCCATCCCCATATGATCCCATATGTCTCTGAAAAAGTGCCCAGGAAGCGCGTGTTTCCGGAGAACTATGAGTTTATGTACGAAGGCCGGGCTTCGACTCTGGCCAATGATGGCAGATGGGATCAAGAAATCCCCAATGTTGGGCTGTTCATCAGACGTATCTCATGTGAGTAAAGCCATAGTATTAAGATATATATATATATAAAAAAAAACATCCCCAAATTTACCATAATTAGTAAAACATTAGTAAAACATCCCCAAATTTACCATAATTAGTAAACCATCCTGGTATACATGGTGGTACAAACATTAGTAAAACCATTACAAATGATGTGATATGGCTGGTTTAGTCTTCCTAAAAACGAACATTCTTATGGTGTTTTTTTTATGGGTAAAGATTCTTGGGTAAGTCAATCCAACATTATAGTCTCTTGCCATAGATGAGGAGGATATACAATGATATACAAGCTTTTTGTTTGACCCCGCGGTGGATAGTTCACTTGAAACTTTGGTGGTTACTTCAAGTTAAATGGGCAATCCATCCATATACCTTTTCCGACCATCAAATCTCGTAATGATAACTATAACCCGGCCCTATATAATTTTCAAAACTACTATACACCCACTACCATTGTATCACGTGATATCCCAGAATCACTAAAATTAGACAATCCCATTCGATCCCAGATGAAAGATGATGAAACCCTGTTTTGATTGCCAGTTTGAGATATGTTCATGTATTTTCCATTTTCGGAGCTGCAGAATGTCCACTCATATCGGATTACGTCCCAGCGTGGTTGTTCCCCGATTGGGTTGTTTCTCAAACCCATCTGAGCTGAAGAATATTTCTTCCCCATCCCACAGTGATGGTTGGTGAATAATTGTCCGTATCATGGCTTGTAATGTGCTATAACTATCGCCAAGAAACAAGGTAAAACATGGTAAAACCCCATCTGATAGCCAGTCAATAAATATATAGCTTCTTTTTTGAAACTCATCACTGCTACAGTTGGATTAGACTTATCTTGGACATGCTTATGTCCTCAAAAAGTGATACACCAAAGCATCCAAGTCATTCGATCGTATCATTGTTGTATTGAAACCCATGGTGACTAGGGGATCCCCCATCACTCAAGACATGACCATAGATGGTATATCCCATTAATATCCATATCCATACTATACCCTCATTTTAGAAAACCTCCACATAATATATATGCGTGTATATATATATATACACATCTACACATTACGCTCACCTATCACCAAGAATTTGTGTTGGCCAACACACACACACACACGACAACGTTTCCCTCCCTCGTCTCCGTCCATGGAGGGATTGTGGCGGCGGAACCCGCGGTGTTTTTGACCTCCACGGGTACGGTGGAATTCCGACGCTACCGACATGTCGCTGGGCGTGTTTTTTTCCGGCCATGGCACAACGTCCTGGGGATGTCATGGGGATTAAAGCATACAAAATGGTGGTTGAATGAATGGGAATAGAATGATGAGAACATATGATAAATTGTGATATGCATATCATATGGCAATATTTTCTATTGCCATATAGAAAGATATTATAATTCAATTATGGTAACATATGGCAATAGAACGTGTCTGCCCATTCTGCCCATTGCGTTTTGATCGTGGGCATTTTTTGGGGCTGGAAATCGGTCGCGCTCTGCCACCATCCCCGATGATCAACGGACGTCATCTGAACATCATCTGTTTAAACTACTGCGCCTGCCACGAAAAAGTGACGCCAGGTCATACGAAGTGCTGCACCTGTCACACAAATTCATCTTACCAAACCTGAAGATCTGATGCTCCAAAATTTAACCCCTCTCAGGAAATCCGCGCCCGGACCTCCTAACCTTTCTGATAAACATGTCTCTTGTGCTGCGCCTGCCACGCGAAATGCCTCTTTGCAGATCCTCTTCAAATGTCACACTCCTGCCAATGTTTTTGAAACTGCTACAAAACGCTCACTTTTTGCTGACTTTCGACACTGTGCACAATCCCTTAAGCTGCCACGCGAAACGACATTGGAACGTCCAAAAGTGGTCCGAACATGATATGTTATTTAACATTTTGACTTCCAAATGTTTTTCGCGCCACAACGGCGTGCAATTTTTCATTTCTCATCTGGCCAGATGGCTCTGCACCCGCCGCTTTAGCGAGCCTACTTTTCGACCCTCCGGAGCCACAAATCATTGGAAAAACACAGTGTTTCGCGGCTTTCCTACCTTTTTGCGCACCTGGATCGTCTTTCTTCTGAGACTTTATCTTTTTGATGTTCTTTCTTCTTCTCTTCTCTTCTCTTCTTTCTTGTCTTCTTTGACTCTTACCACCTCTGCTTTTCCATCTGTCCATATTGTCGGAAGTTTGACTTCTAAACTTCCTTCGGTTACAGGATATGATTATTGCTAAATATACTATAATGACGAAATATCATGATATATTGTTACATATTAAAATCTAATGATCCTCAGCGATAATCTAATGATGATGCATTGCCATGACATGTCATGATAGATTAATTATAATCAAATGATATTCCACTGAGAATGGTAGTGAGTACATTGAGTCATCGAGTAAAACTATAATCAGTGGGAACTGACTTATACATTTGACAAGTATATATGTCTATATGTATGTATGTATCATGTGAAATTAGGTATACATGTATAATATATATATATTTAATAATAATAATAATAATAACAATAATATATATATATGCACTACCAACAAATTACTGTATATTTCCAAATTTGTATATGGTGGAAATACCAAAAAATGGTGAACAAATGGTGGCTGATCTAGGAAGTCACTCAGCCATCAGCAATTTTTCCAGCATTTCCACCATGAAATCCGCAGGGGAAACCAACAAGAAAAATGCCAACTTCACCCTCAAATCAACCAGGACCAGCATTAAGTTGTTTCTATAGGTAGTTCCGTGGTTTGCAACACATTCAAAGCCGATAATTTTTAAGTGAAGGTTTCTGAGTGAAGTATTGTTTTTTCTCATATTTTATTGTTCTACATAAGCATATTAACCATATTAGGTAACCATATTAGGTAACCATATAATGCGGGTTGCAAAAACAAACATTCCTGCCAAATGTATGGTGAAATTGGATCTACCCTTCAGCTAGGCTTAGGGCCCTCGGGTTACAGCATGTTTCCAAGAGCTCTAGCTGTCACCACGGCATGCCTTTGGGTTTGTAGCCCAGCTCTTTTTGTATTTGTCTACCAGCGAGGTGGGGATGAAATTCCGGATTTTTGTTCTCGAACGACAGGTCTCGGCTCGCCGTTGTGCATTTCTGGTGGGCCGTTCACTGTCTTTCTCAGGTTGTTGAACCTTCCAGTGGTTGGAGGCCACTTAGTAAGGGCCTTCTTGCGACTCTTTGCCTCCAGAGGACAACCCAGGGGCTTTTACGTCGATGATCACTTTTGCAGCAATGATGGCACGTGGTTTGCGCAGGGGGCCTCAAGAGTTTGCCTGTATCCCTTGCTTTGTTCCATCTATGGTTCTACCATCGTTTCTTCCATGGAGTGTTTTCTATGATTTGCCTGCGCACTGCGCGCGTTGTATTTTTCTCGAGTCCCTACATAAGTCAAGCATAGCGAAGTACGGGTACGGCGGTGCTTTTCATTGACCTCCAGGAGGCATTTTACAGAGTGGTCCGCCCACTTGCGATCTCTGGCTCGTGGAGTGACGAAACCATAGCAACAATGGAGTGGAAAAAAGGTAAAACGCATTGGCATGAGGCCGTCAACTCTGCACTCAACTTTCCATTTCTGAAGGAAGTCTCGCAGAATTTCGTCGTTTTTGATGTTGTCAACCTTGAAAATTGAGGAAGTCGCGCAGAATTGCCGCGTTTTCTTGTTGTCAAGTTCAGAATCTGAGGACGTCTCGCAGAATAGCTTGGTTCTCAAGCTTGCAGATTGCTGCTAGACAGATAGACAGATAGATAGATAGATAGATAATGATAGATAGACAACTACAACTAAAACTACCACTACACTACACTACTACAATTCAAATAAACTACGCTACATTACACTACATTAATTACACTACACTACGCTAATTACGTCTAATCACACTACACTACACTACACTACACTAATTACACTACAACTACAGCAACTACTTCTACCACAGCTACAACTACAACTACACCACATTACGCTACACTGCACTAATTACACTGCAGCACGCTACAGCTACAAATATCAAGGCAACTTCAACGACACAACATTACACACCACTAACTACGCTACACTAATTACACTACACTACACTAAGTACAGTACACCATGCTAATTACACCGCAGCAACAACAACAACAACTACTACTACTAGTACTAGTACTACTACTAGTACTAGTACTAGTACTACTACTCATCCTACTACTACTACTACTCCTACTACTCCTACTACTCCTACTACTCCTACTACTCCTACTCCTACTACTACTACTACTAGTACTAGTACTAGTACTAGTACTAGTACTAGTACTACTACTAGTACTAGTACTAGTACTACTACTCCTCCTACTACTACTACTCCTACTACTCCTCCTACTACTCCTACTACTCCTACTACTACTACTACTACTACTACTACTAGTACTAGTACTAGTACTAGTACTAGTACTACTACTAGTACTAGTACTAGTACTACTACTCCTCCTCCTACTACTACTACTCCTACTACTCCTACTACTCCTACTACTCCTACTACTACTACTACTACTACCACCACCACTACTACTACTACTACAACAACTACTCCCACTCCTACTCCTACTCCTACTCCTACTGCTACTACTACTACTACTACCACAACAACCACCACCACTGCTGCTGCTGCTGCTGCTACTGCTTCTGCTACTGCTACTGCTACTAGTAGTACTACGCCTACTCCTCCTACTCCTACTCATACTCCTACTCCTCCAGCTACAACTACAACTACAACTATAACTGCAACTACAACTACGCTACATGTCACTACACTACACTACACTACTTGGGCTACACTACATACACTACACTACAAGTACAACTACAACTACATTACACAACACTACAGTACACTAATTACACTACACTACACTGCAACTACAACTACACTACGCTACTTGTACTACACTAATTACACTCCACTACGCTGCACTCCACCGCACCACACTACACTACACTAACTACAACTACGACTACAGCTACGGCTAGACTACTTGACACTAGACTACACTAGACTACACTACACTATATATACCACACTAAAGTACCCACACTACACTACACTGCATTACACTACATTACATTACATTACATTACATTACATTACATCAATTACGCAACACCACAACTACAACTGCAACTACACCTACACTACACTAATTACACTACACTATAACTACAGCTCCACTACAATTACAACTACAACTGCGCAACTAGAACTACAACTGCACGACGCCATACTTCATCCAGGAGTTGTGGGTGAGGTGACCACTGCAACCACCGCAACCACCCCAAAAAGCACAACTCCAACCACCTTTCGGTCCATCAGTGGATTCGCTCTGCCATCCATGCATCACAGCAACTCACTTCTCCTACAGGTTTCCTATTTTTGAAACTTCCGCCACCGCCTTGAGCGGTACCACTGGTATACTATATTACCATTTATACGTATATAATATATGTAATATATATATACATATTTGTTAATTTGATATTTATTCTCAATATACCATCTATATATGGTAACATCTCCCACTGGCACCACCCAACCCAGCCTCCGCTGCTAGGTGGGCGAGAACGAGGCCTACTCCAAGCGCCACCACCCGTTGTGTGCGCCGCGCTTGCCACAACTGCCCTCGGCCTCGCGTCCCGTGGCGAAAAACCCGGGCGTCCAACATCACATGACTTGGATGTAATAGATATTAATGTAACTTAAATAATGTACATAGATGTAATGTAATGTGTATATATATATATTTAAATATACTGTATATAGGAAAAATCATTTTGGATGCATCATGATGTCCAGTGGTCCAAACCATATAGGATCAGTATATACCCATTAAACCATACATGTTCCCCATTAAAACCTATTTTGTCCCACTGAAAACAAAAAAAACGTTAAAACATTTTAATTTTCCCACTGAAAACCGCCATTTTCCCACTGAAAAACATGCATTTTCCCACTGAAAATGTTCATTGTCCAAGTGAAAACCTTCCATTTTCCCATTTAAATCTCCAATTTTCACTGAAAACATCCATATTTTGACTGAAAAACTTCGATTTTTTGAGTGAAACAATTTCATTTTCCCATTGAAAACCTCCATTTTCTCACTGATAAACATAAATTTCCACTGAAAAAAAACAATTTTCCAGCTGAAAACCATCCATTTCCCTAGTGAGAACCTTTCATTTTGACATTAAAAACATAAATGTTCCTACTGAAAAATCATGCATTTTCCAATTGAAACATTTCATTTTCCCGGTGAAAACAATTCATTTTCCCATTAAAAAACTTATATTTCCCCATTGAAACCCTAATTTTCCATTGTATAAAACATATTAAAACCTAAAATTTCCCACTGAAACCATTCCCTTTTCGTGCTAAAACCTAAATTGTCCCATTATAAACTTACATTTTCCCATAAAACCGTCCATTTTCCAATCAAAACCTCCATGTTCATGTTCCCATTAAAGCCTATATTTTCCCACTTTTCCCAATAAAACATACACTTTCCCACTGAAACCACTTAATTTTATCATTAAAACAATTTTTTCCCACTGATAACTTTCATTTTCCGAGCGAAAACCATCAATGTGTCCATTGAAACTTCAATTTTTCCCACTGAAAACATACATTTTATGACCAAAAACCATCAGTTTTCCGAGTGAAAACCTTCATTTTCCCAATGAACGCTTCCATTTTCCCATAAAAAACCATCACTTTTATCATTTTCCCACTGAAAAACGTCCATTTTCCCAGTGAAAACCATCAATTTTCCCATATAAAACTACATTTTCCCATCAAAACTTACCTTTTCCCATGGTTTGTGAGGTCAGTCCACCTCGTCTCGGCGCAATCAGCGCCTGGCCGCCTTAAAAGGGCGCGTGGCTTTGGTCTGTGACTGGGCGCGTTTTAGGTGCCCCGCGGATGTTTGTATGGGAACCATAAGGTTTGTAAGGATTTAAATACCATTATTCAATTATTCATGATATGATATATATATATATGTAGTTTTATCTGTGATTATGATTATGTGTTTGTATTATTTTGCTAATATTGTTATGTGTTTAAATACATGTTGATCCTATTTGCTGCTTATATCATATCCCATTATGATTTTGATTTTACACCAAAAGGGGATTGAACATGATTTAATCAACTGAAAATTGTCTTAAACTAAAATAGCTTAAAATTGTTTAAGCCAAAATAAAAACGAATGTCACGCGGTTTGGTGAAATTTTCACATCACCAACAACGATTTCACCAACAGAATGGAGTTTCTTAGATTGCTTTAAGTACAGGATTGAAGAACCTATCGTAAGCATTTGATTTAATTCTGATTATGAAACATATTGGAATATAATGGGATTGGACGAAGTACTGGTTGATTTGATTTTAATTTCAAATCTCTGCACATAAGAATGAACAACGGTGCTTCATATACCCCTATTGGCCGGTTATTGATCATTTTAGGAACCAACAAAACGGATTTATCCAGCATAATGGAGATTTGTGCTGTTAATGGGTTACCCTCTGGTAAACGTTAATATAACTATGGAAAATCACCATGTTTAACGGGAAAATCCACTATTTCTATGGCCATTTTCAATAGCAAACTGTTTGTTTACCAGAGGGTAATGATCCATAATCACTAGTAATCATCATCCCATTCCCCCATTCCCATCCATTCCCTACTAAGCACCAGTAAGTAATGGGTGAATGACAATAGTGATGGTGAAAAAACATGTCGGTAGCCTCTGGTAACCCAACATAGCGAACTGGAACATGGCGCGTGTTTGGCCTGGATGAAGTGGATGGTGGTCGATCGAAAGCGGTTTTAATGAAAACCCAATCGATGGCCAAACTTAGGGAAAACACAGATGGATTAATGGTAAAACTCTCCATCGATGTCCTAAGAACATGCAAACAAAATCGTCAACCATCCAGCTGGTTTGTGGTTTGGAACATTTTTATTTTTCCATATATTGGGAATGTCATCATCCCAACTGACTTTCGTATTTTTCAGAGGGATAGGTCAACCACCAACCAGATATTTTTCTCAACCAGGAAAAAAAGTGACTGTTACACTTCTGACACTTCTGAGACTGCGGTGAATCCATTCGTTCAATCGTGAAATGGTGCCACATTGTGTGAAAAAAACAACAGCATGTTACCCTCTGGTAATTTAACATAGCTATTGAAAATGGCCATAGAAATAGTGGATTTTCCCATTAAAAAAATGCCATTTTCAATAGCTACGTTAAATTACCAGAGGGTAAATGGTGGTATAGTTAACCAGAAATTGAATACATCATAAATACCATGGGAAATACCATGAGATTCGGCCGCCTGGTGTTGATAAGGGACCGTGTTTTTTTTTCGCGACCCAAATTGAGACGACTTAAGTCATGTTTAGTCTTGTGGCAGCCACGGTTGGAAACATGATAAGCAACAAGTTTTAAAACTATATAACTGAACATTTTATCAACAAGAAAACACTTTGTTTGATATGTATAATTACATACATATATATATCTAATGTTATCATATAGGTCAATATACTATCATTTTGGGTGCTTATAATTCTGACCCATAACCATATTTCATATGGAAGCTGGGTGGGAATTGAAACCTGATGATGTTTGATTGCAGACATGGTGTGCTTATGACAGCAGTTAGGTGAAATGTTTTATCTAAACATATCAAAAAACAAACAGAAAATCAATATATATATATATATATATTCAAATATATTCAAATATTTGGTACTTGCCTTTGGGGAAGTATATAAGCTAATATGAACTAATATATGCTAACAGCATATCATGATGTGGGTCACAATCAAAAAATCAACACCCGAACGTGGCCACGTGGCCAACCCCCTGCGGGAAATCAGGTAATTTGCCCAACAACTTGAAGGACACCTGGCACTGGTTTTGACGGAAATGGCTGGCACCAGTTGAAAGTTTTATTTTTCAAAGGAAATCATAAAATAAAACATCTACACGTTGATTAGGAATAGTTAAGACAAGTTATCATAAAATTATACACATTGATATCTATCATCATAACTATCTATATGTATGGTAATTCTTGAATACTTAAGGACTGTTGCATCCGTATCTCAAATGATTGACCCCTTCGGATAGGAACAGTTCAACCACTCACCTGATCAGGGTCCAGGGGAGCTCTGGCGTGATTTTGCGCTATCAAAGCTTAGAGATGTAATGAAACAAGACCGGGAACATTAAGAAAATGCGGGTTTCTTTGCACCAAAGTTTCCAGAGATCGCAAAAAAATCGATGATTTAGGAAGCCATCTTCAAAACTGCACCATATGGAGTTGGGTGACGCCAGTTGTTGTTGTTGACATTGGTGAGTGGTTCGAGTCACAGTTCACGTGTTCGAAACCACATGGGTAGGTAATGGTAGGTAGACATCTCATTAATATTCATCTGGCTGGTGGTTTCAAACTTTCTGGCAGCGCGGGAGACAATCGAGGAACAATCGTGGTGGTTTCCAACATGTTTTATTTTTCCATAATATATGGGAATAATCACCCCAACTGACTTTCATATTTTTCAAGATGGTTAAAACCACCAACCAGTCATTAATCATAGATAAAACATAGATTAACCATAGATTAACCATAGATTAACCATAGATTAACCATAGATTAACCATAGATTAACCATAGATTAACCATAGATAAACCATAGATAAACCATAGATTAGCCATAGATAAACCATAGATTAACCATAGATTAACCATAGATTAACCATAGATTAACCATAGATTAACCATAGATTAACCATAGATTAACCATAGATTAACCATAGATTAACCATAGATTAACCATAGATTAACCATAGATTAATCATAGATTAACCATAGATTAACCATAGATTAACCATAGATTAACCATAGATTAACCATAGATTAACCATAGATTAACCATAGATTAACCATAGATTAACCATAGATTAACCATAGATTAACCATAAATTAACCATAGATTAACCATAGATTAACCATAGATTAACCATAGATTAACCATAGATTAACCATAGATTAACCATAGATTAACCATAGATTAACCATAGATTAACCATAGATTAACCATAGATAAACCATAGATAAACCATAGATTAACCATAGATTAACCATAGATTAACCATAGATAAACCATAGATTAACCATAGATAAACCATAGATTAACCATAGATAAACCATAGATTAACCATAGATTAACCATAGATTAACCATAGATTAACCATAGATTAACCATAGATTAACCATAGATTAACCATAGATAAACCATAGATAAACCATGGATAAACCATAGATTAACCATAGATTAACCATAGATTAACCATAGATTAACCATAGATTAACCATAGATTAACCATAGATTAACCATAGATTAACCATAGATTAACCATAGATTAGCCATAGATAAACCATAGATTAACCATAGATTAACCATAGATTAACCATAGATTAACCATAGATTAACCATAGATAAACCATAGATAAACCATAGATTAACCATAGATTAACGATAGATTAACCATAGATTAACCATAGATTAACCATAGATTAACCATAGATTAACCATAGATTAACCATAGATTAACCATAGATTAACCATAGATTAACCATAGATTAACCATAGATTAACCATAGATTAACCATAGATTAACCATAGATTGACCATAGATTAACCATAGATTAACCATAGATTAACCATAGATTAACCATAGATTAACCATAAATTAACCATAGATTAACCATAGATTAACCATAGATTAACCATAGATTAACCATAGATTAACCATAGATTAACCATAGATTAACCATAGACTAACCATAGACTAACCATAGATTAACCATAGATTAACCATAGATTAACCATAGATTAACCATAGATTAACCATAGATTAACCATAGATTAACCATAGATTAACCATAGATTAACCATAGATTAACCATAGATTAACCATAGATTAACCATAGATTAACCATAGATAAACCATAGATAAACCATAGATAAACCATAGATTAACCATAGATTAACCATAGATTAACCATAGATACACCATAGATAAACCATAGATTAGCCATAGATTAGCCATAGATTAACCATAGATTAACCATAGATTAGCCATAGATTAGCCATAGATTAGCCATAGATTAACCATAGATTAACCATAGATTAACCATAGATTAACCATTAGATTAAACCATAGATTAACCATAGATTAACCATAGATAACCATAGATTAACCATAGATTAACCATAGATTAACCATAGATTAACCATAAGATGGAACCATAGATTAAACCATGATTAAAAACCATAGATAAACCATAGATTTTAAACCATAGATTAACCCATAGATTAAAACCATAGATAACCATAGATTAACCCTAGATTAAACCATAGATTACACTAGATAACAATAGATTAACCATAAGATGAACCCATAGATTAACCATAGATTCACCATAGATTAACCATAGATTAACCATAGATTAACCATAGATTAGCCATAGATTAACCATAGATTAACCATAGATTAACCATAGATTAACCATAGATTAACCATAGATTAACCATAGATTAACCATAGATTAACCATAGATTAACCATAGATAAACCATAGATAAACCATAGATAAACCATAGAGAAACCATAGATTAACCATAGATTAACCATAGATTAACCATAGAGAAACCATAGATTAACCATAGATTAACCATAGATTAACCATAGATTAACCATAGATAAACCATAGATAAACCATAGATTAACCATAGATTAACCATAGATTAACCATAGATTAACCATAGATAAACCATAGATTAACCATAGATAAACCATAGATTAACCATAGATTAACCATAGATTAACCATAGATTAACCATAGATAGATAACCATAGATTAACCATAGATTAACCATAGATTAACCATTAACCACAGATTAACCATAGATTAACCATAGATTAACCATAGATTAACCATAGATTAACCATAGATTAACCATAGATTAACCATAGATTAACCATAGATTAACCATAGATTAACCATAGATAAACCATAGATTAACCATAGATTAACCATAGATTAACCATAGATAACCATAGATTAACCATAGATTAACCATAGATAACCATAGATAACCATAGATAACCATAGATAGATTAACCATAGATTAACCATAGATTAACCATAGATTAACCATAGATTAACCATAGATTAACCATAGATTAACCATAGATTAACCATAGATTAACCATAGATTAACCATAGATTAACCATAGATAACCATAGATTAACCATAGATTAACCATAGATTAACCATAGATTAACCATAGATTAACCATAGATAAACCATAGATAAACCATAGATTAACCATAGATTAACATAGATTAACCATAGATTAACCATAGATTAACCATAGATTAACCATAGATTAACCATAGATTAACCATAGATTAACCATAGATTAACCATAGATTAACCATAGATTAACCATAGATTAACCATAGATTAACCATAGATTAACCATAGATTAACCATAGATAAACCATAGATAAACCATAGATTAACCATAGATTAACCATAGATTAACCATAGATTAACCATAGATAAACCATAGATTAACCATAGATAAACCATAGATTAACCATAGATTAACCATAGATTAACCATAGATTAACCATAGATTAACCATAGATTAACCATAGATAAACCATAGATAAACCATAGATTAACCATAGATTAACCATAGATTAACCATAACCATAGATTAACCATAGATTAACCATAGATTAACCATAGATAAACCATAGATAGAAACCATAGATTAACCATAGATTAACCATAGATTAACCATAGATTAACCATAGATAAACCATAGATTAACCATAGATAAACCATAGATTAACCATAGATAAACCATAGATTAACCATAGATTAACCATAGATTAACCATAGATTAACCATAGATTAACCATAGATTAACCATAGATTAACCACTTTTCATCTTTGTGGATGTTCACCAGGGCACAGGGTTCAGACCGAAATCCATCTAGGGATTCGAACAGGATCTTCCCATTGAACGATTTTCGTAAGGAACTCTTTGATTGATGGCAATTGGCATCCACACCGGCCTTTATTTCAAGGACTTCATTGTGTGTTTTTCCCTTGTGTCATTTGTATATAGCTGATTGGTCGACTCAATTTGTTCATGTTCCAGCGTACCTAACAGTCCCTAACAGTTGATTGGTTATTTCTAGGGGGCTACACTGTTAAAACTGTTGCTCCACCTTGTTTATTGGGCATCACTATACCCATTTTTTGTAGGGATAATTATATTAACATTCTATTAATCCAACAGTATCCAACAGTATAGCGGGATGGGAGAACGCTGTCTTTTGAACTGGAATCAAGGTCCCAATCCGTAATCCGTTCAAGCTTAAACAAGCTGTGTCAAGAAACTATACTTGGTTGATTCTGAGAGGGGGTTTTAAGCATCATGAGTAGAGATTTTAGCATCGAACATGTGTAAGTGGGTTGGTTCATGAAGGCTTTGTTAGTAGGGTTTTGCTTCTCTTGCAATTGGGGTCATTATGTATTTACCAAGTGGTATGAAGTATGAGCCACTAAGTATTCAATCACTCCATGACTGCTCAAATCTCCATTTTGGTTTGTTAATGGCCATTTTTTTGGTTCAACCCCCCATTACCATCCGGTAGTCAAACATGGCTTGCTGGAAAAAAAATATGGTTGATTTTCCCATTGAAACCTCCATTCATATTGGATTTTCAATTGCCATTTTTAATGACACCGGAGGGTATGATAGCTGAGTTGGTTCAGAACAATCCATAACCATATCCCCATTTGTGTTTACATTGGTTCACACAGTCCCTAATTCTGTTCGTTAAACCACCACGATTTAACCATACTCTTTGGTAAATTAACATGGCTATGGAAAATCAGTACTTTTGATAGGTAAACCAACGAAGAAAATTGCAATGTTCAATAGCAAACTGTTTTTCTTGCCAGCATAAATCCAATTCAATGCCATTAACATTCCAATGGTATATCCATATACCCTCTGGTAAATTAGCATAGACCCTGAAAATAGCATAATTTTAATGGAAACTAATCTTTCAACCCCTATCTGCCAGGGTCTATGTTAATTTACCAGAGGGTATCCAGTGGATTTATATCCCAGGTTTCATCCCATGATGGCAGTCACCATTAAAAAAATCTCCATTAAGTCCGATTGAACCCCATGAAATCTCATGAAAAGGTGCCATAAAACCTCTGCACATCCCACTATTGGGATAATCTTATATGGTTTTATTGGTTTATAAGTCCAATAACTATAGTTTACAGGTGATATAATGTGATATATCTATAATTAATGGGATTATTATCTGGTTGGTGGTTTGGAACATTTGGATTATTTTCCATAATATATGGGATAATCCTTCCCATTGACCAATATTTTTCAAGATGGTTAAAATTAAAACCACCAACCAGTTATTAATCACTATATGTTAATAAAGATATCCACTTCTTAGATCTTATTAATCACGAATGATAGGTTATAACATGAAGATTTGTTTCGCCATTACCCTCTGGTAAACTAACAGTTCGCTATAGAAAACGGCCCATAGAAATAGTCTGGTTGGTGGTTTGGAACATGTTTTATTTTTCCATATATTCGGAATAGTCATCCCAACTGACTAATATTTTTCAGAGGGGTTGAAACCACCAACCAGTAGTTGATTGACCGATGTAAATAGTGATGTTCCATGAGAATGACTGGAGACTTCCCCTGTGCCTCAGGAACTACAGACCAAGAGAGCGGCAGCCTGGCGTACTTTTTTCGGGGAGATTTACGATGGATGAAATGACGGTTTAAATGGGGATTTCATAAGGAAAACCGTAGGAAAACCATAGGAAGACCATAGGAAAATGGGAATGTAAGCCCTAAAGCCAGTGATTTTGATGGTTATATACAGCCTGATATAGTTGGGGTGATCATTCCATACATGGGGTGACTTGCTAACTAAAAAGGTGCATAACTGCAGGCTTGTTCCTCCAAGACATGTCATCCGACTTGGGGTCAGAGGTAGATACCCCTGGTCATCATGGAATCCCGAGCATCAATGGGAGTCGGAGGAGCCATAGAAACATGACTACAAGGATGAGAAAATAGACGGATGAGTGGATGGGGATTTCATCAACGAAGAAATAAAGAAGAACAAGCTACCACCGTGGTAGATTTAACCAAGAACAACGAGGATGTGTAGTTGATCTATGATGTGTAAATATACGTATATATATACACGTATATTTTTTTGATGTATGTATACATATAAAGCTGGAATCAAAAACAGTGACTTGGGTTTCTAGCTGGTAAATACATATGAATCCAGTACTTCACTAGGGCTTTTCTGGGATCTTTATTTTTTCGAGAACTGATTCAGGACCATGGCTACATAACATAGCGTGGCCTCATGGCCTAGGCCTGGATTGAAAAAGGCAAGTGTGCGTTCTTTGTACACCGTGGTGCCCAATAGTTAGCTAAGTTTTAGGTTAGTTTGTAAGTAGGTGAGCTAAGGCTTCTAGTAGATATATCGAACTATTTGATGTGGGTTATCTACAACCAACACACACAACTGGGATCAGTTGATCTTATGCGACTTTGAAAACCAAAAATGTGGCTTAGAACAAGCAACCTTAAGGTTATTTGACCAAACAAACTTAAGGTTATTCTTATGATAACCTTAAGGTTAGGTTGTGATAAGGTTATTTACATTCTACCTATTAGGTAGAGTTCTGCCTATTACCTATTAGGTAGAATACTGTCTTAGTTGATCTTAGAGGTGTTGGTGGAGCATGATGTTTGGTCATCGGCTGCCCGGTGCACGATAAATTTTGGCTATGCCAAGGCAGGCACGGATTTCGTGAGCATTATCATCGGTGGGTATCGAATCCCCTTGCCGGAATTCACCCTTCTGTGGGATTTCGCACTATGATGTGAAGAGCCCCCCAGAAAGAGCCTCAGGCGCAAGCAAAGTGTGGCAGACATTTGGTTGAAAAGTTGGCTCCGTCATCTCCAGGCCAAAACCTAACAAGAGCTGGAGGACCACTACGACACTGAGTCGATCGGCGTCTTTGTTGCGATGGCCCGCCCTATGTTGCGAGCCGAAGAATTTTCGTGACCATTTCTCAACCTTGGAAAATCACTGTTTCAGTATATGTTTTTCACTTTTCCATCTTTTTGGGGTACAAAATATGGTTGATAACCTATAATAACCATAAACAGAACAGCTAACTTTTAGGAAATTAATAACCATGGTTGATAACCTACTAATAACTGAACAAATAACCCCGTAATTCTCAGCTCTTCGGTGATCCTTGGTGAAATTAATTCAACTGTGAGGATATTTCATGGTGGGGAACGACATCGTCACGACATCTACCCTCTGGTTATTTAACATAGCTATGGGAAATGGCCCATTTATAGAGGTTTACCTGGTTTACCTGGTAAAAATGGTGATGTTCCATGGCTATGTTAAATAACCAGATGGTAAATCATATGTATGAAATTTGCAAACGGAAACTACCTGCAAAAGGCTCAGGTAGAGGAGTTGGGAGCTAGCCTTGAGGTGTGGGCTGACTCCGCGGCCGCCAAAGGATTGCCAAAACATTATCTTTTTGAGACAGCAACAAGCAAACAAGATTGCCGAACAGAAAGTTGTTCAGTCGCCTTCCTCTAAACGCCTGCATCTTGACAGTGAACTTGTCTCTTGGAAATCCCACGTGATCTAAACGACATCCGAAACGACATCTGAACGACGTCTGAGCGACATCCAAACCCGTCATAGGTGACCATATGCCCACATTGCTTTCCTTGTTTTGCAAACGCATAGGTAAAGGGGAAAAAAGCTCGAAGGCAAAGGCTGAACACCGCTTCCCCACTCAGGCCGTTTTGGCCAGGAGTAGAAAAAGCAATGCCAGGCTGCAGGGATGAAAGCAACATGTGCAAAGATTGTTACCATTTGCTAATTGCAGGTGAAAGTGTCGCCCCCTCATATTTCTTTTACAATTAGTTTCAACATCTCGTGAGTGATGAAGATTTGAATTGCCCAGTAAAATTACCAGTATGTGACATTTTTGAGACCATGTGAGTCCCATTTAGAAGAACACCGCCGCCTGGAATTACGATGATTTGTGGTTGGGATCAGGATTTTCCAACGGGGTTTCTTTTTCGACTCAAATGGGGGTACCCCAAGTCACCACAGGTTTCAATACTAAAATGGTCATCCATGACTTGGATGCTTTTCCGGGGTACCCTTTGGAAACCCCCAATGTATGTATATATATATATATATGTATATGATTATGTGTGTATATATATATATGTATATAGTTTATTATTATTTTTTTTAAATTAATTAATTATATATATATATGTATATAAACATCCTCCGGTAGTCCAATAGATTAACAGTTCGACCCTCTCAGAATCTCTCAGATAGGGGTTGGAATATTTGTGGAAACATTCAATAATGGGTAACATTTTCTGGGTCTGTAATTTATGTTAATTTACCAGAGGGTATGCATTGCCCAAGGACTGGAAATGAGGGTTATTTACTATTAACATCTATTAACTATCCGCTGATTACTATGATCCACTATGATTACTATGATTACTAAATCTAGTAACTATCCACTATGATTACTGTGATTCACTAGTATTTTCGCTATTATTTCATGTCGTCTCCTCTGACAGCGTCCAGGTCTATACATGTCGCACTGTGGTGGACAATCCCGAGCTTCCGGACGTGGACATGGATCCAGGTGCCTTCTTTGGAGGGGTTCAATCCAGCACGGACGCACGGATGATATGGGATTTACCGCGATTTTCCATGGGATTTAAGGGGTTTTATAGCGATTTAATGGAATTTAATTGTAGTTTAAGTTGGTAGGTGGGATGTAACGCCAGTTATACTTAGAACAAGCAGGTTTAGTCCAGATATAAGTGGGGTGAACTAAACCACTTACGATTCCTGGGATGCAAATCCAAGGAGGTTGATAAAATGTGTAATAGAATTTAACCATCAAACAGGGGTTTGAACCGCCAAACAAGGGGATATCATTGAGAATTGACGGTGGATTGATGATTTCCAAAATCCCAGGTTGGATAGTCCAACGCAGGGCTTCGAGAAGAATCTTGGATGCGCCCATAAAAATAGCATCTAACATGATTTAACCGTCAAATCGGGAGACCAGTCTGGTCAGTTGAATCATCAGAGTTTCAGGATACACTTTGCAAATTGAGGATTTTTGGTTGATGATGATGACGGTGAAGATGGTGGTGATGATGATGATGAGGACGGTGATGATGGTGGTGGTGATGATGATGATGATCATGATGATGACGGTGAAGATGGTGATGATGATGATGATGATGATGACGGTGAAGATGGTGGTGATGATGATGATGATGTTGCTGCTGCTGATGATGCTGCTGCTGATGATGATTCTGATGATGCTGTTGCTGCTGATGATGATGATGCTGATGATGATGCTGGTGATGCTGTTGATGATGCTGATGGTGCTGATGATGATGCTGCTTCGCATGATGATGCTGCTCCTGATGGTGCTGATGATAATGATGATGTTGATGATGATCATGCTGCTGATGATGATGCTGGTGATGCTGTTGATGATGCTGATGATGATGCTGCTTCCGATGATGATGCTGCTGCTGATGGTGCTGATGATAATGATGCTGTTGATGATAATCATGCTGCTGATGATGCTGATGGTGGTGATGATGATGATGACGGTGAATATGATGGTGGTGATGATGATGCTGCTGCTGATGATGATGATGCTGTTGATCATGATGTTGATGATGTTGCTGCTGATGATGATGATGTTGATGATGATGCTGCTGCTGATGATGCTGATGATGATGCTGCTTCCGGTGATGATGATGCTGCTGATGGTGCTGATGCTAATGATGATGTTGATGATGATCATGCTGTTGATGATGATGCTGGCGATGCTGTTGATGATGTTGATGATGCTGATGATGCTGATGATGATGCTGCTTCCGATGATGATGCTGCTGCTGCTGGTGCTGATGATAATGATGATGTTGATGATAATCATGCTGCTGCTGATGATGATGATGATTATTATTATTATGATGACGGTGAATATGGTGGTGATGATGATGATGATGCTGCTGCTGATGATGATTTTGTTGATCATGATGTTGATGATGTTGCTGCTGATGATGATGCTGATGATGATGATAATGATGATGATGATGATGATAAGGGGTTATACTGCCAAAGATCATTGGGGATGATCATAATCCACAGGGAAAACCATTAACGAACCACGTTTTTTGGGGAATGTTCCTGCTGGGAGGGCGGATTGGTATGTTAACCGGAGGCACATCTAGGTGGTCCCCCGCAGATAGATAAGTTGCTTTATAACACGGTAAGTTACAATATATTACATTAACCATTGTTTATCGTACGTATATATGATAATTATATAATTATATAAATAAATAAATAAATAAACAAATAAAAAAATATATATATAAGAGTCCAGTTAAGAAGATGTTAAAACAACAAAACACAAATATTTATAAGTGAGGCTGCACCTCACAGGAAACCAAGGGATTTCGATGGATTTCGCTCTCCCAGAAGCGCCGCAGGTTCTCCTTGGGTCTTGGCGGACCACATGGACGCACCTGGGGTGCCTTGGAATCTAATGGGTTTGTCTGAAAATTTAAGGGAAACCCCCCAAATCCAGTGGTTTATTTGTTCATGTTCCCAAAAATAAATGGCATTTTTTTTGTGCATACCATTGCGTACCTCATTGTCAGAGAAACCCCAATGGTCTTGAAAATCGTGTTTCTGCATATAATTGAAAAAAATATGTGTACCCCATTTGCGGACAAATCTGGTTAGGTGCAAGGAACAACCCACATGGTAGTTGTATTGTTCATGTTGTGGGTTGTAATGTGATGGATCTAGCGACCTGAGTGAAAACCAGCAAGACATGGGGCCCGGACCCCTGCTGGATTCTTGGGATATGTCTCCATTTCATGTTAGTTTGTTTGTTTTCTAAAGATGCCAGCTCCGCCGCTAAGAAGTGGGAAAAAATCAGGAACTATGGTTTAGTCCAGCTAGTCAGCAGGTATAACCCAGGTTCATCCCATATACAATTGAATGACAAATTTGTTATCATATGACAAATGACGTACACATCCAAATATATATTGTAGGTATGAACAACAGAAGCAAACACCCAATATATTCCCCATTGCTGGTAGTTTCCCCACTGGCAACAACAAACAAAACAAACATTTAAGATCACTTTGGAATCTCCCAAAATTGTGGATTGTTTCTGGCATTGGGCAAGAAAACATATGACACTGGTTTGTATGACCATAGGCTACTCCAAAATGCATTGGCCAATCATCATTTTCTCCTGAAATAGTAATCTTCCGGGTATACCATGATATACCCCAAAGTCAGACACACTCGCACTACTGAGTGTGGTTTTACAGATTAAGCCTCCACTTCCGAAGTGTGCCATGGCCAAAAGTTGGCTGAAAAACACTTACATGATTTGGGATGGTGGATATCATTCACGATATCTTATCCTTGCTTTGAGTTGTGCAAACCAGGATGAACTCCCACTCTATTTCAGATGTTGTTTTTCGTCCATGTCAGTGCACAGCCGAAAAAACATTGGAAATGCAGTGACCTATGTTCATTATGCATGATTATTATCCATGATCATTATTCATGAATCAATGATTACATACCATTATCATTTTCAAGCTGGCCTTCCCCCTTGTTTTTTTCGTTGGAGAACGCCCAGCCTTAAAAGGCAGCGAATTCTGTAGGTTGGATCGCCTTTTTGGTGCCACTGCCACTGTGGCAACCCTTCCATACAAAACATGAATTATCCTCTGGGACACATACAAAAAACGATGGAACATCACTATTTTTAATGGGTAAATCAACTATTTCTATGGCCATTTTCAATAGCAAACTGTTAGTTTACCAGAGGTTTTTTTCTAAACATGTTTTTTTCATTGCTCAATCTCGATTTAAGGGGAATCTACTGGACACATATGTGAAAATTTGTGATGCCTCCCTAGTTGCAAATCCAATGAGATACTACGGATTCCCAATTTCTTAGTAGGATGCCCACGGCACACATGAGCAGTGTCAACAACACCAGTAGATTGATGATTAAAGTGATTTAGCCACAGTATTGCATTGTATTGTATCGTATAATCTTATGCAATTTTCCATATTCATGTCCATTGTATCCTATCCATTGTATCCAATTATTTTCCGTTGTATCTCATGATTATCTCATTGATGTTCGATGTGCCATATGTTTTCTCATGAATTCCATGCTACCTGATTATTCTCCCATTCTATCATATCCCATTGTATTCCCATATCCACTTTATGGTATCCTGTTGTATCCCACCAGTAGAATGACGATATCCTGCAGGTCTTTTGCACCATGCCATTCCTCCCCTTGCCCATTCCAGAGCCGTTCTGGGCAACTTGGCAAATCCGTGAAAAGCCTAGAAGTGGGAGTAAAAAGCCAACTAGAAAGGGTACCCTTTGGTAAACTAACATAACTTACTATGGACTATGGAAAATCACAACTTTAAGAGGGAAATCAACTAAACGTGGGCATTTTTTTTGCCATGATCAACCATTTTCAATGTCGCAAACTGTTAGAAAATGGGATGTGGTCGCCCCCAAAAAGATGCCGAAGAATCTTTCCAGGATAGTAGTTCGATGATATTTACCTCATCCTGCACCACCAAAAGGATGGTTGAAACCCTATAAATAATGGGATAAACATGGATTTCTGCCATCTATCAACTCGCGCAGGACTTCGCAACCATGCACCGTATGTCCAGGTTTCCAACTTTGCTGAATCTATTGATACTTCAGGCTTGCTACAGCGGAATATATATATATATATAATCGGAGATTGGATGAACGATAAACACTGGACACTTCATTTTGCGATTTGGGCTGAAAATGATGGTTTACTGGACCGGAATTTACGCTTCATCTCCGAGGATCGCGATTAAACCAAACTTGGGGATCCCGCAGCGAGGATACATTAGCTTAGTGTGTTTTGAATGTTGGGTGATAGAACTGTTCAATATGAAAAATGTGATGGTAAATTTAGTCACTTATTGTGTTCAGCGATTTTCACCTTTCTCGAATCCAATGAGAGTAATTATGTGATAATATTTCTTGTTCATGTCGTCAAATGGAAGTGTTTAACATTTCTCTATCCTTGGATTCCTTGGATCATCGCATAAAAAACACAACTGGTCACCTTTCCACTGGTGATCGATGGGGGGTTCTCCCAGCTGCTGAGTGGCCAGCAGAGGTTAGATCCAGCAGCATCGTGGAAGCGTATCACATCGGAGGTGCCACGATTCGGACGATTGGACGATGTGGAAAACATGGAAGAAACAGGTACGTTAGTGGAATAAATGTGTTTTTTGTTTGGCTTAATTCTGGATATTTGATGATATTTGGATGCCTAATGGGATATTTTTTAGTTGTATACCCTCCGGTCATGTAACGAGCAGTGCTCGTTACCTGGTTGGTCAATTCCTGGAACTGGCAATCCTGATGTCTTTCTAACCGTTGATTTAAGCGTTGATGTTCAAACAAACGAAACAGTGGGTTTATATATGATATATATTTGTTATATGTAATGTGATTTATCCTATATCATGTTATGATAGATGATAAACCAACATTGATACAGGATGAGGCTTCCGTTCGATAGCGTTCAGTTGCCTCTTAAGTGGCTTAACTATATGGTTTATGGTAATGATAACTACAGGGTTCACCAATAGGTTCAAAAAGTCATCCTGAAGTTCCCCGAGGCCCAAGATGCGAAGATTGTTTTTACCCTCTGGTAAACGTTTACATAGCTATGGAAAATGGGAAAACTCACTATTTCAATGGCCATTTTCAATAGCTATGTTAGTTTACCAGAGGGTAATTCATTTTTGCAGATGAAACCTCCAACATGTTTCCAACATGTATTGTTGGTCGTTGCTTCACTTCCGATTTTGTAGCTGACAATCCCCCATTTTTTTTCCACCACGGATCTTTTATTCCCCCATATTTCCATATATGTCCCACATATTTCCCACATATTTTGACCATGGCACGCATATTTCCAGTATTTCCCATATTTCCGAGATATATCCTCTGGTAAATTAACATAGACCTTGAAAATTACTATTTTTAGTGGAAACTAATCTTCCAACCCCTATCTGGCAGCGTCGAACTGCTAATTTACTGGAGGGTATCTTCCCTGGAGTCCCAAGGCCCGGCAGTCGACAAGATCCCTGCCGCCGTACGGCTGGTCCTGCGAGAGGTCCTGTTCAAAGCCACCGCGAGGCCGCTCGTTTTTGGGTTGATGGCTGGTGATGACCGGCTTGGTTGAGATATAGGGTGGGCATTGTGAAACATCTCTACAATGTGAGGCCCCCAAGATAGCTAAGTTGGTTAATAACTCCAATAACTATCAATAACTATGGTTTATGGTACTTATAACTATAGTTACTGGGGCCTATAAACCAACTTGTAACTGGGGGGCCTCACATTGTATATAATGATGGTATATAACGATATAATATATATATATACATACAATATAATATTTATAACCACCTCACTGTTCTCCGGAACCCTGGAATGATGGTTCGTAGGGGAAACTATCCGCAATATTTCCCCAATGATAGCCTTATTTCAGCATTATTTCCCAGAAACATAGATAACAATAAACGTATTCCAAAAAATGGAAGTAACTTCAAAAAACTTAATTTAGATTGTTTCAAACAAATAATCACACTTGATCATGTTTGGACTATTTAAGGAAATAACCATGTTAAAAAAACAATCACGGGATTGTGTTTGCCATTGTGAAGAACTAGCACAGGTGTCAACGGGTGTCATGATGTTTTATGTCTACCTCTCGCATGTTTTTGTTTGCCACTGTTATACAACAGGTTCATGTTATTTGATTTATGCGTATATGTATTTCACGCGTGAAACTGGATTCGCTTAGAAAATCGTATAAGGGTAGCCCGGTTTCCAAGGTGGTGTCCACCAGTTATGTTTGTTGGTGTATAGTAACATCATCTATAGATATAAATGTTTTACCTAGTATAAACAATTATATCATCATCTATAAACAGATCCATTTATCAACCTTTACTTTATTAGAGTTGTTTTTTTGTTTGTTGCTATATCTACCAAAACAATAGAATTCACCTACCCTCTGGTAAACGTTTACACAACTATGGAAAATCACCATTTTCAATGGGTAAATCCACTATAAATGGTCATTTTCAATAGCTATGTAACAAATTACCAGAGGGTAGTATAGACGAATTTAGCTATCGTTGGCCCAGCATGCCTGCACCTTGCCCAGGAGAATGCACGGCGAGGAGGCGGAGGATTTTGGTGAATTTGACGCTCGTTGGTCAGGTCCTCCAGGTTTTGGGCCTGTCACCCCGTTGGTCAAACCTGGCAATTGAATGTCTGAAGCTTCCCCTGCCCCTAGTAACCACCCTAGAAAGCCTGGTAAAGTTTATAGTGGATCCTGGATGGGTTTTTTATTTTAGGGCTTCAGAAGTGCGAGTATATCAGGGGGATGGGGTTAGATTTTTTAAAGAACATGTTTTGTCCTTGTCACCATTCGAAACATCCAAGGAGATGGGAATGACTATGAGTATGAGTCCGACTATGAGTATGGGTCCAACAATGAGCCTCAAAGTTGACGGCAGGGCTGGTGGAATGGCTGGGTGTCGTGACGGGCCACAACATAGCAAACAACTGGGCAAAAAGCATACAACGATGCACAACGACCATACCAAAGATGATGGGAGTGCTAGTAGAGGGGGAAATTGCCCAAACATGATTTATTTCAGGTTTGCGTTTTTTTTCCCGGAACTGTTGAAGGAGCCAGTTCTCACTGTCTATTGCAAGTACCTAATGTACTGTTGCATAGTAAAGGCCAAATATGTTTTGGGATATTCCCTTATATTATATATAGGGGGGTTTCCATAAATGGGGTACCCCAAAATGGATGGTTTATAATGGAAAATCCCAATTAAATGGATGATTTGGAGGTCCCCCCATTTTAGGAAACCTCCATAAAGACCTTGCAAAGATCCTACGTACAGTCTTACATTGTGCATTTGTGTCACGAATTCAGTACCTGAACATGCCCTTCAAGACATTGATACATCTAGCACGTGCATACATATCGTGCATTTTGCCAAATTAATAATGTTCAATAAAGAGGCCCTCAACAACACGATCAAGCATGATCAAAGTCAAACATGTCTACCAGAGATACATATTCACAGCATGATAAGTTCCCCCGAAGAACTTCATTTACCCCGGATCAGAACAGCAGAACACATTGCACAACATAGTCATGTTTGCAAGCTTAAAAGCTTGTTGTTGTTGTTGTTGTTGTTGTTGTTGTTGTTGCTGTCCCAAGTTTAAGGGATGGCTGCCGATTCGTTGGTTGAACCTCGCGCATGGATGAGGTCACAGGTTGATGTTTAGCTGGAATGATGCCCAAAGTTGGCGAACATTTTCTGATTGTTTGGAATTATGTCAACTATATATGATACCATTTTTTATGATATGCTCAGATGTAATTCTAAAATATCATGTGCCCTCTGGTTATTTAACATAGCTATGGAAACCATGGCAGAAACAGATGATTTTCCCAGCTATAAAGCTCCATTTAGTTCATGGATTTTCCATAGCTATGTTAGTCATAACCAGATGGTGTATTTGGTGTATGATTCTTGCTGGTTTCAACCCCCAGGATGATCCATCCCAATTGATACGGCTATGGTTTCGTCAAAACATGTCAAAACCCTGTCACCCAACAAAATCACTGGGATTTCTGGATGTGTTTTCCCCAAAACTACAAGAATTTCAGGAATTTCATGGGTAACTTGACCAATCCCACGGATTTTTTTTTTCAGATTGAAACCACGGGTTTTTATTCGAATTTGCCCGCCTTGACACTTTCCAGGTGAGTGAGCAGCTGAGCAGCTGTGTGTGTTTTTTTTTTTAACGGGGTTGCTGGGATCCAACATAGACATTTCAACCACCCATAGACAGATACAATGGGATCAAAAGGGAGATCGGGAGGGACATAGAACAGGCCTTGCAAGGTGACACAGCAGCCATTTTGCTGATTGTTTCTGAACTGCCGCCACCAAGGAACCCAAGGAACACTCAATTTTTTTGGCATGGACAAGAGTTATCGCAGGTACAGTAACTTGTTTCGCAGCTAATTTCAAGAAACCAAGATGATCCAAGATGATCCAAGTGGGTCCAGCAACCCACATCTCTTCCAAGTTTTTTTCCCTTCAGCTGGGCCATAGGGCCCATGTTGAATGTGACACCTTGAGCCGGGGATGTTGCGGGACGTCCCGAAGCGAGACCCACCACGCACTAAGCTCGGTGTCAGATGGTGTCAGTTTGGATCCGGGTCAGGACTGGAACAGGTCGGTCTTAGTCATTTCCCAAAAGAGTCGGACAAACCTTAGAACCTCAACAAATCGGATTCCCAGCCTGGTGTCTATTCTGCCGCTTAGCTGTTCCAGCTGGTCAATTTGAAGAACATCTCGGGAGAAAAACAAATCCATCGTGGTTGATTCATCCCAGAATTTGTATTTGCACAACAACCAAAAGCACCATGTATTATAGTTGCATTATAGTTGGGATTATAACCTTAACCCCAGCTGAAACCTGAAAATACAGAATTTCATGCCAGTTCAATAGGGAACGCTCAAGGCCGTCGCAACTTCTCACCTGTAGAAGCTGATCCGAAGTCAATGAGCATCGAAGCCGGGGATTTTCCATTGAGGGTTGTCACTATAGGTAGTCCCAATCGGAAACGAGAAAATCGCTTGAGCAGGCAATAATTTCCTTGAACCTGACCCTGTCCAGACCAACAAACGCCCTCAAAGAGGAGCGATGTATCGATAATGAAGAGATTTGAGAGGTGGCTGCCAGGGCAATTGGAAATAATGTAAGGCGGCAAGCCAACTGAAACGACGGAGATCCCAGCGAATCATGGCTTTTGAAATGATTGGATGGTTTATGATTTTTGCGCGTTTTATGACAATGATCATCCCGGATGTCAATTAAGATTATGTATTGCAGTATTACGTGTGTCTTTTATGTTTCTTATTATTAAGCCTGAAGCCCTTGACCAAGTCCATTTAGAGAAAGCGCAGCGGTCAAGGGTACAGGGTTATACAGTTATACATCTACTTCATCTACTTTAGAACTTTAGATTCTTGCGATTTTAAGTCGGGTTACCAGGCTGAAGCAAATTGAACTGCTTCTGATACAACCAACGCTTGGACCTTTGGGAGTAACCATGGGAACCCCCCTTGTTTCTGACTGCAGACTGAGTGTATATGAATGGTTTAAAAATCTAGTGTTTCAACGCTGTTTTTTTCTGCTTGGCGGTTTCCAACATAGTTAAGCACTTCTAAATGATAAATAATAGATAGCTGGTTGGTGGTTTCAAACATTTTCAAACATTCCATAATATATGGGATAATCCTTCCCATTGACTAATATTTTTCAAGATGGTTAAAACCACCACCAATTAACATAGACCCTGAAAATGACCAATGTATAGTCTAGTGGAATCCAACCCCTATCTGGCAGGGTCTATGTTAATTTACTGGAGGGTAGTTGTTTCACCTTGTTTCAAATATGTTCCCTCCAGCAACGGGATGATGGTCAACCACCAGCACTGGGGATGTAGTCTCCGACCAAATTCATCAAACACATATATGGACATGGGTTTTTTTGCATGGTTTCTCAAAGGACCCGATCTACAAGAATTGCGAAGGCTTTTCCATATCTATGATTTTCTATGAACGTGTAGGGATAAGTGAGGTTATAGCTCTAAATCCATCCATATTCCTTCCTATCTGCGAGCTGATCGCCACAGAGTTTTCGCGGATCGCGGGGTGTTTGGCCGCGGTGCGGAGTGGCGTGGTAAACGGTGGCATGGGGTGCAGGGTATGGGGGGCCCTGGGGGACACTGCAGGTCTTGAGTGTAAGAATAGTTTGATGTTGATATAATAATAGAACATCAAGGAATGCAAACAGAACAACACAATAATCACAGCAAGAACAAAAAACATCTCATGGTTGTTATATATACATATGTACACACACAGAGATTCATGCCTAAAAAATGGAGGAAAGTGCCGAGTATTTGACAAGTTTGGGAAGCAAACATGTGGAGAAGCACACATGGAACATGGATCCTAGTGGCTCACACGATGCTGGCTCCATGACTCATGGTGCACGGTTCATGTGTTAACCTCAAGACACTGGATTGATGAGACAAAAACTTTACTTCGGAAACTAGGAAACCATGTAGAATATTATGTGTTAAACATATTTCTCCCATCACATACCACGGTTTTTTCGTAGAAACCTCAAGATTGTTGACCCCATGATGAGTTGATTTCCGCTTCCAATGGTACCCTCGAGCTCCACAGATGATGGGATTGGGATTAGGAAATTTGTTGTGCCTTTGTAATCCCATTACGATAAGCGTCATAGGTTGCTCAATGAACCAATAAGTTGGAGCCCAAGTTATGAATGGATCCAATACATGTCGCCAGGTGATTCTTTGTCAAAAAACTGGGAGACTTATCATTTTTCTCATCCAAATGATGTAGGATTTGCATCAAGTCACCCTTTGACTGACGGCTCAATCGTTGACCCGTGGTGGCTTAACTACCAAGCAGTCAGGTTCAAACTGTTCAACACATGGTGCGGCTCAAGGCTTACGAAAGCAACGACAGTTGACCGCAACATGAGGTCAAACCAGTCACATGAGGGTTCTGACAATACTCAAAATTGAGCCAATGAGTTTTGGGCCTGGTTATGCCTGGCTCGGATACTCAAGTTGACTCAAGGCTTTTCCTCTTCCTGGAAAATGGGGGAATACATGGGAATACCTAAGCCTATAGCTAAAGATATACTTGTTATATATATATATTATATATATTATATATATATTATATATATATTATATATATGCGAGTTCTTTTGGAGCAGCAATGTAACCCGCTCTTCAGAATACATATCAGACCGGAGAATACATAGAACTATCCCATTTTTATTGGTTGATCAAACTGCAAAGTTAAGGTGACAACTTCAATGTAGGGAGAGTCCATTAGAAAAAAACGATTGGAGTGGCCTGCTGCACTCGGCAAGTGATGATGTTCCAGGTGCGCGGATAATTTTGTTGATGAATGGTGAAATGTTCCTCCAAATATACATACCCTCTGGTAATTTAACATAGCTATGGAAAATCATCATTTTTAATGGGAAAATCCACTATAAATGGCCATTTTCAATCGCTATGTTAGTTTACCAGAGGGTATTATGTTGGACCTCTTTGTTGCTTTTATATGCTTTTATCACCCATTGATACCCGTTGGTTCCACAATGTTCCTTCCGCGGACTTGCTGTAAGATACAACATATTTAAGAGCAACAAAAGATTACGTATTCCAATGTCAAGAAAGGGGAAGTACAATGTGGGGCATCCTGGTTATGTGTGTTGGTTTATATACCCGATTAAGTATAGTCTAGTCAAACCTACCATAAACCATAGAATTCACCTAGTTAGTTCAACCAACTTAGCTATCCTTTGGGCCCCCCTACCTTGCAAATTTAATGAAATCGCGACGTCTTCAGCTCTGCACGGTGCTGCTGTGGTTTCTTACTCACAAGTCGGAGTTTAACTGCAAATGTTCCCGTCAAACTGAAGCAGCGAGAAAAGCAACAATCATATGAATCAGTTTCAGCCAATTAATGGGACATGGGAATTAATTGGTAGCCATTTTGAATGCGGATACCCATCCTCTCCAACAAACAGTTTCACCCTGACAATCAGCACTTTTTAGAGGCAAGGCTTGTCTTCCAAGTTTGTATTTGGCAGGGTCATCATCTTAGCTAGGACAGCTAGGACATTCTGAATCCTATTGCTGCCTGAACCCCAATCTTTTCTTGGTTAAGTTTCATTGTTCTGTGTTTAATCCACCTCAATCCCAAAATGTCTCCCAGTGAAATCCCCACTTTCAATTATTTGCTTGGCAAAGTATGGTCAGACTTTTACTGCTTGGTGCTTTGGAACATTTGGATATTTTCATACATTGGGAATGTCATCATCCCAACTGACGTTCAGTCCATCATTTTTGAGAGGGGTAGGAAAAAACCACCAACCAGATGGTATAGATGTATATAGTATTGTATAGTACTATCCAATGGTACTAAGAAACAATATTACCCATATATTAACCATAGTACTAACCATATTTTGTTTGTTTGCTCCGAGCCTTTTTGATGTCGGAAGATGTGAAATCCACGTGAACACCGAAGGAGGACGGTTGCACGGCCCTGCTGGATCGGGGTGGTCCTGGGGGCTTTGATGAGTCGCTTGGCGAAAAGCGGAGCCAATGTGGAGCCACTGTGGTGATTTAACGGGGTTTACGGTGACTTAATGGGGTTTTATGGTGACTAAATTGGATTTAATGGGGTTTTATGGGATTTACTGGGATATACCCTCTGGTAAAATAACAGTTTGCTATTAACATGAGTGGCACTGAGGGTATGCTCACTTAAATGATAAATACTCACTTAAATGCTTCAATGAGTCACTGTAAACTAACAGTTTGCTATTGAAAATGGCCAACTTTTAGTGAGTGTTCCTATTAACAATGACAATTTTCAATAGCTATGTTACTGTAGTTTACCAGAGGGTATCATTAATCATGGGATATGGGATATCAATATTATATATATAATATTAAATAACTTATAATAACTTTAAGATTATCATAGATTTGCATAGTCATAAAATGATCAAAGGATGGCTACAGTAATATAATATAATATATATATATATTGTATAATAATAATCACTTGGGATAATATGTTGGATTTGTATAATATGATACATGTGGGTCGCATTGATCAAATCAATGTGGGGATGGTTTGTGGCTGGCAAACGAGGCCCTGGAACATCCCACATTTAGTGGGACACAATCATAGGAAAATATGGGAAAGCATGGGAAAATCCTTGGTAAATGGAGGTTTATAGCTGGGAAGAACAAGTAAGTAGGGCATGTCCAATTGCTATCTTTGATTTCTGGAAGGTAACTCTCTAAAATCGCCGAACATTTCGGGTGGATGATCACAATTGATCATCATATTTATCCAGATCTTGCCATGATTTCCCTTCTGTTGATATTCGCGGCGGAGTTAAGGATTTGACCTGGATTGTTGGCTTCGATGTGACACTTCAATCGACCGAGAATTCAATGAACCAGGGTTGAGTGTTGTTCATTTCGATAATTTTCAAATAGGGACTTAACATGATAAACATCAAAAAAAATATCGTTCAAAGATAGTACTGTTAACCATTGTTAACCATCAAACACGGATAGATGATATGATTGACAATTGATGGTTGATTGATGGTTGACTAATAGGGTGATATACTCCTTGCTACGGTTTTAATATTGGCAAATCCATTGATTCCGAAGATAGCTGGATGGGCTACCTGGATTGAGGAACAGGTATACACCTTTAAAAGGCCACTCGGAAAAATCATAAGTTGCCCCTCAATTTTCCCTATGAAATGTCGCATGAAATAGGGGGTATACCCCGTTTTCAGACAAGCCCAAATATATGTTTGTTTGTTTTTTTCCTGGTGAATTTACAACATACCCTGAAGGTTATCTTATCCAGAAAGATTTGGTACGCCCAAGTCGGTGGGTGCACACCTGTTGTGCCCCTTTTTTTTGTTTGGTTGTTGGCTGACTCAAAGACACGTAGTATGGAGTCTCAACCCTACAGGGTGGTGCCCATTAGCTAAGTTGGTGCAAATAAGTCCAATAACTATGGTTTATAGGTGATATAAATCTATAGTATTCATGGGATTATAGCCCATTTATAACGGGGTTGCCCCACCTTTTTTATTATTGCTGTTCCAAGTCTTATTTCATTATTCAGGATAAGATGTTTTTCGGATAGGTTCCCACGAACTGAACGTTGTGGTCTTCAATCAGAAAACTGCGACTAGTTTTAAGCGACTGGCTGGTAATGATAACCATGTAAAATTGTCCTTTTTGGATTGTAGCCATATCCTGAATGATAACCATAGTTTGGCTGGACATCCCTTAGTCACCTTTAGTCACCTTTGAGTAGACCACCGGGGTTTCTGTATGTTTCTGTTGAAGAATGGGAAGGGATTCATCGCCACACAAAGTGTGCCAAGGTACGCCGCGGAGTTTGAACGCCTGCGGAGCATCGCTCGGGCCGCCTTGGAGTCTCTGCAGGTGCCATAAGTTGGAGCCACGCATGATACCCTCCGGTTATGACTAACATAGCCATGAAAAATCACAATTTTTAATAGGTAAGCCATCTATAACTGGGCCATTGTCCATGGCTATGTTAAATAACCAGAGGGTACCCATCGTAGGGATTTATGGATATGGGATGTCTCATCGACAAGATTTCTTTTGGAATATGAACACCATTCACTTTAAAACTTCATAATCTCCAATCTCCCATGCAGCCCATCTCGGAGCCATTATAGCGAATCCCATAGGGATTCGCAATGGCCACTAGGAAAAAAGCATCTTACCCTCTGGTAAACTAACATAGCTATTGAAAATGGTCATTTATAGTGAGTTTTCCCATTAAAAATGGTGATTTTCAATAGCTATGTTAAATTACCAGAGGGTAATGATGGTGGGATGACCATATATGGCATGACTATCCCAGAAAACTTGACCATGGGTTGGTTCCTATCTGGACAGCCTTGCATTCCTTCCAACCTGGTATGGTTTTAGTAGTTTCGTTTTCCTAGGAATAGTAAGGCGATAATAGGGATGTATATATATATATTAGATGGGTGTGTCTGAACATGGGGTAAATCCCTGCACCTAGGGTTTCAAACCCGATTCTTCAGATCTTCCTCCACCAGCTGCTAGTGGTGAGGCTCGGAGACATTCCGAGTTTGTTTTTGCGTGGCAATGCGCAGGATACCTTATACCATTGCTAGAGAACAACGCATTATCATGAATTATCACTATTTTAGTGTATATATATATATGTATATATATATATATGTATATATATATATATGTACCAGTTATATTAGTAGAATTTGTGCGTTTCTATCCTTGTGAAGTGACGTTACCACTATTTCAGGATTAGATTTTACCAATTATCGTTTTAGGGGGTTGCTAAAATGGAGTACCCCCAAGATTTTTGGGACACAGCTCAGGCACAACCCAGCAGTGAGCGAGCACAAGCAGCTCAAAGGGCTGTGGTGGGGGAACTCACTGGTTTTGACGAGGAAAACCATGGGATTCTTGGGGGTCTCTCATACTTAAAAAACCACTCGGAAAAAATTGGTTCTGGGTGAACTAAACATGGCCCGTTCTCTTTAACATCTTTAACTTTATGCGTGATTTGAGTATTTCTTCGAGGTACAGAGGTCCATGAATCTGATCAACGTTGTGAGGATGAGTTTCTTGAGGATCATTTTTTGGGATGTTGAATTTCTGTGTTTGCCTAAGGATATTTGAAATGCTGTTCGATGTACTACCTGTGGGGCAAGATTTGGCTGGGTAGTTTTATGGGCATTGTGAGAGTACAGTTTTGAACTATGTGTTTATGTACTACTGTAACTGTTACTTTCAAGTGGCCCATGATTTACCTATTAAACATGGCGATTGTCCATACTTGTGTTAGTTTACCGGAGGGTATCTTTGAAAGGACATGTCCAGTTAGACCGGTTTTGGGCCGTCAGTTGGTATCGTGTCGTAATCCAGCTGGCTTAGGCCGAGATGGAATCCAACTGGAGACAGATTCGACTGTGACTCGGCAGAAAGCTTTGGCAATTCCATCGGTGGTTTAAACACTTGCAAGAGGTTTGAACTCTCTATTGCATGTAGATATTTTGATACAAATATTATGTCAACATGTACTGTATCTAAATATATACACAGATTGCATATTTATATTTATAATACATATGAAATATATATATATATAATACATATATATATATAAATAATACATGTATATATATATATAATACATATGTATATATATATATTACATATATATATATATAATACAGATGTATATATATATATATACAAGTGAAATTTGAATTAATATATATATATATACACATAATGCACACATATACATATATATATAGGTACAATGGTGTGCTATTTTTACAATATGCACTCTTTCTTTCAATATTATTAAATGTGAACGATTTGCATTATCATGTATTTATTAGTGTTTAGATATACATATCTACACATATCATATATTACATGATCATATATTACATATCTACATATATGCATATACATATATATATATATAAATATACAGGGCATACGTACGTTATTCACTCACAACTACACGACTGCATCCGACGTTTTCACAGTTTCGCCAGGCAACATCGCTTGGAGCTCTCTGGTGTTCAGAGCTCCTCGGCGAGGAAATTTTGGAGCGGCAAATGGACGGTATTTTCGCTGTGGTTCTTTGATATTTTTGTCGATGCTATCCCAATGTTCGAAATATTGCTGGCTGGTGGTTTGGAACATGTGGATTATTTTTCCACATATTGGGAATAGTAACCCCAACTGACTTTCATATTTTTCAGAGGGGTTCAAACCACCAACCAGGTTGGATGCGATCACCATGTTCAGACATCCCCCGTTTTTTTGTAAAACTATAGCAAACAAATCATAATCCCTCATATCAAATATCATATCATTGTCATACTGCCCATGAAATATACTATCCATATTCCATGGGGATTTTCCATATACCCATTCAAATCAATTCCGCTCCGAGAAGGGGGATTGTCATTAAATATGGTTGGTCAACCCTAGCTGGTTGGTGGTTTCAAACATGTTGTTTTTCCATAATAGTTGGTGATAATCATCCCAACTGACTTTCATATTTTTCAAGATGGTTAAAACCACCAACCAGCTATGGGTTATTCACGAGTTACCCTCATGGGGATTGAACCGTGAAGCATATGGGGATTCTCTAAGGGATGAATTACCCTCTAGTAATTTACAGTTTGCTATTGAAAAATTGCACATTTATAGTTGGTTTACCTATTCAACATGGTGATTTTCAATAGCTATGTAGCTATGTTAGTTTAACAGGGATAGATATATGGGTTAAGCCTTCCCATTGACTATCATATTTTTCAAGATGGTTAAAACCACCAACCAGCTATAAATAATGGGATAAACATTCAATGGGAATTTCAGGATCCTAAAATGGAGGTACTGTACCATATAAGGCCATATTTTCTGGGGATATTCCCTTACATAGGCCTTGCATAGGCCTTATATATGGTAGGTACCTCCAATTTAGGTTCCTCAAATGGCCATTGAAATAATGGGATAAACATGGATAAACCATCTGTCAACTGTTTCCTGCGCATGAACTCCGCTGATTTTTCCCAGGAGGACGTCGCTGGGATGATTGGGCTGGCGGCTGGGACGAGGAGGTGCGAATGGGATTTTCTCCGCTAGGGAGATAGGGCTTTTATAGGGATTTTGTATGTAATGTATAGTGTGTATAGTGTGTATATATATAATTATATATATATATACTGTATATGATTATAGGTGTTTTTTTAATAGGCTTAGAAAATAGGCTTTTATGTAGATTAATGATTAATCTCATCCCTCTAATAAGAAACACAACCATTCTATGGTCCCAATTATGTTGAAATTACTTATTAAACCATGGCTTCTAAGGTGCTGTTTAATACTAGGGGGAAAGGACTATATATTATTGGATGTTGCCTAAAATGTAGATCCCTAAAACCATGGGTTTCAATACTAAAATGGTCATCCATGACTTGGATGATTTTGGGCTTACCCCCCATTTTAGGAACTCCCCATGTGTTGTATAGTTTATATATATATATATATGTTATATAGATTAAATACTATTCCTCAAAAATAGAAGCAATCAGCTGGAATTACTGGAGAAAACCTCAATATATGTTCTATCTTTAGCTGCTTGGTGCTTTGGAACATGAATGGATTATTTTCCCATCCAGTTGGGAATGGAATGTCATCATCCCAACTGACGTTCACTAACTCATATTTTTCAGAGGGGTGGCTCAACCAACCACCAACCAGATATCTTTGGTGAATAATGAAAAGAAACCAACCAGTAATATCTTTGGCTCAACCACCAACCAGTTGAGTTTCATGGGGTCCCCAAGCTGTTCGTTCATTGGATCTGGGTGACATCGGGACCGGACCGGGACGTGGGGAGGAAATTCTCAGGGATGATCCTCCAGGACGGTAATCTGCTCACGGGGGTTTAAAGCTTCCCAGATTGAGAAATAGCATGTGTTTTTAATGAGAAATGCCAGATTGAGTTTCATGGCATCTGTTTTTAGATTGAGAAATAGACCAGATTGAGATTTTTCGTCGTCTCCTCTTTCCCTTTGATGTCGGCAAAAGAATGAGAAATCGAAAAGTAAATGCCTAAAATAACTTTAGATATTGTTTATCCCAAGTTGCAGGTTGAACATGGGTGCAGTTTAACCAAGAAAGATGTACTGACCGTACAAAGAAAACCAAGCAAAATGATGATTTGCACCTTTTGGCCAGAGGCATGGTATTTAAGCAACGACAAATCGCGTCCTTAACCAAGGCCAAGTGGTTAGTTTCGTCAAAACTGGAAATGTGGGGCAAGCATATATAAGTAAGCGTATACCATATGCCACCACATGTGTTTCCTCCATCTCTCACTAAAGAGACTAAAAGTGTGCTTTGAAAATCTAGCACACACACCCAAGCTCACCCCTATGTGGCCCTATTGAGGCATTACTCCCCCAACCCCAACAGGGCCTCACTAAGCCCCTATTGTTTGGGGCTGACCATTGGAAGGGTGCCATTTCACAACTGACGCTTCACAACTCTCCAAGGCCATGCCGTGCCGCAATTTGTCGCAGGTGAAGACGATGCGAAGTCAACTCGAAAGTGAAGTGCAAGCCTTGAACCGCAGGCGGACGAAGCTGGGAATGTCTTGGAAAAAAAGAGGGATGGTACATTTTATGGTACATTTTTTGACGCCTTGAAAGAACACAGCAATTATATAGACTGAACGAACATTCAAATTACATGAACATTCGAATTCACATCAAACAACCAGATTGTCGTTCAATGACTTTTGAGACATAAAGATACAAAGTACCTGCAACCATATTATGCATATAAGTTGAATATCAATCAGTTATAAAACATTATAAAACTATAGATAGTCAATTGATAGATTGATACATCATTATAAAACGTTAAATATCTGGCTGGTGGTTTCAAGCATTTTTTATTTTCCATAATATATGGGATAATCCTTCCCATTGACTTTCATATTTTTCAAGATGGTTATTGCACCACCAACCAGATATTAATAATGGGATAAACATGGATAAGCCATCTATCCACTATAAATGGACCATTTTCCATGGCTATGTTGAATAACCAGAGGGTAATATCAATTGACTATCAACTAGCACCAATTCCCATGGCAGGGCTCTCTTCACATCCTCCGGCTCCGCGAGCTCTGCGAGCTCTGTGGCGGAGCGGTCAAGCGCGGCAGCAGCCACCGAAATGATGGACAGGAGCGGTGTTCGTCCGGGCGTTGTGGGTTTCGTCAGGCTGAGTCGATCTGGGTAAGATCTTCATCACGACCCAACCCTGTTCTCCCGAACCCTGAATTAATGGTTAGGATTTGGGGGATCATTCCAAAATAGCCTTATCAATATTCATTTCAGGTCCTTGTTGGTGATGAGTGGGGAATAGTTGCTGTTAAGAATAGGAGAATAAAAGCCTTACCATATCTTTACCACTGTAATCACCAAGAGTCATTGGGAATTAATATGATCCCATGATCAAGCCATTCATTATATAACCCGTATTTACCATTGTCAGGATTTTCGATTTTTCTTTTGCATTTTCCCTTGAGGGGAAATCCAAGTTGTTGGGGCCGCGGACGTTTGGCGATGGGAAGAAGACATGTTTGGTGGTTGAGTGAGAAACAAACACGGCCTGGATCCGAGAGGATCCTGCACGTTATATGAATTTCTCTCAAGATAGTGACTGAACCCCTATAGCCAACAAGAGCCCCCTAGTTATCCCAGTTGTTGTAGGTATATGTAAATGTAGATTCCAACTTAGCTATCCAACGGGGGCCCCACATTGATCTATGATATCACTCGATATGCCTTAGATCATGGTGGAGACATCGTGAAATGGCCATGTCCAATTAGCCTGGAAACCAACTTTGAATTACCTTAAAATCATATACGACAGCAACACCATTTCCTTTGCACAGAAAGTGGTTCTTAAAATAGGGTACCCCTTATCAGCTTTGGATCCCTTTGGTATCTCGTGCAAGAATGACTAATTTGAGATGATAGGATAGCCTGGGGTCCTCCAGTCATCCCAAAATTGTTGGTGAAATCCCAATGTTGGATGATAGGATGATAGGATATCCTATTGGATGATCAACATTTGGATGATAGGATAGTCATGGTGAAATCCCCATGGTTGGATGATAGTTTCCAGTTATTTGTTGTGTTTTATCCCCATGGTTGCTGTGCTAAATCACCGTATTTCTGTTGGTGTTTTATCCCCCCAAGTCCCCATGGTTGACAAAACGACTCGGTAGTCTCCGTGACGTCTCCGCGGTCCCAACCTCTCTGATTCGTGGTTTCTCATCCCTTTTTGGTGCTTAGATCCCCAGTTCTTCATGGTCAAATCATGGAAAAGATCAGCATTTTGGATTGTCAACTGAGTCAACTGACCTGAGCTTTGCAACTTCTCAGCTCCAACCCATGGCACCATGGCACCATGAGCCTCGTCTCCAGGAGTAGTGCCAAGCTCACCGAGGCCAAACGCGTGGCCCTAGAGACTGAGGAGGTGCGAAAAAAAAAAAGGCGTAGCCACATTGCTGGTTGGTGGCATTGGTTCTATATAATTCATGTGTATATATATATATATGTTTGTTGTCAATAAAATATATATTATATACTACATATGTATTATATATGTATTATATATATTATATATAACACATATATGAATGATATATATATATACATAATATATATATATATACACGTTCCCTGAAGGTGGTATCAGACTGATATGTGTTATGTTCATTTAATTTTCCCTGAACATGAGATGATGATCGCCACGTTATTTTCGAAAGAGTCACCATTTCCCAGCCTAGAAAAAACAAATATACATAGAATTAGAATGAATTAGAACTATAATATTATATATATAGAGAGATTTATCGATATATGTCCCGGGACTCACGATCTTTCTGATGAGAATTTCACACTCCACAAGATGAAGCTGTTGACACTCTGGATCGGATGTTGCTGAATGGGTGCCTTTTCTGGCAAAGTCTAGTTGCGTTCCATTTCTTTGGAGCTGAAATCCCTATTATCACGATGGGTCCTGAATAACAATCATAACAATATATGTATGCATCGTGTTTGGCAGGCACTGGGTGTGCATTATCATTAGGGTGAGTATGTAAGCTGATGAATCCATTTTGGCTCAAGTCTGAGCCAAACTGGCTTCATCATTCTTTCTTTTGCTGGGGTACCCACGCCACTTCTAGGGAGTTACCCTAGGGTTTGTGGTTTTCTCGTTCCTCTACTAGGGAGTTACCCTAGAGTACGGAGGTTACGAGGTGGGAGGTCACCCCCCGATGCCCAGGGCCTCTGTTGTCGTCCGGCCCGGGTGGAATGAGGCTGCCCACACCGACGCGGAGCTTCTTCATGCTGCTGCCTACTACGAGTTCAAGACGCACGTGGAGAGCTTGCTCCAACGGGGCATGGTGGCCCAGGCCACCCGACTGTGGGCGTCTGTGTGCCAAATTGATCATTTCCCCCCACATCCAATTGGGTTGGGGGTGCAGGGACTTCCCCCTTTCAGACGGTCACCTTGTATGGACGAAAACTGTAGGAGGTGCACTGAGTATCAGGGAGGATTCAAGTTCCCTTGGATCGGCACATGGAACAGCTCAGCTGTCTTGGCTCTGCCCGGGAGTGACCCGCGGCGTGCGTGGCAATCCTACTATGATCGCCTGGGTGAGGCGAGGCTGGATTTGCTACTCATCGAGCCGCTGCGGACTGATTGGACGTCTCGGGACTTTGCGCCGGACAACATCTTTGGTTTGGTCGCCTTCATCGAGCACAATGCCGATAGCATGGTCGACCTCACCGAACTGTGGGACGTGTGGCGGACCTGGCAATCCCCACAGCGTCGATGGAGGGATCCATCGTTGGTGCCCATCCCGGCTGACCTGGTTGCGTGGAGAGCACCACGGGCCAGAGCAGTCCGGTCGTTATGGGGCTGGCTTGGTGCCATGGAGGCTGGGGAGGAACCCTTGCCACCTTGCAGGGCTTGTGGACTGCCGACACCTGAGCTCTGTGAGAGGTGCTTCTCCTCCGTGTGCAGTACCTGTCCACCCTCCCAGTGTCCAGGATGTCACCCCGTCTTGCGTCGAGACCCATCTGCAGCAGCTGCGGCCTAGTGATGTTTGTTTGTTGCCTGATGATACTGAGGTTTGGCCTGCAGTTTCAGGCCCAGCCCGTACGCTCCGGACCTTGGCGGCGGTGGTGTCAGGCGTCGCCATGGCGTACCACCCAGGCGCCTATGCGGTGCAAGCTGCTGGTGAAGCGCCGCCTTGCGCAGAGACGGCGATGGAGAGGGTGGCATCCACTCGTGTCGAACAGTGGCGAGCTCAATGGGGACTACATGATGAGACTGACTTTGCATATGCGTTTGCATCCTATGACAGCGCAGTGGCACATGGAGGACACCATGTGGCAGATGCGTGGTTGCAAGCGCGATCCAAGACTGTCGAAGCTGACCTCATCCCTCAAGCAGCTGCTGTGGCTGAGAGCTCGGGCTCCAGAGATCGGCCAACGACATGGCCTGCGCCCAAGGCATCCATGATGAAGAAGAGCAAGATGGTCCAAGCTCTTCGAGTTCGGCCAGGCCCAGACCAACCAGAGACGGTGCTGCTGCGAGCTGCGGCACTGAGGAAGGCCTTTTCCCAGGCCAAGGTCATGCGTCCTCAAGGGGAGTTGACCCCGGAGAGGTACGCTCAGTGGCAGGACGCTCTGGATACTTTGTCGAAGCGGAAGGTCACAGAGGCCGAAGGAGCGACGGTGGTGAATGCCCTGAAGTCTTGGGCTGAGTTGCGGGCCTACATGGAGCAGAAGGACCGCTTGTTCCCACCGGATGCATTGGACCTCTATGGCTTCTTGCAGAATGGCACGTCGGGGCCTTACCGAGCATTTCACTCCTTGAAGTGGTTCTCCAAACATGGCCGTTTGCAATGGGACTTCAGTGATGTACCAGTCCCAGCTCGTAAGAATCCACCCAAACAGGCAAACCCAGAGCAGGCTGTTGCAGTTGAGCCCCCAATGATTGCAGCGCTTGAAGAGAAGATTCAATCGTTGTACGAAGCAGGGGACCCGCGTTGGAGGGGCTTACTGTCTAGCTGGCTGGTTACTTTTGGTGTCCTGCGGTACCAGCACATCATGCGTGCCAGGCCAGTTAAAGTGACCCCTAGCTCATTTCATGGCTACTGCACGAAGGGGAAGCAGAAGGCCAACAGGGGCGGGTTCTCCTTCAGCATTCCTGCCACATTCGTCAACGGATGGGCTTGGGGCTCGGCCCTATTCAGGGACTACAGCAGTCTGGACAAGGCGAAGCAAGCAACCTCAGGGTTATGCTTTGATGCGGAGGGCACCGCATACACCTTGAAGTTCGTCAACGAGCTCAATCGTGAGGTCTTTGAGCACTTGATCCAGAATACAGAGGATTTGTCTTCCTATTCTTGGCGGCGAGCAGCACCTACAGTGGGCACTTTGATGAAGCTGACGCCTCTCGAGCTATGCTCATTGGGGGACTGGGCAGATCGCTCCCAGATCCCAAAGGAGGCGACGATGCCTATGCACTACAGTGCAGCCAGGTATGAGTCTTCATTGAGGACCAAACACATTGTGCGGCTGGCTATGGAGAAGCTGCTTGCCCATGAGTCATGGGAGACTATCCCAACGGAGACCTACGCTGAGGCCCTGGAGTATGCGCGCCAGAATGTGGACAAGGTGCTGAAGCAGGAATCCAGGGTCATTTGGGCAGCCCCCTTGACGAAGGCTGAGATGCAGGCGCGCTTTCAGTTGTCGGAGGCGCTCAAACTCAAGGCCGCGGCCAAACGAGAAGAGGCACAATCCAAGGGTGGCCTGTCTGCGATGCCGGCATCTCTCAATGGGAAGGTGCTGAGCGCATTCATGAAGAATGGGGCACCCATTTGTGGAGCTTTTCAGACACGGTCTTGCCCCTTGGAGAAGGAAGTGTGCCCTGGTCGCCATGCATGCGCCATTCTGCGCAAAGCTGGACGAGTTTGCGGTGGAGGACATCCGGCATGTGAATGCCATGACAAGAAGTTCATCAAGGTGGAGGAGATGGCTGGCGAAGGGCCTGGTTCGGGATCTGCTAAGGCCAAGCCTACTAGCAAATCCACGGAGGAGCGACCTCCGGAGCCAGCTGCCCCTCCTAAGGCGTCAGTGAGGCGCCCACGGTCCCCACAAGGGCCGCCGTCTAAGGCACCGCCAGCGAAGAAGGCCAAAGCAGCCCCAGCTCCACCTCCGGCACCATTACCAGCTCTGGTGACCAGTTCGGAAGAAGAAGAAGTCGAAGTTGAGGAGGAGGACCTTCCGATTCCAGAGGCACTGGATACTCGAGGGCCCGACCAGAAGTTCGACAGGTTGGCGACAATCCACGGCAAGACAGCGGAGAGCCCGAGCCTTATTTATCAGAATCGGGCAGGGGGCAAGCTGTGGCTGAGTGGAATTCCAACCAGGAACACGGCACACCGCTTTCCGGAGGGAGTTACCCTTCAGATTGCGTGCATGGCCGAAGCCCCATCATCCAGAGGAGGAGTAGTGCTCACAGATGCCCTATTGAAACACCTGTGTGTGGCCCATGGTGGTTCGAGGAACAGGGACTTCGAAGAAGTTTGGCCTCTGCTGCGCAATACGATGTATGCAGGTGAGTCGGCCTTGATCCATTGCCTATCAGGGCGCCACCGAGCAGGTGTTGGGGGCTGTGTCTTCCGGGCGCTGCTAGCCCAGGAAAGCTGGGATGTTGCAGTGGCCTATGTGAAGAGCTGCAGGCGCTCGTTGGACATTCCGGGGATCATCAATGAATCGGGTATGAGGTCGTGGGTTGACACGACTCTCAGGACCAGCTCCCTCAGGAACCCGTTCCCAGAGCCCTGCGGCTACATTGCGACACTGCGATCAAAGGTCCATCTGGAGCTCAACAATGGCCAGACCCTCTGCTCCCACAAGCAATCTGCTGAGCGTGCAATCCGCTTGGCGAAGCCAATGACGACGCAGGACATGAGGGAGGCTATGGCTTGGGGCCGCGCTTTTTGTGATGGTTGTTTGGTGCGAGCAGCAGCGAGCTGGCATCCACGCTGACCTTGTCAGGAGTGGCGCACCAGAATTTATTTGAATAAGAGTCGCACAGGGCCGATTTTGGTAAGCTGATCGATGAGGTCCATAGCTTGCCCGTAGGCCAACATGCATTGAACCATTTGAGAGCTTGACTTCTGCGTGGAAAAAGGCCTTCTCAACATCCGGAAGGATGGATTCATGATAGGCTGTGCTAACTAGTCTTACCGGTATGTCATGAGGTGGCTTACACAGGTCTCTGTGAGGACAAGCTACATGATGGGTGCCGGGGATAGAGACTAGGAGACAGTCTGTCGTACCCCTGAGGAACAGGGGAGTTCTTGTCTTACCCCCCCAGTCACCTCCTTCTGTCCCTGGATGGCAGGTGATGTGCAGCATGCGGGAGGCATGTTCAGGGGTGAGCAGCTTTGAATGTTCAAGTCATACAAGGAGTTACCTTGAGAAAATGACTAGTGTTCGATTGGTTCCGGTGGAGAGTACCACCATTCAGGAAACCATGGAGTCTTTAGGGCTGAATTTTTCGTTGGACCCCGCTGTGACCAGGGCGTTGTTGGCCACCAAGATTCAGAACTTGGAGGAGTTCCGGTTCCTCTTTGAGGATGAGTCGAAAGTGGACACGTTCTTGGCCAAGCTGCAACTTGGCGACGATAGGCTGATTCAGGGCTCCAGGTTGCGCAGAGCTTGGACTGCTGTGACCCTGTACTACAAGAACCAGGACCAGGATAGGTCCAAGATCAGTGTCAGCGATCTTGATACCATGTTGGCTGACACCGAGTTGCGTGACGTCAAATCCAATTTCTGGGTGCGGTATCGGATGAGATTCCCGCCGGAGATCCACCCAGCGATGCCACGCTCTCTCGTATCAGCAGGGAGCTCTCCAAGAGGATGCTGTGTGTTTACAATTTGTGGAAAGTTCGCACCTTGCAGTACCAGCTCCACACAACTCAGAAGAAGCGCAAGCTGGCAGAAGGGCTCTACACTGAGGAGGCTGAGGACGAGGACAAGATCCCTCACGACTGGGAGAACTATTTGGATCGTCTTCTCACTTTGTTGGTCGCATATGCCATGGCGGGAGTGACCCCCAGGGCTAATGTGCGGGATGCCTCAGCGGAAAAGACCCTTGGCGCTGACTCGACAGCCTTTGTGGAGGTGCCTCTGGATGTGGTCATGCAATACTTCTACAGAGCGAAGCGTCAGTCCAGCGCACTGCCGTTGTCACAGAGGTTGGCTTGGCTCGAGGCCCGTGACCTTGAGGATCGTTCCGATTGGGTTGCCAAGTTTCGGGAATCATCCAAGTCCTTGGGGGAGGTCATCAAGGAGACCAGTGTGGCACGTGATGCCCATTGGGTGCCACATGCGGTGCCCGGAGCTCCTAAGGCCGAGGCGAGCAAGCCTACTACGGTCGCTACGACAGCAGCCCAGCAACCATCCCAGTTTGCGTTGGGCAAGTCAGTCAGTGGCAAGAAGGTGGCCAAGGTGATGCGCGATGGCTCCAAGATTTGCCAGGCTTTCCAACATGGACAGTGCAAGAACCCCAAGAGCTCTTGCCCCCAAGGCCAGCACAAGTGTGGCATCGTGGTGCGCGGTGAGCGCATTTGTGGTATGCCGGGGCATGGAGCTATTCAATGTCGGGCGAAGATTTCGCCTTGACGGGGCCCAGTGGGAGAGGCGGGCACTTCTGCTGGGCAGGATGAGGCTAGACCCGTAGACAGTGTTGACTGTCAGCTGCCGCGGATGGCGGACCTTTATGCGGGGCCTAATACACCTTTGTCCAAAGCCTTTATCTTTTGTGGTTGGGAGACCATTTCAGTGGATTGGATGTTGGATAGGAGTCACGACCTATCCAATCGCCTCCGGCAGCAATCGTTGCATGAGCAGTTGCAGTCTGTGTGCTTCATAGCAGCTGCTTTGGATTGCTCTACCAAGAGCCGCGCGAGGGAAATTCCGCGGGACTTTGGTGATGGGCGCCCACCACCCCGGCCATTGCGATCTGAACAGCACCCGCTGGGGCTACCTGAGTTGACAGGTTCTCAGCAGCAACGGGTGGAGCAGGATAACGCAGCTGCCAGTTTTGTACTGTCTGAGATCGACCAGTTGGTGGAGAGGGGTGGTGGATCAGTCCGCGAGAACCCATACAACAGCCTCCATTGGTGGACACCGGATGAGGTGGCAATGTGGGAGAGTGGTCGCTGGTCAGACCAGCGGTATTCAGCCTGCTGTTTTGGGGGCGCAAGATCAAAGCTGCAGCGTTTGCGCCACAACATTGCAGAGATCGCGCAATGGCCACGAGCTGACTGCAACCATTTCCATGACCCCCAGGAATGGGAACCTTGGGTCCAGAATGGCAAGCGCCATTTTCCTTCAGCTGAGGAGTCCGAGTATACGGCAGAGCTCTGCTTTGCGATTGCCACGGCAGCTTCGTGGTGGGCAGTGCGTGTTGGACACGCCAAGCTCTATGTGCCGAGGTCCCCATCGCCGAGTTGCACGGCATCGAGACCATTGGCTTGACCTCGATCCTAGAGCACTGCGTGAGTGGGCTATGACCCCACTGGCCATCAGCCTGGGCCTGCGGCCTTTGGACACAGCTGAAGCGGCTAGGGTGCCCACGAGAGCATGTGTTGACGATGTCTTGCAACAGGGCGCCTTGCCTCCCGGTCATGTGTATGTGGGGCTCGGAAATCATAACCACCGCCTACCTACCACCAAGTGGAAGTCTCCATGGCAGGTGGGAGTGAATTGCACCCCCCAAGACTGGGTTCCTTACTACGTCCAGTACATCAGGGAGACACTCTGGTGCGAGCTGGACGAGCTCGAGGGGGCAGTGCTCGTCTGTGATTGCCCTGCAGCCCAAACTTGTGAGGCCGACCTCCTTGCTGGGTTGATTTTTGATAGATTGAGCGAGCAGGGCCAGCGGAGTGCCCCCCAGGTGGTCCAAGGGTTTTCTGGCAGGAGTCCACAGGGAGTTACCCGGTGTGTCCTCTTGTCCAGTGTAGCGCGGGCTACAGGTATCCCCTTTGGGCCATTTTATATTCTGCAGGAGTCCTTGGCGTTAGCGTTCAAGAGGTTATACCCAGGCGAGTGGTTCGAGGGAGTCGCCATCCCCTTTGTGGAGGACTTAGTGAATCAGTACCCACTTGACCTATTTGTGCGATGGCGCCACCAACAAGGTCTGGACATGGAGGGCAGCTGTAACCCAGTGTTGGCAGCCCCCTCAGTGCGGCAGAAGATGAGGACTGCAGAAGGGCAACAGGTGGGAGCGATCAACCACAGGGCGGCGTTGGCCCCCCTTCTGCCTTTTCACCTTCAGCCCGATCAGCATTTCGAGCAAGCCCTTCAGCTCAGCCTGCAACAGTTGCCTACTGAAGGGCTGCCTATTTTGGATGAGGATCTGAGGTTTGCTGCATCTTTCTCCAGTCTGCCAGGAGTTGACCTGCGCAGGTTGCGAGAGTGCGCCATGGGCATCCTGTCTGAGATGAAGCGACGGTGGAGCTCGATTACAGCCCATTTGCGCCGCAAACAGACTGAGGCCATCAGAACGGCAACAATGCAACGTGACATCGGCTTCACTGCAATCCTTCTTCTGGTAGCCAATTGGGGGGACGTGACACTGCCAGCAGGCCTGTGTATGGGGCTTCCTGCAGTGGGTTACGCGCCTCCATATGGCATTTTTCCGGAACAAGTTGCCACACGTTTGACGAGAGAAGAGGTACTCCATGACTGGCAGAGCCACAACAACACCATTTTGGCTCGGCTCAAGCCAGGTGCCGACGATGAATTTTTGTTGCAACAAAGCCTGAAAGATGCTGAGAAAGGGTTTTGTGGGTTGCCCATGACTGCAGAGGAACTGCAGCGTTGTCTGGGTGCGGAACCCTACCGATTGATCCCGCGATGTGTCATCACACAGTCCTCGGGGAAGCAACGAGTGATTGATGACGCTTACGTTGGTTTGCAGTCTGAGCGTTCCAGTGATGCAAACAAGCTCACCCTTTGCTCAGCGTTGCGGCCAGCCCAACACCTGCAGTATGCCTACGCCTTTGGGAGGTCATCCCACTGGGAGGCTGAAGAATGGGAGTCTGGCGGTGAGGATTGGCCAGACGCTTATCGGTTTTGCCCTATGAGTTGGGATGAGGCCTTATGCTGCATTGTGGCTTTCTTCCATCATGAATGGCAACAACCGGCGTTCATGATTTATACCGGGCTGCTCTTTGGTCTTCCTCTCGCAGTCACATCGTTCAATCGATACAGTCGCTTTGTGGAAGCACTATCACGTCGATTTGCCTTTTGTTTGACCAGCTTGTATTTCGATGATGCTCACCTGACAGACCGCAAATCGTGCCGGGGATCAGGTCAGAGAGCTTTGCAGACTCTCAACACCCTTTTGGGCACACCGTTTTCAGAGGAGAAATGTCAAAAGATGCAGAGTACCGGCACCTTTTTAGGCCTGGATCACGATTTCAGTCAAGTCCATTTGAAAGGTATGGTTCAATTTTGGGCCCGTGACCGCATCGAGACCAAGCTGCTTCATCTCATGCAGACTGCCGAGGAATCCGGCAGGCTGCAACCAGGGGTAGCAGCCAAGCTCTATGGTATCGCCAACTTCTTTGAGCTTGGCGTGTGGGGGCGTATTGGCTGCGGTGGCTTGGCTCCCATCAAGCACAGACAGCAGGAGCGCTCTTCAGAGTTAACTGAAGAGTTGCGCCAGAGTTTTGACCTGCTTCGCACTGTCATCACCACCCGGCCCTCTCGCCACATCGAGATCTGGCCACATGCGGGGCTCCGCTTCCTTGCGGCTTCGGATGCGGCGTTGGAGAGCCCAGGTCAGGGGACAGGAGGCTTTTTGGTGGTGTGGCATGACAGTCACAGGCAACATCGGGAAGCTTTTGTTTCTCTCATCCCCCAATTGGTGTACAACCTCTGGGAGCCTGGTGACAAGAAGATTGCCCAGTTAGAGTTGCTGCAAGTGCTCTACGCTTTGTTTTCTAGGCCGTCCAGATTTCGAGGTAGACGAGGGCTTTGGTTCATTGACAACACAGCAGCGTTGATGGCATTGATCCGAGGTCGTTCTGACAATGCAGATTTAGAGTATATGTCACGATTGATTCATATCACTCTTTTTGGTCTTAAGGCTTGGTTTTTCTGGGAGTGGATCCCTAGCAAGGCCAACTGGTCTGATGAGATCAGCCGTGAAGGCCTCCAGGCGACATGGCACAAACGCCATGGGTTCACCACGCATTTTGCATTTTTCCCCTTCGAGATTTGGTCTCTACCACTTCCCGCGTTTCTCCGGGTTGTGGAGTTTCTCTGAGTGCTTTGGGATGAAGTGCATTGGGAGAGATTCAACCTGTGTAGCCTCCTGAGTTTACAGGAGTGCGGAACAGGGTGTACGGATCCAACCAGTGCTGCTGTGCAGGAGACTACCTGCACAGCGTTCCAAAGCACTATCCTGCGAGGAGCAGGTTGAGACCGCACGAAGAGTTTGGGAAGAAAAAGCCATGCGGATGTGAGCCTGGACAGTGTGAACCATTTTGAGTATCTATGCTTTACATCTCACAACTAATGTACTAACAATTATTTTACACATAAAATATACTGTGCCATGATAAATCTATGATAATATCAACAATAATAATAACAATGATAACAATACCAGCACTTATTTTTACATAAAAATGTATATTTCTATTTTGCATTGTTAGTGTAATAGTATTCATTTTATTCATATTTGTGTTCATATTATATGTATTATATGCGTATTCATAGGAAGTTTCTTTAAAAACAATGAGCATCCCCAAAATGGATAGGTTGTAGTGGCAAATCTGAAAATAACATGGATGATTTAGGGGTATCCCTATTTTAGGAAAACCATAGAAATATACTATACACTACACTAACCCTCAAAGCGATGCCAAAAAGTGTTTCCAGGATGTCATATTCCCCAGGTTTCCCAGGTGTCCCACTGTTTTTCGCCAGGTGGGTCAGGGAGTCCTCAGCGACCTCGCGACCCAGCGCGAAACGATCTTGAACGTCCGTGGCTGCGCATCAACCTGTGTAAGGTCCTAACCCTTGGAAAACGGAGGTTTTTATATGGAAAATCCACCGAACATGGAGGTTTCCATCGGAAAATCCATTGCTGCAAAGTCATGATACTTTGAAACAAAAAGTGGAGATGGATCACAAGTATGAAATACATTGAGTTACCATATTTTTGGGGAGATGAAACGCATTGAACATCCATATAACATCCAGCTAGTTTGTGCTTCAGAAAATGGAAAATTCCGTTTCAGTGACTTGACCCATAGCCATCCATAAACCCTATTCAATCCCATGTGAAACACATGTTTAACCCCATGTAATGTATGATGGCTAATCATCATGAGTCGCCAATTTCTTTCAGGTCACAACTAAGCCATGATATGTAATTAATATTAACACCTTAGTTGTTTCATTGTATATATATATAGGTTTCCTAAAATATGGGAACCCCCCAAATCATCCATTTGAGTAGGATGTTCCATTGTAAATCATCCAGCTATTGGGGTACCCAATTTCAAGAAACCTCCATATTTTTGTTCGCCTTCGTCGCTGAGGCGGCAACGTCCGTACCATCGACAGCGAGTTGACCTCTGCGCGGCGCTCGCTGGATCGCATGCTGGCGCTGGCGCAGCGCAATCGCATCACCACGTGCCGTGGCACCAGTGCCCAAAGGTGGTGCTCAACGGGTGGCTGGTTGTTGGAGTTTGTTGGTTGATGAACCCAGGTATACATACTTTCTCTCTCTCTCTCTATACATATATATATATATACATACATATGTATATATTATATACATATGCATATATGTCTATACATGAATGCTTATGGATTTCTCTGGATCATGTATAATGATACATTTACTGTAAACCATAGTTGAGCTGTTTGTGAAGCAAGTATGCCACTTGGTACGAAAATCCCATTTCGACGTCGGTAAAAAAAACATGGTGAGTCGCCACTTCCTGGGATGTAAAAGCGCCCAAATATGATAGTTCATCCCTAGTCTGGAGATTATGGAATTAGGGTTGATTACCATTTGGTTGTTTAACATAGGGCACTGTTAAAACCATGAAATGTCTATTGGGTTTTCTTTGGATGGAAAAATCATCTTCTATGGGCCGTGGCTTGTTTATAGCTATGTTTTTCATAACCGGAGGGTAAGATTAGAAGCCAACATGTCTTTGGTTGATTTCTGCTGGTGGGATGATGCCTGAACACATGCCCAGCTGGCCAGCGCGCGGGTGTGTCAAGTTAGTCCAGTTAATGGGTGAATCAACCCCCACCATTATCGGATATGATTGTTGAATGTTTCTTTGTTGTTCTATGCGAGATACACTCCAGTAAACTCACATAACTATGAAAATCGCATGAAATCACCATTGAAAAATCGGGTAGAGTACCGCGAGTTTATATATAATCTATAAAATTAGTCCATATTTTCCTATATTTTCTTTGGCAAACTCTTCAGGTTCTCCTCCCATCTTGTGAGGTTGGTGATCGCAGGGGTCTTTTCCTTGGGCATTTCCTTCTGGATCCTTTGTGTTCTCGGTTTGTCTCTTGGCACCGGAAATTTGGAGCTTTTCCATGGGATTTATATCAGATGATTCCATTGTGATTTGTGACCTAAGAACGGTTCAGAATCCAGGTTGACCACCAACCAGCAATTTTAGGGAGCGTATGGCTGGGGGAGTGACCTTGGGAGGGGTTGGTTTCGTATGCCGAGAAATGCAGATGGACCATATGGCTTTGGTTTCGAGAATTAGTGTTGTCAAATATGATTGATTTCTTCATTTCGTTGCTGTTCGGATGATTTCTCTGTCGCTACAGAATGTGAATACCTGTGAATCAGAAATAAACGCAGCTCAGCAGCTTTGCAGCATCTGTGTGCAGAGCGGCTATGCTGTCTTTAGCAGCCACCAACTTGGCTCCATCTGTGTGCTGAAATCAATCCCTCGGGATTTATACACCCAGTGGATTCCCATCATTGGGTGGATGACCATACCGATAAACAATACGTTAACCGTTAACCGTTGAATTCTCCATTGGTTAGAAAACGTCTTTGCCGATTCGTGGGGCCTTCACTTAGAGTATTTTTCTTGTGCCTGATTTAAAGCCATGGGCTGCTTCTACATCGAAACAGCTTTGGGTCGGTGCATGAATCCGGGGTTGAGAAATATTGAATAAGCCTCCTTCTTAGCATTAAATACTCCCCATATGGGCACCCAAAACGAACCAATCCAATACAAAACAAGGGTGTCCATCAGAACAGATGTTTCACGTTTTGTTTTTTTCTGAGATGGGATTACTCTTTCATAGAACAGTCCACTTAACATTGATATTTTTTTTGTGGATCCTACTAGATGATGTCCCTTTAGGTCCTTGAAGAGCACCTTATTGCTGGCCATCGCGATGGTGCTGTTGTTGGTTTTCCTTCTGACTGTGCGCCGTCGACTGCAGTGACGCGGATTTAAAGCTAAGGATTGTTGGGGATCGATCGGACAGCTAAGAAAGGGCCGTGAAGTTAGAAGGGTTATAACTGAGCCCATCAATATATATATATGATATATATATATATATAATATAATTATAGTGATAATTAATCACGAATCACCATAGACCCTAGTTGTACCAACTCATATATAGCTGACTCTGAGGCACCACTTTGCATAGATCCAGTAGGGATCCAGCAGGAGTTTCAAGGTGGCACAGTCGCTGATGGTCACGACACAAGCGTATTTGGGTTTTACCTTGTTTCTCAAAATGCACAAAATGGGGAACAGACAAAAATAGGCCTTCAGAAATCCTGGTGAAGCGTTGGATCTATTCATTTTGGGTGGCCACTTGATATATTTTGTAATACCATGCAGAAGGGATTACTTGCTGGCTGCTTTCATATGTCTGGAAATCATGTCCCATCCGTCGCTGAGAGGAAAACATCAATTCCTGCAGGTCTTCCCTCAGAATCCCTTGATACCAACACAATGTTTGGGTCAACCTCGGTTTAGTAGGTTACATATGGTTATGTCATGTCAGATATGTAATTTCTGCTATAGATCCAGAATGGGACAATCGAGGAGTCAGTTAAAGTATTTTCAATGGCCATTTCAGCCAGAAATTGGAGGTACCTACCACAAAAAGAAGGCCTATTTTTTAGGGCTATATGATAGCCGGATAGCCCCCATTTTTTTTTTTGGCTTTATAATGCTATGGTGCAGTACCTCTGTTTTAGGATCCTGAAATTCCTATATTTTGCTTGTGAGATTGACACAGTGTTTGGTGTTCTCCTGGACACACCATGATCGCTGAGGACAGGTCGATGGGAGCTGCCCATTCACTACTAGCGCCGAGGGATCAGCTGGAACTGGGGAAGATGTGCAAAGATCAAAACCGTTGGAAGTCAAGGTTCGAAGTTATTTTTGTGTACATGGATCTTGGTAAATTATAACGACCTCACTGCGACCTCACTGGAATCATGCTTAGTAAGAGGAATCATCCCAAAATGGCCTTAGTTCAGGTTAGTGAAATATTATAATTTACCCACATGGATACTGAAACCCCAAACCATCCCAAAGTCCCAATGTCGAAAATTATTGGACATTTTTGTTTGTTTTTCGTTGTTGTTTAATGAACCATTGTTATAACATGCGCCTTGACGTGATTGTTATAACATGCGCGGCTTCAGGCCTGCTTAGCCTAAGTTTAGCTACGGAGCCATGGCCCATTTCTGACTCGATGATGGTACATGATTTACCTATGAATAATGTTAGGTATTAGATAATATTATACCAATAGTTATCCATAATCACCTCAGGTATTAACAATGTTATGATCAATAATTAATTAGTTTAATTTCCATAGCTAGTAGCTATGTCAAAATAGCAAAGGGATCCTCTTTAGGTATTATATATATATATGACATATATTGTTTTTGCTGACAGCAACATGGTCCGAAAAAAAGCCGAAAAAAATCGGGGCTAAATGCAAAGGTCAATGACTTCCCGATGTGTTGTGAACAGGTTGAAGTGCCCGTTGAGGTAGCATATATCTGGGTAAATTATAACGACCTCACTGCGACCTCACTGGGAATAATGGTTAGTAAGGGAAATCATCCCCAAATGGCCTTGATTCAGGTTGGTGAAATATTATAATTTACCCATATATATATATATATGCTCTATTTACACATTGTCTTTGTTTGACAAGATCCCAAATCTTTTTTATTGTGTAATAGGTTAAGATCAACGCATTAATTTGTGATTGTATAATTAAATTGTTTGAAAAGTTAAATAGTTTAATTGTTTTAACAAGTATAATAATTTCAGGAAAATTAAACTTCTCAAAGTCCAGTCAGATCTGTCCAGTTCCGATCGTTAGAGCATCCAGCACTTGTACAGCGGATGCCTCGGACATCTTCGCCGACGTTGAAGCCACTGCACAACGGGTCAATCCTGGATCAGTTGCCTTGCCTGTCCCAACGGGACGGGACGACCTATATAGGTTAGTTTAGTACTTTAATGTCTACAAATGCGGATATATATATATATATACATATTTTATATTGCAATATGATGATTGATATTGATTGATGCTATATAATAACCATGTTTGGGTAGTTGTCCATTGGTAGCCGCAGGAGATCCATTTTAGTAGCACAGAAGGGGTGAGTTGAAATATGTTACAATTAATTACTTTTCTTATCCCAATAGGTATAAATCTTAAGACTTTTTGGCAAAGCTTCTCTTTGTTAGGCCTCGGACGTGGCCCCCAGGCTGGCTAAACTGATCCATTTCCAATGCATTTTACCAGGCTGCAGGCTTCGATGATCCTTGATGCTGCTGCCGGGTCCCGCCCTGCACATCCTGCACCGGCGAGAAAAGAATCAGAGTATCCAATCCCGGAAATGGTGGAAACATGTCTTGCACTCAATCTAAATATATATATATATATATGTATATATATATATGTTATATATGTAGCCCTGGATTTCAGGGAAACAACCAATGACGCTTTTCCTATGTTTTTCTTTAAGATCCCATCTGAAAAACTCCTGCAGCCCCTTTTGGACGTCGCCACGCCACCGCGACAGCCGTCGCTCCGCCATCGCTTGCTGTGATGTCCTCGTCACCGATGCACGCTGTGCACCCTGGACATGTGGCGGAATCTGCAGTGGTGCCAGGTGGCTCGGCTGAAGTTGCTGTTTTGGGTGGGGGTTGTGACAGTGGCTGGAAACAAGATGGGAATATATGGGAATATATGGGAATATGTATATATATATATATGTACAGTATATATATACCCATAGGATCCATGTATGCTATATATGGTTTGCCATGGATCCCATCAATATACCCCCTTTATGTTAGTATACCAGCACCAGCCGGATCCGTCATGGGATTTATGTCTATGTTCCATCCTATCTCTGATGATCAGCGATGAACACTGCTGTTTTAAACGGGCTTCGAAGAGCACAGCATGTTGAAAGCACACATCAGTTGTGTTCAAAACATGTCAAGCATATTTATCCATGTTTGGGATTTCCAAGTGACTATTATTTTTGGAGATATTTGGGATGTGTTAAAACATGTTCAATCCATTGAAACCATCCAGAGAATTTGGAGATGGCATGGTGAGTTCATGATCGAAGGTCAATTCCAGACTTTGTTAAAGCGTTTTTGGCTGTTGTATTGGGCAGGGGCACCACTTCATTAGGCAGTAGGCATGTAACTGTCGGCTGGTTGGTGGTTTGGAACATGAATTTTATGACTTTCCATCCAGTTGGGAATTTCATCATCCCAACTGTTACTCACTCCATCATTTTTCAGAGGGGTAGGTCAACCACCAACCAGACAGTAACTCAGTAACTATAATGAACAACTATAATAACAGTGGTTTATAGCTATAATAACCAACTACAAAAAACTCTAAAGCAACAATAAGCTATCGGAACCCAATCTGTTTTATATCCGTTTGATCTTTGAATTTCTAATCCGCCATCCCTTGAGATTCCACATGTTTGAAAGGTCTATGCTTCGGACATCTCAAGATGAACCCCGAAGGACCTTGGGAACAAAAAACCTGTGTATATGTAGTATATATATATATGTAGTGTATATATATATATATTGCAATGTATATATATATATAACTATATATAATTATATATAATTATATATAATTATATATAATTGTATATAATTATATATAATTGTATATAATTATATATAATTATATATAATTATATATAATTATATATATATATACATTACAATATATATAGTATATATATGTATATAGATTACAATGTATATAATTACAAATATATAACACTATGTAGTATATACCAATATAACAATATGTAGCATATATATATATAACAATATGTATATATGTTCATGTCAACCTCAAGCACGTTCCGTATGAAAAAAAATACACGTGAACGATGAGCCACTCTTTTTTTGCACTGCACCACAGCATTTGTTGAGGTGATTTGCAGTATGTGTGGGTGCCTCGGTGTGACCTTTCTTAAAGGCAACGTTGACTCCTAAATGTGCCCCCCCCAGTTATAAATGGGTTATAATCCCATTAACAATAGATATATCACCTATAAACCATAGTTATTGGACTTATAAACCAACTTAGCTAACGAACTGGGGCACCACCCTGTAGATGCTCTTTCCCCCAACATATCCTGTACTCTCAGACATGTTGACCCAGCATTGTTCACCATTCACGGAATTGCACAACCACCATGTGAGATGTTACATCATCCCAAATGGGGGTATATCATATCCAGTGGGAAACCAGAAATGGGGACGATTTCTTATTGAGTTTACCGCAACCTGATTTGATACCTCTAAAAAGTTCAGGAAGGGCAACGAAAAGTGTTGCCAGTTGTAAGTGGGTTGTAAACTTTGTAAACTCTTCAAACATGTGTGGTTTTAAGACTAAGATATGATGTGTAATCGAACTCTACTATGCATAGCTGTCACCCGGATCGTTGTGCGCCACTCATCGTTGTTAAACTGTTAAACGTCCCTATCCTTTTCAGGTAGTTGGTTCTCCACCGAAATTTCTACTGAAAAGAGGAGTTGATCAAGTGCATGGCCTCACAAGGATATATGAAGAATCCCACATGAATTACTCCACCTATCCTATGATCCTATAATTGTCCCATGAATATTGAGTACACATCATCGGCATTTGTGGCCTTCAGTTCATGGTAAGTGTTCGCGTTTTCGAACACTCCCCAGTGTAAACACCAAACAAAATGTTCACAGCTATGATTTCCAATAACTGGTCTAAATGATGGTTCAAACAGCCCATCCTGCTGGAAATTGTCGGTCGTCGGTCAACTCCAGGTTTTTTTTATCCATGTTTTTATTTGCAGAGTGAGCTAAAACCATCCGAGTTCGCGTGGTTTTACGTCGCGATTCACCGTTTTTTGGTTTTCCAGGGAACAAAACAACTTCGTAAAGCTTAAAAATATGTCATGGGGTTTTAACCAACCAGTTTCCGATTTTACGTCGGACACGAGGAAGTTGATTTTTGTCGGAAAAGCCATTAGTTTCCGGCTGACATTTTCCCGACGAAGTTAGCCATCCAGGCCCATCCCTGCTGAGGAGTTGATCAAGTCCATGCAATTCAAGTTCTTCAAACAGGTGGTCCAAGCCAAACGCCAAGAAGGTTGGGACTTTTTTTTTGCGCCGTTCAACACGCGGGTTGAAAGAACGACGCGCCACTAGGGGACCCATCTGGGTCTTTCTAATGGTTGTCCCATCTGATTTTCCTGAAAGTCATAGTTAAATACTTTCTGAAATTCTGGAGAATTCAAGCATCCCCATGTTTTTTGGCAAGCTGCGATTTTCATGGATGCTAAATTTGATCTGCCAAGAGATGGATAAGGGATGGCATCCTTCAGGTGGCTTCCCATACAATGTGAGGCCCCCCGTTGTGATGTTAGTTGGTTAACAAAAGCCCCAGTAACTATAGTTATAAGATGTTATAAGTACCATAAACCAAAGTTATTGGAGTTATGTGCACCAACTTTGCTATCTTAGGGGCCTCACATTGTACCAGACTGCATCGTTTCATGCCAGTTCTCACGATCCATGTTAGAACAACCGCAGCGGTTGTGAAATTTTTATCCCAGTTGCCATTTTGGTGGTCCTGTTGCTCAATGTTTGTTGCTTACAGCCCTTCTGACTTGTGACGCGGTAGACTAGCCACTGGGGAGACAAACACCGAAATCCCAGGTACGATCATCAGTAAATTTGCTGGTTGATGGTAAAAACTCAGTAGTATTGGTGGCTGAAATTCAACATTGATGAGTCCCTCTGGCTATATACCATAGCTATGGAACATCACCATTTTCAGTAGGTAAAACAAAATGCCACATCTATCAATCGGCCATGTTCCATGGCAAACTGTTAACTAACATTAAATAACCAAAGGGTAAATCCTCTTAAAATCCCATTCTTAATCAGTATTTATAGATACATCATCCCATTCTTAATCCTTATAATGGCGATTAATAACATCCCATTGTTAATCATTGTTAATCACTGTCAATAGATAACCATTATGAATCACCAAACCTTCAAAACTCCACGAGTTCGTCATGGCTCGTCACAGGTGACGATGGTGGTGCCCTGGGGCAGTTCACCATTGCATACAGTGCCGAGTTCGTCAACGGGGGGCAAGGGCACCGGGGCTACTTCCATGATGACTTGACTTTGGACACCTCCATTTGAGGTGAAAAACATGACTCTCGTATTGTGGTGGTTGGGCATGATATTGATATATATATATATATATATTATATCGTTTCATGAATTCATGGACGCAGCTGCCGCGGCGAGACACGCCTCTACATGCAGTGTGCCAAATATATATATATATGATATTCGTAGTGAATCCACTTAAAATATACTTAAAATGCTGATGTTGACATAGAGAAATATCAATAACCCTGGCAACACTGGGACATTCACTCAAAAAGAAATCCAATTTCCAGCGCTTCATATACCATGTGAAAAGGTGATTGGAAACTCAAAACCCAGCCCTTTGGGTTCCGTGGATCCTCCTTTGTTGGACCATCATCGAAGTGCCATCCTGGCTTCATACTTTTCGTAATCTTTCTGCAGGTTATATAGTAATTCACCCACAACAATATAGGGGTTTAGTATGGTAAAAATCCATATATATATATATATAATTACTATTTACTATAATCCCTTCTTGTTCAGTAGGAATATGAATCGATTCCCCTTTTAATTCCCCATGAAAATCATTAGTAACTCATGTTATATTACTATAATATATATAATACATATATATATATATTCCCCATATGATCTGGGTAAATTATAACGACCTCACTGCGACCTCACTATAATCATAGTTAGTAAGGCGAATCATCCCAAAATGGCCTTCATTCATGTTAGTGAAATATTGTAACTTACCCAATGATTCCCCACATTATTTTAATATGTTATCTGATCTCCCCATGACATATCCATGACACATCCATCCCCCCGTGGCTGTTATTTTTCGTCGCCAAGGCGACAACACGGTGCAGACCTTGCGTGTGACTGAGATCTCAGTCGCTGGGACGTGACTTAAAATCCCAAGGTTCAAGGGTGTTTTCTGGGAATTTTCTTTAGGATTTACCCACAACAATAGGGGTTTAGTATGGTTTAGTATGGTTTAGTATGGTTTAGTATGGTTTAGTATGGTTTAGGATGGTTTAGTATGGTTTAAAGGGATCTACTGGAGATTTATGGGATATGTTCATAATTTTTCCGATTTTACTTATAGGGAAAATGGTGAGTGACCCAGGATTTACCACCAATTTGATGGGGTTCAATGGGATTTAATAGGATATAGTGGGACCTACTGGGATTTACCCTCTGGTAGCTAGACAGTTTGCCATGGAACAGGGCCATTTTCCATAAATAATCCATATAATTACTATGTTGTTTTTTGAGATGGTGATCTGTCACCTGTCCTACTGCTTGACCACCACCTCGGAATGGGCCAAGATCACAAAGGGTCGAAGCCTTGGGCCAATATCCAAGCCAATGGCCTGGGACGATGGATGACTCAGTTCACTAAACTTGGGTGACATACCCTCTGGTAATTTAACATAGCTATTGAAAATGGCCATTTATAGTGGATTTTCCCATTTAAAATGGTGATTTTCCATAGTTATGTTAGTTTACCAGAGGGTATATGGAAACAGGCCAGTCTGATAGGGTTTTTAATTTCAATGGATTGGTTTAAGGGAAAATTCACCGGAAAGCCCCATATTTAGTGGGAACATCTATTGTTTCCTGTAAATTTTCCCTTCAACCAATCCATTGATAATTGGATTTTAGATGGTTTTATGGTGATCAATGGGGTGACGTTTGGAACCCCACGGTTGGATCTTTTGGGACCCCATCATCCCATTTTTCTTGGCAAACTTATCATGGTTGATTCATCAACATGTGGGCCATTTGATTCTGATGTGGTGTGTTGAAACCTATATCACAAATATATATATATATATCACATATAGGTGTATACATTTGGGAGGATGAACCTCCGTTGACAACTCCGCAGGAACGTGCCCCACTGAAGAGGAGCATCGGCATGGCGCCTTGGCCCAAACAATTGGCCCCACTGAGAGTGGGGGAATCTTCAGATGTCATGAAGATCAGTGCTTAAACACTATATAACAACAGGATTTACCCACAACAATATAGGGGTTTAGTATGGTGAAAATCCATGTATATATATATCATGTTATGATAAGCCAACATTGATACAGGATGGTGATGTGACTATAAAGCCTATCTAATGTGGGTAAAACAATCATAAATCACCCATTTGGGCTGATAATTATGGATACCCTCTGGTAAACTAACATAGCTGTTGAAAGTGGCTAGTTATAGTTGATTTAGCCATTAAAAATGGTCATTTCCCATAGCTATGTTATTATTTTACCAGAGGGTATCTATCTGACTATAAACCCTATCTATAGTGATATCTATAGTCATATTGACTTGACTTTACTATAAACAGTGACTATAAACACCCTATTCCAGTCCAAAAAAAAGTGACTATATACACTATTTATAGGCATATCATAATAGTCACTGTTTAGCCAGTCAGAAAAGGATGTGATTGTAACTGTAGATAGTGACTATAGAAGGTGGTGAATTGAAGCTGTTTTATTCGTTTGATTCTTTACGGGGGCTACTGGAAAGCTGCCTTAAACCCAGCACTGTAGTGGGAATTCTATTGCCCACATGCGAACCATAAACCTTGAATATCAACATGTACTCCAATAATTACCACGTCTTGTAGGTAAATATACCCATACACATCCATGCACTATGGTTTGCATATGGTATAGTCAAACCATTGGTTTCCCATCGTTGTTTATCCCTATTAAAGCTACTTATGTAAACCCATGGAATTAGTGAAATGTTTAGGTGTTGGGGTCATAAGTCATAAGCCATTCTTTACCCACTTTTTTTTTGTTTGGGGGGGTTACGAACAAATAACATTAGGAGTCCAACAACTGAGAGAATGTCAAACAGAAAAGAAATGAAAACACGCCAGCAAGCCTCCCCCCAAAAAGAAAACACATCAAACACTGGGGAAAATGCAGTCTTTTTTTTTCTGTTTTTATTGTTCTGGTGATTCTTCCTATGGGTTGGAGTTGTTTGGGAATCTGCGTTGGATTTTCTTTTGTTTTCTTTCTTTTGCTAAAATCAACGTTCTCTGTTCAAGCTGGTCTCTTGAGCGTGGAATACATGTCCGAACTATTTGTCAGAATCTATGTCAAACAACCACCACAATATGTCAGACAGACATGTACAAAATTTCAGACAAAATGTCACAATACATGTCAGAAGGCAGAAGGTATATCATTCTTTGTTTTTCCAAATTACCCTTTGATATATAGACGCCTTGTACAGAGATCTGGCATAGACTGAGAGAGACTCACCGCAAAACACAAGGATTCCGACACACAAGATCTCTTACACAGGACCTTCTACAGATATCCTGACAAAGGGATCTTGCACAGCAGCTTCTACAGAGATCTTGTCAAGGAGATGCTCGTGATCTTCCTCAGAGATCTTCACAAAAGGAACTTGCAGAATCTAACCTATTTGAACGCGAACGCGCTTAAGTCTCATTCATCCCCATTTATCTACAACCATCCTACCATTACTGGTTGGTGGTTTGGAACATTTTTTATTTTTCCATATATTGGGAATAATCATCCCAACTGCCTTTCATATTTTTCAGAGGGGTGGCTCAACCACCAACCAGTTCTTCGTATGTGGCAATCCCCCCACGGCGTAGGAAATGGTGGCCTCCGACCCGCCAGTGGGCTACAGCGCGCGCACGGATCTGATCACCCTGAGCGCCATTACCCATGCGGAGAAGCCCTGCGTCTTCGTGGAGCTGCTTGGGACGTGAGTTGTGGAAAAAACGTTGGAAGTTGGGAGATGTATGTGAGATTTATGGGAGATTAATGGGATATTTCTGGGATTTTATGGTGATGAATGGGGGTTCTTTTAAATGGATGTGGTTGGAGGAATTCTTGCCCCCCAATGGTACGGGTCCCATAGCTAGCAAGGTATTTGCAGCAATGACCGCCTCATGTAATAGGTACATGCTACTTTTTAGACGACCTACATAATTCATATACTTGCTCAAAAGTACGTACATTACATACCTATAGCATCCTCTAACCACATTTATGCTACCTATCTACCTCCTATTTACTACCTATATTACTACTTATATACTCCCACAATACAACATGTGTTTAACGCATCCTGAATACTATTGATAAACTACACACACGTTTTTTTGTTGTTCTCGTACCTATATACTACCTAAAAATTGCCTTTATACTCCATACGTACGATCATCATATCACGATACTCACAACATATCACACGACATACTGAGTTGTACCTAGATGCAGTTATCATACTGAGTCGTACCGGAAGCGCATCACCATAGAGACAACATACCCCCCACCTACCCTTCTCCTCAGGGTGGCGAATGATTGGCTAGTGACCTCTTTGAAATTTCAAAGAGAACACAGTGAGATAGATATAACAATGCATACTGTGTATATAATATGATATTATATAGTAATATAAAAAAACTATTATAATTATATAATAATATATCATATTTTATTATATATGTATATGTAGTCATACTCATCAGACATTTCCAGACATTAGAAAGCGGTGATTTCAGACAGGCTTTTGCCCACCCTTGTTGACCGAGACGCCATGGCAGCCTGGCAGGTTTAGTTCGGATTTCTCTTCGGACGCCACGACGGGTGTGCTGGAAGATTCGAAATTCAAAAAGCGGGAGTTCTTCAACGATCTCTGTGCCTTCCCCTAGGCGCGGTGACATGGGCACCCAAGGGTTTAGTGGGTTTGTTGGTTTGTGAACCCCATTGAGTGTACAATGTGAGGCCCCCGTTCGATAGCTAAGTTGGTGAACATAACTCCAATAACTATGGTTTTGTACTTATAACTATAGTTACTGGGGTATATAATCCAACTTATAACTGGGGGGCCTCACATTGTATGTGTGTATATATATATGTGTGTACACACTATAAATCATACTTAACCAAGTTAGTTCAACCAACTTACAGTAGGTATGGTTTGGGGGCCCACCCTGTACAGTTGTCACCGTTCCTTATGTGGTATACCAGCCTTTTCTGGATCCAGAAAAGGTACCCCATTGACCAATCGAAATCCTTGGTGGAGCCCCAGTTCGATAGCATAAGTTTGTGATCCATAGTACCCTCTGGTAATTTAACATAGCTATTGAAAATGACTTATTTATAGTGGATTTTCCCATTAAAAATGGTGATTTTCCATAGCTATGTTAAATTACCAGAGGGTAATGAACTGGATGTCGATGAGTGGAATGTTCATGAATGAGGGACAGTGGCCCAAACATTATGAAAAACATCCAACGACTCCTTTTATGGGTTTTATACACCAACACAAAAAAACAGGGGGGCACGACCTTGTTCAGATCGCCACTTCCAGATTTCAGGACTCTCTGGAAACCATTGCGGTCTCTGTGACGGAAGGGATCAGCGGCTTTGGTCGCCCTTTGTACATGGAGACCTGCACAGCTGTCGCTTACCGACTCTATGCGACTCTATGTAGCCATTCAGCGGTGGAAGTGGGGATTGTTTGTGATGCCGGGGTGGGTAGATCCGATTTCAGCCGACATGAGACAGTTTATTGTACAGGATGGTGCCCCCCAGTTGTAAATTGGTTTATAAACCCCATGATCTATAGTTATCTATAGTTATTATATCTACCATAAACCATAGAATTCAGCCACTTGTAGGGCAACTTAGCTATCTTGGGGCCCCATCCTGTAGTGCTAGCTATGATGTTTTTTCTGACTTCATCATATTCACAAATCCTGATTACTGGTAGGGCATCAACATGGGTTGAACCCCTTGGATTGAAAGAAGCAATGCTGGTGACCAGAATCGAACTAGCTTAATTGACTGTTGGCATCTATTGACCATAGCTCATTTCCTGTGGATATATATATATATGGGCATTTCCCGAGATGGAGGTACCCCTAAATCATCAATTTTAATGGGATTTTCCATTATAAACCATTCATTTTGGGGTATCCCCATTTCTGGAAACCCATATATATATATATATACATAGATCAGCAACCTCACATGACGTCATCATAAAAGATGGTGAATATCACGTCACTCTGAGTGCATGATGTGCGAATGCAATTCAAACAAACAAGTGTGTAAACCAAGCAATAGGAGAGTAGTTTTTCTTGCCATAGTTGGCAAATTAGATTTGACATGATTTGACTAAGCGACTTATTTTTGTTGCTATCTATAGGACCAACTACAAATCCTTGCTTTTCATCTTCACTTGGCCCAACTCCACACTGCTGATGTTTCAAAAATAAGAGTTTGATTTTGTGAGCAGCGACCCCTGGGCCGGACGCCATACAGCCATGGCGGAGAGCTTTGAATTTTTCTGGTGCCAAGGGGTCAAGGTCTCAATAGATTTATGCCTGTAACTATGTAGCGGACAGCATATGAAAGCATCGAGAATGCGTGACGTGAAACTTGTGGCAGCACTAGCGGCTAGCGGCTATCGGCAATGCTGACTTTGGTACCAGTCCTTCCGAACTTTGGAGAGTTAGAAACACATGCAAGAATTGAGATACACTCTGGTATGGAATAACATGTTTATGGAAAATCACCATTTATCATGGCTACAGGCAATTCATCCGCCATGTCCGCAAGTTCGTTCAATTGTGCCTGGTCCCATTTGGCTATTGCTCTTCTGTATTTGACTACATTGGCTACCATGGCAACATGATGTAACATGATTATCATGACTATATACTGATTGGTGGTTTGGGACATTTTTTAGTTGTTCATATATCGTGAATTTTCATATTTTTCAGAGGGGTAGGTCAACCACCAACCAGAAATTATGACCATCATTAAATCATGACTATCAGATTGACATTTTGGCTCGATACAGCCCAAATTTGAGATGGCCAGGAAACACGAACAGTCTCATCCCATGGACGATCATCAGGATGGGGCCCCTGTTCGAGCGATAGCGTTCAGAAACGCCGAACAGAAAAGTGGCTGAATTCTATGGTTTATGGTAGATATAACTATAACTTATAACTATATAACTGTGTAAACCATCTTATGATTTGGGGGCACCATCCTGTATATAAGAAGAGGATTTGTTTCATTGCCATGTTCGATCAGCAGAGACTAAGACTTTTCAAGGAGATTGAACACAAAACGAGTTCATGTTTGCAGTTCCCCCAACAAGTAGCATGAGGAATCTTGCCGGCGCCACAACCGTTGCATGGCTCAAGGTTGTCATTTCTTGTTTCACCAGCTTTGTTTCAAGGCTTTTGGATGATGAAAACACCCAGCTGCCAACCCTATGGGTCGAGTCGCCTCGTTAACTGGGAATACCCGTCAACAAGAAGTGTATTGCGAGGACTTAAAGCGCGAATGGAGTGTGAAATACTTAGTGTAGTTCATTGAACGGGGATCATTATATATAACTATAGATGCTATAGTTATACCTACCATATCCTACCATAAACCATAGTAAGTTCACCTCGTTAGTTCAACCAACTTAGCGATTTCGCCTACGGGCCCCAGCATCTTTTCTGCCCCTGGCTCCAGCCTCGCTCCAAGTTGACGAGGCCAGGCCAGGTGCTACATATCATCTATAGATATCTATAGTACAATGTGAGGCCCCCCAGTGATGTTAGTTGGTTAACAAAAGCCCCAGTAACTAGTTCGTTATTTGCGTACCATAAACCATAGTTATTGGAGTTATGTTCACCAACTTAGCTGTCTTGGGGCCTCACATTGTATCATATTGAGAGTAAGCACTTTCGTTGTGTGATGATCATCTGAGTTAGTGACAGGCGAAAACGACTGTGTATTGTTGGTGTGTTGTTTCAGACACTTTTCAGGGGTAACGGGGTAACAACCTGCAAGACGCTAGTTCAGAAATTCCATGAATGTAAGGGCCACACGGGCTGGAAAAAAGCCCAAATTGGATGATTTAGTAGGAACCAAAAAAAGAATAACAAATTCAGCAAACATTATATATAGATCTATATTATAGTACCTATATATAGTACCTATTACTGTAGTTAAGATATCCCCCGATGATTCTCAATAGTATACACTGCTTGGCAACCATCACAGCCCAGTTATCAACAGGAGAAGGCTTTGGACGAGGGAATCCCCTGGATTTTAGGCGGACGTGTGAGACCTTGCCTCAGTGGAGGGAGTAAAACATATCCGACATATCCAATACTGCAGCCTTTAAGGGGGTTTTGGTTGGTGTTTGAATAGAAATCAACTGGTAAAACTCGGTCAGGAATTGACACTCCACATTTTATCCGATTCCATCGCGCAACCGATTTTCCCATCACTGGGAATCTACGAGAAATATCAAGGTTGTCCATGCGGCCACCGCTGAAATCTGCATGTTTATAGCCGGCTAAATTTTCCCGATTGTGGTCCCAGCTGGGGTGTTTTCCGCATGATATAGATCTTGAAACCCGAGTTATGTGCTTTTTTGTTGTTGGTTCACTGGTGAAATCCACTATAAGTGTTGCTGCAGCAAAGTTCCCTCCGTTGGTGAAGGTTCCGAACTCGGCAGGGCTGGCGATAGTTCGATGGGAATTGTGCCTGGGCCGACGCCGGGATGATCTCCATTGATGATTTCGGTGAAAAGAAGTGGATTTACATCCCCATATGCGAACCATGGTGCTGGGATATTTACCTACAAAACTGGGTGATTGTTAGGTATTTTTGGTGCATTTTTCATGTGTCCATGATGTGTTGGAATGCAAAGTAAACTACCACAGAAAAATCACAAGCCAAGAGAAATGTGCGTTTGCCACTCGAACAACAGATTTAAGCAATATAAATGGACAAACGGGGAATGGAACAAGCCAAATTATGGGTGATATCACTCAGTCAACATAAGATAACACTCAGATATGATAAGATAGAAACCAGCATGTTTAGTTTATATTGGGCTATCCTATCATAAGATCATAGATGGGTAACTTGCTCACATATGATAGGATAGCTATCTTTTAGGCCTCAACCTAAGACCTAGAAACCACCTTTCCATGGGAATCAGCCGGTAATTCAAACCATATACTTAGTTCTACAGTCGATCATCATATTCCCAGATTATTGTTGAACCCAACTATAGTTTCAGTTAACTATAAGTTGGTTTATACACCATAGCCCCAATAAACCATCCTTAAGCAAGTTATGACCGAGGTATCTTCGGCCGACGAGTTGTTCCTTGGCGTTGGGGAAGGATGGCTGACCAAGTCATGACTCTAGTCATGAATAATTTTGAACGGTTGATTGGTTATGACATGGGGATTTATATTATGGGTTTTTAGCATAAAAAATGGAGATATAGCATGATATAAGTGAAACAATGATGGTTGAGTGGTAAATATATCTAGTGGTTCTATGGGTGTTTAACTATCAACGGAGCAAATACAGTATTATCAAATATGCAGATACATGATGGTAATTTAACATAGCTATTGAAAATGACAATTTATAGTGGAATTTCCCATTGAAAATGGTGATTTTCCATAGCTATGTTAGTCTACCAGAGGGTACATGATGGTTGATTGGTAAATTTTCTCGGGACTTATGCTAAATCTTCGGGATTTCTGGAGCCCACACCTGAAGAAACCTGGTCCTGGTCTCAGCCGGGATCGAACCACACGTGGAGTGAAAACATGATCGACGGATGACGTCAAGGACGGTGCGAAACCGCAACCACTATGACCACTATGGAGGTGGGAATTTGCTGGAAAAAACACACTTACTTCAGTGAGCTTCAGTGAAATGCTGGAGAACTGGAGAACTTGGTTTGAGTCTGGCAGAACATTTCTGGTACCAGATTTGACGAAGCCTGGGATGGCAGCAAGATTCATGATTTGATGCCCACTTTCAGTTTTGTTTGTTTTTCATATGTATCATTATACGTATTTTTATATTTTTTAATACAAATATATATATATATAATTATACGGTATACGTAAACGAGCAACGGTAATTCTGAATATATATATATATACACATCATCGAAAATCCAGAATCATCTTGAAATGAAGTTGTTTGACAGTTGTTTGAAGCGGATCAAAGGTTAGCCCCGTTATGAGTCACCCAATTCGTAGTTAATTATTAGCCATACTGGAAAACAGTCACTCCTGAAAATTAACAAATCCCTTAGTCCCGATAGGGAATTATTTCGACGGAATCGCTTGATACTTGCCTAAATGGGGAACCATCGAAAACTCTTGTGGGGGATATCATCGAGTTTCTCCAACATTGCATGCAACATAATACCAAGAGAATACAAGACGATTCCTCTCCAGAATACTTGTGTATGTCTCGGCCCAACGGGATGTATTGTCCGTATTCTTATGTCCTCCTTGAGATTTGATATACTAACCCTTTTCACTTTTCCCTTCCAAAAACTATAGTAACTATATCTGCAATAGAGTATGGCCAGCAACCCAGTGATGACCATACCACGTTTGCTGGCCATACTCTATTGCCCTAAGGATTATGTGCCATGGTCATTCTATAATCCAATAGGGTATGGTAACTATATCTAAAAACCCTAAGGATTCTCAGTGGATTACCATACCACGTTTGACCATGGCACATTTTCTTGATTTTCCCGGCGAACTAACCTCCGTTTGGAGTCGGGGAGAAAATCCACTAGTAGCCACTAGTAGCTACGTTTGATTGCCAAACGGCAAACATATCATTCTAATGAAATAACATTGATATATTATTGCCATTGTATCCCGTACATATCCCCATTAATCCATCATATTTCACCCATATTTCTTAGTTAAAAGCCCATTCATCACCATAAAATCCCATAAATATCATATCAATATCCCATAAATATCTTCCATTTTCCATAGATGTTCCAATAATAGTTCATCCCTTATGCAAGCGTGGCTGGCCATGGCCGTGTGTTGCTTTTTTAAGGCCAGAAGTCCCTGGGATTCAAGTCAAGCAGGCGCCACAGGGGATCAACAAAACAGAAAACGAAAACGGGGTGTTCAACTGATGTAGCCCTTGGTAAACTAACATAGCTATTGAACATGGCCATTTATAGTGAGTTTTCCCATTAAAACTGGTGATTGTCCATAGTTATGTTAGTTTACCAGAGGGTATTGAAAAATGGTGGTTTTCCATAGTTACAATGTGAGGCCCCCCGTTGTGATGTGATAGTTGGTTAACAAAAGCCCCAGAAACTATAGTTATTTGCGTACCATAGACCATAGTTATTGGAGTTATGTTCACCAACTTAGCTATCTTGGGGGCCTCACATTGTAGCTATTGAAAATGGTGGTTTTCCATAGTTGTGGTAAATTAACAGAGGGTAATCCAAAAAACTTGTTTGATTCAACCAAGATAAGATTCGGCAAGGGCAAAATGAAAGGGATTCAAATGTCTTCAACCGATTCAACACTAGAACTATTTCTGGTCCAGGCCATTTTTTTGGATCAGCTTTTGCATTCATCATCTGAACTGATTGTGAATGGTCACCAGTTTGACCCTTCAACCAGCACGAATTGAACCGCGAAAGGAATTCGTTCCAAAAACTTCAGAGATATGCTATGAATGATGTACATTTGGGTATTATGTCGTTAACTAAATTATGAACATATCTATAAGATGTCCTACCTACCTACATACATACATACATACACACATACACACATACACACATACACACATACACACATACACACATACACACATACACATACACACACATACACACATATACACACACATACACACATACACACATACACATACACACACAGAGACACACACACAGACACACACACACATACACACATACGTACGTACGTACGTACGTACGTACGTACGTATGTACGTACGTACATACATACATACATACATACACACATACATACATACATACATACACACATACACACATACACACATACACACATACACAAGTCACATACACACATACACACATACACACATTCACACATACACACATACACACCTACACACATCCATACATCCATACATGCATAGATACATACAGGCAGACATACATACACACATACATACATACACACATACACACATACACACATACACACACATACACACATACACACATACACACCTACACACATCCATACATCCATACATGCATAGATACATACAGGCAGACATACATACATACATACACACACATACACACATACACACATACACACACATACACACACATACACACATACACACATACACACATACACACATACACACATACACACATACACATACACACACATACACACATATACACACACATACACACATACACACATACACATACACACACAGAGACACACACACAGACACACACACATACACACATACGTACGTACGTACGTACGTACGTACGTATGTACGTACGTACATACATACATACAGACATACACACAGTCACACAGTCACACAATCACACATACACACATACAAACATACACACATACAGACATACAGACATACAGACATACAGACATACATACATACAGACATACAGACATACAGACATACAGACATACACACATACACACATACACACATACACACATACACACATACACACATACACACATACACACATACAGACATACAGACATACAGACATACACACATACACACATACACACATACACACATACACACATACACACATACACACACACATTCACACACACATACACACATCCATACATCCATACATGCATAGATACATACAGGCAGACAGACAGACAGACATACAGACATACAGACATACAGACATACAGGCATACAGACATACAGACATACAGACATACAGACATACAGACATACAGACATACAGACATACAGGCATACAGACATACACACACAGACAGACAGACAGACAGGCAGACAGACAGACAGACAGACAGAGACAGACAGACAGACAGACAGACAGACAGACAGACAGACATATCTGGGTAAATCATAACGACCTCACTGCTCTCCCTCACTATAATCATAGTCAGTAAGGGGAATCATCCCAAAATGGCCCAACTATTCAGGGTAGTGAAATATTATCATTTACCCAGATACATGATATAACATGATACTAGCAGCTAAGAACAAACTCGCTGGGAGTTGACCAGGTTGACATCGGGAACTTATCAGAAACGATGACAGAGATATGACGATTCATGGCGTTTTTTTACCAAATGTGGTGATTCCAAGAACAACAGCCTGTGTATAGTTGATTTATGATAGCTAAGTTGGTTTGCAAGTTAGTTTAGATGGATTTATGGTTGATATACGGTGTGTCTAACTTAGATGGGTTTATAAGTTTATAAACCAAATTACAACTGAAAGGTATCACCTTGTACGCGTCATGAGGATGTCATACATGATTATTACATGATTATAGAGGTAAAGTATCACACATGACATACATATAGTTTTAATGTTGTCACTTTCGAGGTGTGATGATCCTCATTGAGTTCTATAAAAAGTTTTGGGTCCGAGGTGTTTGTTGATTAACAAACTACAAATTTACCATTGTAGAATATTGTAGTTGGCTATAAGATTGACTATGCTTGCTACATTCATGGAATTGGTTGACGAGACATTTTCAAGAAAATGCCTGCCTTGGGTGGGAAGATAAAAACCGTTTTTTTAATCATATATACCCTCTGGTGAATCAACATAGACCCTGAAAATCACCAATTTTTAGAGGAAACTAATCTTTCAACCCCTATCTGGCAGGGTCTATGTTAATTTACTGGAGAGTAACATCATACAACTATAGACTATAGACTATATATAGCATTCTGTTTTGGTGTTCCTCAAAAAGTCCATCAATGTTTCCCATATGCTCCAGGTGGGTAAATGTATCAACACTTGCTAAACATGCCCAAATGTGGGTATGCTAAACATGCCCAAATGTGGGTAAATCCACCAAGGACATATTTTTGTCTGAGAATGGTGTATGCCCATTAAATCACTATGTCACCTCGTAAAATGATGATAATCCATTGCCTTTTGGGATAATTGGTCAATTTTCAGTATTTTCAATCAAAAACCATGAATATTGTATCCCATCACCCATTCATATTAAACACCCCAATTCCATGGTCCCTTTATGTGGAAATTCCCTACATCCACCATGGTTTCGTTGGGTGATTATCCCCACATGCCATGCTGCCATCGATGTGCCTTGCCAGGCACCCTTTGGCGATGAGGCGTGTTGTCTAAACCATCAAAGAATATGGATTAAGAAGTTTGAGCATCAAACAAAAAACGGAAAGGTTTGTAGAGTTTATATGAGTTTATCGGGACCATGGTTTCTTTCTGAGAATTTGGACTACCAATGGTAAGGTTTTGATGTGGGACTGGAAGGGTTTTGATGTGGTATGAATGGGTACAAATCATCAAGAACTATCCCTGTTGACTATGTACGTAGATGACACCGTTTGCAGTTGGACTCGTTACTATCTCGCGGACAGCCCAGTATCAATAAGCTGGGCTGTCACTAATGATGGATTGATATCAAGCGCAGTGGTGACATGTACTGGTAAATGATTGGGGGTAGTAATGGTAGATATCAATTAAACTATCTATTTGTGGACCTTAATTATATAATGGGAGTTAATATTTTCTGGCAGAGGTAGTCACACTGGGAAGGGCACGCACTGCGGATTTGTCTGAGAAGAGGGCAGCCGAATGTAGCACACCATGACAAAAATCCAATGTTTGGTTCTCATGTTTTTCCATGGAAATATTTTGAGGGTGTGTTGATCATTTTTGGGTTTTTGTATGTGTTCTCCTTAAGAGTTTTGGTGAGTCTCCAGTTGACCCAAAAAAAAACAACAGTGATTGCACCGCTTTCACCGCTCAGCTCCACAGGTAGCAGAGCCGGCCACTGCGTTGGGAGACACAGCGGTTTTTGTGACGAGATCCCAAAGTTATTCGGAACTTGGGCAGTTGGGATGCAAAAGATGGTGATTCTAACCCCTATAGGATTTTCCAGATCTATATCTGGTTGGTGCTTTGGAACATTTGGATTATTTTTCCCATCATATTGGGACTTTCATAATCCCAACTGACTTTCAGTCCATCATTTTTCAGAGGGGTAGGTGGCTCAACCACCAACCAGCTAAGTAACTAAGTATGATCATCACTGGGATGATAAGCACAATATTAAACCATAGAATCACCATATATTTCGGGTAGGTCTACCAGCCTATATAACCTCTACAATATAACAACAATGTGAGGCCCCCAAGATAGCTAAGTTGGTGAACATAACTCCAATAACTATGGTTTATGGTACTTATAACGAACTAGTTACTGGGGCGAATCTAAACCAACTAACATCACTGGGGGGCCTCACATTGTATGGTTTTTTAACAATGGTGAAATATCGCCCCATATCGCCCCCTAGTACACTGGAATTCAGCAGCGGTGGATGTAGGTTTCATGATGATGATCTATGGCTCGGGCCTGAAGATATTACGACTGGAACCTGGCTTGTGAATTTATGGAATTTTGGAATTTATGGAATTGAGGCCATGGATTCGTGGCCGGTTTTTGTTGTAAGATCAAAATGTTACTGCGCAGGACTGAGTAGGCAGTTGGAATGAAGAAATCAACAGTTGCTGCTAAATCCCTGTCGGTTGATGATTATATTTATTGGTTACACTATCAAACAATGTGTTCCCTAGTCTAGTTGTAATTGAGTTGGTTATGGTTTGTTTATAAACCCATCTAACCCAACTGTAGTTATAACATGTTATAACTACCATAAACCCCAGTTATGCCAGTTACAAGCGAACTTGCCTATTTTGGGGGCCGACATGGTAAGACAACATTTAAAGGCACCTGTACAGTAACCACCATTCGTCCTACTACAACGACAAACTGTTACAACGTGGTGGTGCTCCAGTTTGTTAGCTAACTAGTTGGACTAGGGTCTATTCAAGTCTATTCTATCTACCTGATATGTCGAACAAGCGTACACGGGGTTTATAAACCAACACACTTTTAACTGGCGGGGCACCAATTGTTGATTTGGGTTTGCACGTCAGTCCCTTATGGCTGGGACAGGCTCAGACTCCTTTGACTTTGTCCGAGATCCAACCTTTCCCAGTGGGTTTGATCATTTTGATCGTTGTTGTTGCTGTCTCTGGGTCTATTTTTGCCAAGTAAGAAGCACATTTATTATCATGTATTGCTTTATTTTGTTTTCACTTGCATTGCTGTTACATGATTTAACTTCCGTTTTCGTGGCAGTCTCTGAATATCTGATATTTAGTATCTACTGCAAATATCCGCCCACGTATGCCCACGTGTTTTATTCACAAGTTGGGTGATGGACCTTCAGAATATCCCCTTGATGTGGGAACCCAACCGTCGGTCGCCATATCAGAACCATATGGAACCATATGGAACCCAAATCTTCCAGCACACATGTTGTAGAGTCGTACACACTTCATAAATTCATTATAGATGTTCCATCTAGTTCCCTTGAATCTCATGCTACTTGTACATATTTTAATCAATTGCACTAAGACCGTTCAACGGCCCGTCTAGGTCAAGCGCAGGATACCAGGCTCCGTAGAATGGGGAGTGCTTCAGGGAGGCTTAGTCGGACGGATCAACCATTTGGGTTCCCAACTCTCTGCGCAATGACACTTTTGTAGCTTTGCCTTTCTTGCTTATTTTATGGTGTGGATGCATACGAAGGATCATGATTGTATTTTTCGGTCGCTGCTTGAATCGATTGACCATCATCAAAAACACCGGATTGGAATAGCTCATCCAATGATACGTATATTCACGAATCTGAAATGAGGATAAATACACAGCAGAAACCAGACAGAAGACAAGAATATCACATGGCTGAGCCGTACAACATACTACAATCTATAACATACTGCTGAAGATTGGGACAAAAAATCATGTCCGGCAGACAATCCTCCTGGCACCATCAACCTGCTGAGTCTGCGCATCGATGGCAGACCCAAAATCAGTTTCGGGACTGTGTCCATTCGAAATGAATTATTATACTATTGTGCACGGGAATAAGCAATCAAAGAAAAACCATGGAAAACTTTCTGTATTTGCATCTTATGACTTAAAAATATGTTAACTATCCTTAAATCTTTTGATATTATAATAGATATGTCACGATTTTTTCAGGATATTTAAGGAACCCTTTTTTGTTCCAAAGGTCGGAATTTACGAAAATTCACTGGTTGAATCCCGATGTTCATCCCCTGGCGATTGCGATTTTGGGGCCATATTTGGTCGAACTTTCCTGGATTGAACATCCTCATTTTTGGAATTGATTCAGTAAAAGGATAGTTATAATCCATGTTATAATCCTATGTTTCATTCAATGAATCCTACAAAACTATTGATTGACAATTCATCCAAATTGGAATCGCCCCAGGCTTTTTCAAATCCCCCATCTCTTATGATTGTCCGGCTTTTTCCGGCTGAGATGCGCAACGGCTGCCAGGTTCGAGTAGCAGATATGCATCCAGGTTAATAGACTGTATATTGGTTTATAAACAACAGGGATATATAATGACACATTGATATATGTTTATTCATATTTTATATGAAATGTAAATTTAGTAATATAGTAATATGTGTATATATATCATATATAATATTCAATGAATCTACCTGGGGGTGTTCTTTTTATGATTCTTACATGTTGCTAGCCACTTTTGCCAGGAAGCGTCAGCCAGTCAGCCGGCTCCGCTGTGACCTTGGCTGTTCCAATGGGATTGCCTGGCTCAGTGCGTAAATAATGGGCAATGTAGAAGTTATGTGTATGTAATACAATATATATATATATGGTTTTATTACTTGCAATACATGAATACATATGGATACATACAATCACAATCATACATATATTTATTATATACATACATACATACATACATACATACATACATACATACATACATTCATACATACATACATTCATACTTACATACATACATACATACATACATGCCACTACATACCATTACATTACATTGCACTACATTACATTACACTACACTACACTACATTACATTACATTAATACATACATTAATACATGAAAACATACATTACATACATACATTACATACATTACATACATTACATACATTACAGACATTGCATACATTACATACATTACATACATTGCATGCATGCATGCATGCATGCATGCATGCATACATACATACATACATATATATATATATATATTGGCAAATTATAGCGACCTCACCGCGACCTCACTGGAATCATGGTTAATGAGGGGAATCATCCCAACATGGCCTTATTTCTGGTTAGGGAATTCAATATAAGTTGCCCAGATATCTATATATATATATACATATATGTCTAGATTTACATATATATATATATGATTTATGTTTATGTATGGACTGATGTGGCTACCCTCCAACGAACAAAGACGGAAAGAATGAAACTGCTCAAGCAGTCGCCGCAGGGACATCTGGGGTGTGTTTTTTTTTGGGATTCAGCAGGACCCCTGAAGGCTTCAAGCATGTTCTGGCCACTCATTGAACTTGTTTCAAGGATTCCTTGCGTAAAAACAGAGTGGTACTGGGTGAAAAGTACCATGAAATACACACATTCAATGAGTTGGTTTCAGAAACATGCTCATCAGAGACATGAACTACTACATGACATTCATATGTATATATGGAGGTTTCTTAAAATGGGGGTACCCCAATAGCTGGATGGTTTATTTCATGGACAATACCGTTAAAATGGAATATTTGTGGGTACCCCTATTTCAGGAACCCCCCATATATATATATATATATATACATACATGTAGATATTTATATATATATATATTAAATATAGGATTTTCCATTATAAACCAACCATTTTTGGATACCACCATTATACTCTATGGAAACCACCCATATCTATGTGTCGCTGTCGATATGTTTCGCCTTTGAGGTGCAGCAAGAGTCATCACCTGGAGGCGATGATGGGGAATGGCGTTAACCATCATTTATAGTGTTCAACCATCATTTAGAGGGATCACCCTCTGGTAACTTGTTACAGTTTGCCATTGACAATGGCCATGTATAATTTATTTACCTATTCAAAATGGTGATTTTGTTTGTCTATAGTTATGTTAGTTTAGCAGAGGGTAACCATCATTTATAGGGAGTATTTAACCATCAATAATATGAGTTTTAAGATGTTTCAAGTATCAAGACATATGGTGATATAGTTGATACATGATTTGAACACTGGCTGCAGGACACCTATGTCAGTTTTAACCATCAAACAGGATGGGATATATATATATAGTTGACAAATGATAGATGGAAGATGATTAGTTACAGGGTTATACCAGCCAATATATATATATATATATGGTCTACACATCTTGGAGAGTATCAAAATCAGTTGATGAAATCCTTTCCAGTAAAGTAGATTGACTAATGGTCTTGAACACGGCTCACTTGTGGTGAAATGGTTTAAGCACGCAGGGCCACATGGTTAGAGAGTATTTGTCACCATTGATCCATGTTTATTCCTATTAATTTCAATAGCAATCATGACAATCTCTACTCCCATTAACATTTATTTGAGCATCACTGTTTTTTCCAAGATGGAAAGGCCCACCGGCCCACCCACTTTGTTTGTGCATGTTTGATGTGTTAGCCAATGCGGACTGGAACTAAAAGGAATTTACCTGGGTCCAAGGACCTTTGAATCGATTGTTGACAGTATTAAGATCAAAATAATACTGTAACATGTCAGTCCCCCAAAGGTAGAAAAGTACATCCCCATCAAAGAAGCGAAGATTGAGGTTGCTATGTTTTTGTTTCTTTTGCGGTTTATCAGAAAAAGTATGGGAAAGGCACAAACTGTGATAGCTGTCAATTCAGGCCAGAGGCGGCAAAAACCAATCCCACACCAATCAGCGGCACAGATGGAAAGATTGGACTAGTGTACGGTGTACTTGCTGATTAGTAGTCAATAGTGAGCAGAAATCAGCGAAATATCAAATTACCAATAGTAAATATGATCGACTAGTGATGTAGCTCAGTTTGTGAGTAGAAATACGTAGAAAGACAATAGATCATACGTGAATCAGTAAGTTTAGTATCGTTCTTATTTGGGCTACAACCTGCCTACTGGAATAAATCGTCATGTATTTGCTTGTTGGTTTGATTCAGATTCCAAGCGCACGTTGATCTGATCTGTTAAGCAAAGGTTGTCCGACTGTCTATACCCAGATCATCCGTAGTGCTAGTGTAGTTGCCTATGTTTAACCCACAAATATGATTTGCAACTATTTGCCCATGGAGGTTTCCATAGTCATGGGGGATACCCAATAGCTGGATGGTTTATAAAGGAAAATCCTACTAATATGGATGATTTGGGGGTAGCCCTATTTTAGGAAACCCCCATATGTGTATACTGGACACTGCAACTCCACAATCGTCTATAGACTGGGGTTTCACCCCAACAAGTATCCGTGCCAATAGCCGTCAAAATGTGGTCGATCTTGCAGCTTCTTTGGCTCCAGTGGGGCGAATGGTCACAGTTAGGAGGTGGCTACCCTGCATGCAAACATCCATAGCTGGCAGTTACGGATGTTCATCCACTCCGACGGGGAAGTCACAGGTTGCAAGCCATCCCCATATGTTTCGTAGACATGAAATAGACATCAAATCGACTGGTTCATGGCTACGTAATTGCTGTCCCAATCCCATGTTGGTCATTACATGGAAATATGCGGATCAATTTATGGATCAAACTTTGGTAAAAATGGATCAACATTTGGTAGCGGTTCAACACACAACTAGATACACTTAGAAATCCAGTAGAAGCAAAAGTGATATAAAACTGGTGAGTGAATGGCTGATCTTAGATTCCGAAAGGCGCGAAAAGCATTTCCCTGAAGCCAAACACTCGGAAAGCGCGCCATGTCGTTTCGCGTCGCTTGCTCGCAGCCGGTCAGGAGAAGTTGGCATGACGTTTTTCTGTTTACCTTTTGAGCCAGGATGAGCTGTTTACTGATTAAAAACGAAAGAAGCAAAGCACTCATATATAGAATTATAATTCATTATATACATGCAACATATATATATATAGAAACTGTACATATGAATGTTGTTTTTTTGGCTGAAGATTAATCTACCTGATCATTCAAGGTCGATCGGAGGTTCAACCTGCTCATCATGGAGGAAGGTGGGTGCAGTTTTAGCGCACCGGACAGCGCACCAAGGGGTTTTCTGCGATGATCTGGATAAATCTGGGTACCCTTTGGTAAACATACAAAAAGCTATTGAAAATTGCCATTCATAGTGGATTTACTCATTAAAAAATGTTATTTTCCATAGTTATGTTAGTTTACCAGAAGGTACATTATAACCATACTATGGGATAATGGTAGTTTTTGATGGAACAATATATAGCCACCAATAATCAACAATCAACCATATTATAAATCTGGGTAAATTTCATCACGACCGAACCCTGTTCTCCCGAAGCCTGGTTTATCATGGTTTATTTTAGGGAAATCATCCCCTTTTATGGCCCAACTATTCAGGTTAGTGAAATATTATAATTTACCCAGATAAATGTCCTACAATTTAGGGTATTCACCAACAGTATCTACGACATCACATGAACATGGGTGATTTTTTACACCAGGGGTTGGTAAACGTCCATTTTCATGTCCTACGATTTGTTCACCTCACCCAACAAAAAAAGGATACTGTGATCTCCAAACAGATACCCTCTGGTTATTTAACATAGCCATGGACAATCACCATTTTTAGTAGGTAAACCATCTATAAATGGGGCATTTTCCATGGCTATGTTAAATAACCAGAGGGTACACTTTTCAGGTGATCTTCAAAATCCACCCAACAAAAACAGACATTTGCCAAACTCTGCTACATCCGGACTGCGGGCCATTTTTTGCTCTAAAAAATGATGAGCAAAACCAACTAAGCACTAGATTTGGGGGTAGCCTATTTGCCGAAAACCCATTTTGGGATGTCAACGAAGAGGAAACAGACACTGCCACCAAAAATTGAAATTTACAGGAGGTGGGTGAAGAACCGAGATGGGGTTTGACCAACAAAAAGGAAACCCCTAGAATTTAAGCAACCAAGATTGGGAAATTCAGCAAGCCATGGGAATTCAAACTAGTGACACGATACCAAAAAAAAACTAGGGCCCTAGGATTGCAAGGTGTTGATAAATGGGATACAAGAATCTGTGATCGCCGGCGTGAGTGGCTGGTTAGTTGTGCCCCTTGCCATTCTGTGTTGTACCACCCCAGCAGGAACATATTGATTCTCGTACATATTCTACCTACTTCAGGATCATTACCTAAACAATCTATAACACATATGCCTTCTGGTAACTCAGTAGTCTGCTCTGGAAAATCACCATCAAAGGATCATAGGTCAGTCATCAAAGTATATGTCCATGGCTTCCAGTTGTCAAACTGTGAAATTTCCGGAGGGCGCAAGCTCCCCAGCAATGCCTAACATACCTGGTGATGTGTTTTTCTTGATCCGGTGTTACTGTAACTTGTTTGATGGGGATTGTGGAAGAATCCAACATGACTTGTCTCAAACTTAGCGACCTGATACATGTAGGCACTCCATATGACCATTGCAATCGAAAAACACTAAAAATGAGCCCATTGCAACCCCATCAACCAGAGAATAATAAATCAAGCTGTAGAATTTTCTAGTTTGACCATGTAACTTTTCTTCCGTTTTTTTATTGCACAAAAAACAAACGGAACTGGGACATGATCCAAACGGTATGATCCCACGGAATATCGCAGCTAGTTCCTATAATGATGACAGAACTGATATTGTAAATGTAAAACTGTAAAACCCAATTAATATGTTTGTCTGCATTAATACAGTATATACATAGATACATGTATTATACACACTATATAATAAATCATTCATATGTTTGTCTGCATTAATACAGTATATACATAGATACATGTACTATACACTATATATATAAATCATTCATATGTTTGTCTGCATTAATACAGTATATATACATAGATACATATTATACATATGCATATTAATATACCCTCTGGTTATTTAACATAGCCATGGAAAATCCACATTTTTAATAGGTAAACCATCTATAAATGGTGATTTTCCATGGCTACGTTAAATAACCAGATGGTAGATGTAGTCACCATAGTTGTGGTTATTTTAGCCAACGGTTTGCCTTCGAAATGGGACACCACCTTGTGGGCGGTCTCTCTCTGTTTTATAAAAATTACTTTACTTCGTGTGATCCCCACCATGACATTTATACATTTTCTTGCTGGCAAATCTTCTGGCATTCTATCTGACATATCTTCTGACATTCTATTTGGCATTCTATCTGGCATATCTTCTGGCATATGATCTGGCATATCTTCTGGCATTCTATCTGGCAAATCTTCTGGCATTCTATCTGGCATATCTTCTGGCATATATTCTGACATATCTTCTGGCATTCTATCTGGCATATATTCTGACATATCTTCTGGCATTCTATCTGGCATTCTATCTGGCATATCTTCTGGAATATCTTCTGGCATATCTATCTGGCATATCTTCTGGCATATTTTCTGGCATTCTATCTGGCAAATCTTCTGGCATTCTATCTGGCATATCTTCTGGCATTCTATCTGACATATCTTCTGACATTCTATTTGGCATTCTATCTGGCATATCTTCTGGCAAATATTCTGGCATATCTTCTGGCATATCTTCTGGCATTCTTCTGGCAAATCTATGGCATTCCATCTGGCATATCTTCTGGCACTCTATCTGACATATCTTCTGGCAATAAATCTGACATATCTCTGGCATATCTTCTGGCATATCTTCTGGCATTCTATCTGGCAAATCTTCTGGCATTCTTTCTGGCATATCTTCTGGCACAGATTGGAACAACTTCACTACGCACATGCATGACAAGCTGAGTCTGGGGAAGGGTTTGCAGCGAGATGAGAGATGGGGACCCCGGCGATTTGTCGCATGTGTAGTGTGTGCTGAAAGACGTTGGTCAGAGGAACTCATTCCGACTTTCATTGCTGGTGCGAAGACTGAGTTTCAGAAAGAAGATAAAGTTTGTTTGCTATTACAACTTGGCCAGAGGTGCCATCGGAAGAAGTCTTCAAGTCTTGTCCAACTGTTCTGTTGCAAACAGGTGATAAAGTCCAAATGCTTTTACACAAACGTCGTGTGACGAAACGCATGTGCACAGGCGAGGAACAAGCTCCTTTGTGCAAAGAATGTAGGCGGTGTTTGATCAAAAACCCACCTGAAATGCCTGTGCGAGCTTTGGCTAACGGAAAGTGGCTCGGGCGACACCCAGAGTTGATGCGCAGGATGCCATATGGGCACAGAATGTTGTTGCCTTTGCGCAGGGTAATTCTCACCAAGGTATTTTTTACGGCCAACAGCAAGAATCCTTGGGAACGGTCGCACTCTGCATTTGGACTCGATGGCGTTACCACCATCGTAGAACAAGCGCCCACCTTGCCACCAAGCGGCAATTTGCAGAAAAGCTGATGTAGAAGAGTGGATTGATGGTGAGACGCCCGAAGTGTTGCAAAAGACTTTTGTTGACGCGCCTGTGGAAGAGTTGGATGAAGAAGAGATTGAAGAGTTGGCAGGCAGAGCGGATTCCAACAAATATCGTGGCCCTGTGGATTCTACACTGGAGGCGCAAGAGTTGCTGGAAAGCTCCATTTGGCATTCTATCTGGCATTCTATCTGGCAAATCTTCTGGCATTCTATCTGGCATATCTTCTGGCATTCTATCTGACATATCTTCTGGCATTCAATCTGGCATTCTATCTGGCATATCTTCTGGCATTCTATCTGACATACCTTCTGGCATTCAATCTGGCATTCTATCTGGCATATCTTCTGGCATATATTCTGATATATCTTCTGGCATTCTATCTGACATATCTTCTGACATTCTATTTGGCGTTCTATCTGGCATATCTTCTGGCATTCTATCTGGCAAATCTTCTGGCATTCTATCTGGCATATCTTCTGGCATATCTTCTGGCATATTATCTGGCATTCTATCTGACATATCTTCTGGCATAAATTCTGACATATCTTCTGGCATATCTTCTGGCATATATTCTGACATATCTTCTGGCATTCTATCTGGCATTCTATCTGGCATTCTATTTGGCATTCTATCTGGCATATCTTCTGGCATATTATCTGGCATTCTATCTGGCACATCTTCTGGCATATATTCTGACATATCTTCTGGCATATCTTCTGGCATATCTATCTGGCATATCTTCTGGCATATTTTCTGGCATTCTATCTGGCAAATCTTCTGGCATTATATCTGGCATTCTATCTGGCATATCTTCTGGCATATTATCTGGCATTCTATCTGGCATATCTTCTGGCATATATTCTGACATATCTTCTGGCATTCTATTTGGCATTCTATTTGGCATTCTATCTGGCATATCTCTTGCATCTATCTACATATCTGCTGGCATTCTATCTGGCAATATCTTCTGGCATTCTATCTGACATATCTCTTGGCATTTCAAGCCTGGCATTCTATCTGGCATATATTCTGGGCAATCTTCTGATATTATCTCTGCATCTATCTGCTCTCTTCTGAACATTCTATTTGGCATTCTATCTGCATATCTTCTGGCATATCTCTGGCATTCTATCTGCAAATCTTTCTGCATTCTACTGGCATATCGTCTTGCATATTATCTGGCATTCGATCGCATTCTTCTGGCATAACATTCTACATACTTCTGACATATCTTCTGGCATTCTATCTGGCATTCTATCTGGCATATCTTCTGGCATATATTCTGACATATCTCTGGCATTCTATCTGGCAAATCTTCTGGCATTCTATCTGGCATATCTTCTGGCATTCTATCTGACATATCTTCTGGCATATCTTCTGGCATATTTTCTGGCATATCTCTGGCATTCTATCTGGCATTCTATCTGGCAAATCTTCTGGCATTCTATCTGGCATATCTTCTGGCATTCTATCTGACATATCTTCTGGCATTCAATCTGGCATTCTATCTGGCATATCTTCTTGCATATATTCTGACATATCTTCTGGCATTCTATCTGACATATCTTCTGGCATATATTCTGACATATCTGGCATATCTTCTGGCATATCTTCTGGCATCTTCTGGCATATCTATCTGGCATATCTTCTGGCATATATTCTGACATATCTTCTGGCATTCTATCTGGCATTCTATTTGCTTCTATTTGGCATGAGGTCCGGCAGGGAACACTGGGCGTGGATTGTCGCGGTTGAGGTCCGGCAGGGAACACTGGGCGTGGATGGTCGTGGTTGAGGTCCGGCAGGGAACACTGGGCGGGGATGGTCGTGGTTGAGGTCCGGCAGGGAACACTGGGCGTGGATGGTCGTGGTTGAGGTCCGGCAGGGAACACTGGGCGTGGATGGTCGTGGTTGAGGTCCGGCAGCGAACACTGTGGATCGCGGGTCGCAGTTGGACGAGGACGACGAGGACGACGAGGACGACGAGGACGACAAGGACGACAAGGAGGACGAGGAGGAGGCAGGCGGCAGGACGAGGCAGGAGGCGGCAGGAGGAGGAGGCAACTGACATAAAATCTAACAACCCTCACCTGGCAGGTGGGGAAAAAAAAACGCCGTGAAGATATCACCATGATCTCAGCATGTTGTCAGTACTACCCTCTGGTACTTTGTTACATAGCCATGGAAAATGGTCCATCTATAGATGAATTTCCCATTAAAACCTCCATTTATCAGGGATTTTCCATGGCTATGTTAAATAACCATATGGTAACTAACATGATTAATCTCAGTAATCCCAGCTTTATCCCAGCTTTTTGTTGGTTCTATCATTGTTTAATCACCAATGATAGAACCAACCAGATCCCCATTTGTTCGCATCATGAATGATGACAATGATGCCCCCATATTTAGATATCGACATGATGTCCCCATATTTAGATATAATCAGATGATTATAGTCACTATTGACTATTGAATATATATTTATATATATGGGGACTATACTGATGATAGTTATTGTATGTTATTGTCCAGTATCAGATAATAATTATATATCATATGTATCTGATGATCCCCATTGTACCATTGTATCCCCAATTCTTGGAATATCTCACGATGACAACATCCGAGAAAACCAGGTGAGGACTACATCGCGGACGTGGCCGCTACCATGGCTTTGACGCGCCGCAACCAAGTGGCGGAGAGCAAGGGTCGGCTTCGGATTTGCTCCAAGCGCCTCGGCGGGTGGGTCGCAAAAGCTCGGCGGTTGATCCCCCATTGACTGGTTCGAAATTCGTCAAAACCCAATGGTTAAGCCAGGTCGTTCAAGTATGTTCAAGTTCACTATCAATAAATCCACTCTAAATTCCCACCTTGAGGTAGTTCTTGTTCATTTTCGTGGTGCAATTCCCATGGCGATGGCCCCAAAGGGGTCTGCAGTCCAGGTCACTGATCTTTCAACCGGAGGATGTGGCCGCTTCGATCATCAAATTTCCCTATCGCCCCTCGACCGGATGGCTGCTTTCATCCTACTTGAAAAACTGTGGGTAAAACGATGCCATTTTTGCCAGCCATGACTGGGAATGTGTTTTTGTTAACCACCTATAAAGATGGTGATGACTGGGGGATGGTTTATGACAGTGCTTTACCTATATATAATTGCATTTCAATTTGGGATGATTATACAATTATGATAATGAGAGTCTCAATCAGCTATGACATTTTTTTGGGATATCTAAGACTAGCATGTAATATGGTCCCATCAAAGATGGTGCCACTTCCGCCAGATGAGGAGACTGGGACTGGGTAAGTCGGCTTTCCTGCTGTGCATTTTTTGGGTATCGTGTTTGCTTTTCTGGGCTGCTGATAAGATAGGTTAAACATGCAACCCAATATTTTTTGTGGGTGTAAAATAGCAGGCTAATTTTACGTGGTTTTGTTTTTTGCAGTTTTTGTGTTCTTTCTCTCGGTTTGTTTTTTGTTTTTGTTTTTTTTTTCTGATGTTCCTTTTTTGTTTTTGTGTTGCTTTCATATTTTTGTTTGCTTCAACGAGAATGACAACAACAACGCCAACAACAAACAGCAAACAACACACAACACACATTACAAAGTATTCATTTTCAGACACAAATACAACATAGTACTTGCATCCACCGCCCTATCAGGAGCTATTGGTGATGGAGTATCTTGATATATCTTGATCAAACGTGGCATACCCACAATCACCCATTTCGCAAGTCACGATGTAGTGACGATGCGCGCTTAACGGGACATGTTGGGACCATCTCAGCTCATCTGAATCTTCTCCCCTTTTTTAAGTGACTCTTTAAGGCAAGTTCTCGTTGAGTTTTTCGTTCAGTGGATTAAATCTATGGTTAATCTATGGTTAATTAATTGGAATAACAATATATCTGGTTGCTGGTGACTGGAACATGGCTGCTATATGACTTGAACCAAATGACGTTCACGAACTCATATTTTTCAGAGGGGTAGGTATACCACCAACCAGTTGTATAGATGTATAGTACTATCCAATGGTACTAAGAAACAGTATTACCCATATTAACCATAGCACTAACCGATATTTTGTTTGTTTGGTCCGAGCCTTTTTGATGTCGGAAGATGTTGAGGCCACATGCAGAAGATCGAAGGGGAGACCAGCGGCTTCTGCATAGAGTGCGAACACTTCGTCCAGGTCCGGTGTCTGACCGAACAGTGGAGGATTTCACCGATGAAACAAATGGGGATTTTAATGGGATTCTATATTGACAAGAAACAACTTGTGGGAATTTAGAGTGGAATTATTGATAGTGAAGTTGAACTAAGAACTTGATCGGGAAATTTGAGAGTGAATTTATCATGGCCAAGTTGGTGAATATTATAGGTTAACAATTGTTTTGATGGTGTATTAGAATGTATTAAATTTGTAAGGCTTATAAACATTTCACTGGGCACCACCGGTTTTTTGGTGATACCCCCCATTGGATCCGAGGTGGCAACGAAGACCGGAGGAACTGAAACTCGGATCGTGGCTCCTTTCTCAATCCTTAAGAGCCACTGAGCGGCAAAGGGAAAAAAGGAGATGGTACAGTTAAAGCATCATTTCCAGCCCTAGCTGAGCTAGATACCAGTTATAAAATACAAAAAAAATGGTGATAAATAATTTCATAAATGGCTAGTTTCATGGGGTTATAATTCCATAAATGGTATTCTGACTGACTGCTAGGGGTTGATCAGTGATCAGAGAAAATCATCCCATCCCTCTATTCGGGATTTCGGGGGATGGGTTTTTCATCGAATTTTTCATGTGGCCAAATCGTAGGCATCGGGGAAACCATTCCGACACGGCTGGCGGAAGAATTGGAGGTTGATCCGTGTTGATCCAATGGGGCCCGAATCATGGCTACTATCGCAGCACTGAAAAGAATATGGAGTTCCTGAAAAATACCCATAAGGCATTCGGAAGCACCAGGAGTTTCTACATGTTTTGATTGGATGACCCATAGAGTGTTGAACCTGATTTATTTTCACCTGATTTTTGGATTCGGCCCAGCATCATTCGCTGGACTTACTTTCCGTTTCTGAGGTAAGTTCAAACCCAGCTTCCATGTTCACTATGCCAATGCTGCAGAATATCAACAGCTCCCTTGACGCATTTAGATCATTTAGCCGGCCGGGGTCGGCCGGCTTGAAGTCGGTTGATAGAACAAGCGAGGCTACCAGGAGTTTTTAGCGCAGTGGAATGAGTTGACATCTTTGACTTTCAGAAAGGGAGCAGTGAAATCTGATGACTTTCCAGATTTTGCTGGAAACATGTGCCGGATGTTCATCGATGAAATCCTAGATTTTCCATGTGAATTCCCAGCAGGATACCGCACCATACTTCCGAGGATTGATTCATCAGTTGTGGTGCCCAATGTTGAAAGTTGGCGATCTCGAGCTCTGTAGGTCGTGGATCAAGACCTGATTGGTGGATTCAATGATGTTTGTTCATTCATATACCATCTGGTTATTTAACATAGCCATGGAAATCACCATTGTTAATAGGTAAACCATCTATACATGGGCCATTTTCCATGGCTATGTTAAATAACCAGAGGGTAATTAATATATGTCATCCAGGTTGGGATGTCCAGGTAACTAGTCTCTCTGTAGGGATGTTAAAATGGGAGTCAAAACTGCTTGGTAAATGGTGGTTTATCCCTTCCCCAACTACCAACCATATACATATCATATATATCATAGTAACCCCAAAAAGACACAAAAGTACTTTACCACTATTTTAGTCGTGTTTTACTTTTCTATCTCCTTCTGGGGGATACTAAATTTAACGTGGTTCATGGTCAGTGTTTTTTAGTCCCAGAAATGCCTGAGGTGAACGTCATTTCAACTAGCCAAAGGTTTGAGGATGTTTGCTGGTTTAAGGTCCATTCAATCCCATTTAATCATTGAACACATGAAAATCCCCATGTTTTGTGCGAAGTGATGATCCAATCACCTCAAAAAATATCACCAAACCAACTTAACTGAGTCAACCTTTTGTTGTCGTTTTTCCAGGTTGGCTCAACGCCTGCGTTGCGCGGCGTCCATGAGCTTCAGTGATGGCCAGCTCGAAGTGCGGCAGATCCTCTCCGAGGTGGACCCTTTGTGGATTCTTCGGTGGATTCCTTTGTGGATTCCTTTGTGGATGGCGAAACGGACATGGGCCCGGTGTCTTTCCATCCATTATATTAATACCCTCTGGTAAACTGGGATGTTTTTGTGGTATAACCCATAGGAAAACCTTTTTGGAAAATGGAGGTTTACCCTCTAGTCAACATAGAAAAAAGGATGGAAAGATCCACATAGATCCACCATTTTTGAGCTGGGCCATGGCTTCATATGGCTTCTATGTCGCAAACTGTAAACGTTTTCCAGAGGGTACCACCCAAAACAGCAATGGTCATATAGTGGACTTTGGGGTATCCTATTTTCAGACAAAAGCATTAATATTGTTGTCAGGCACTTATGACAAGTCAATCGACATGATGGTCCATCTCAGTGGATGTTTTGTTTTTTTAAACAAAAAAATTAGGTCAGCATCCTATGAACGACCCAAACAGAAGTTAGCAAAAATCAGCAGCTAACAAGTTGGATGTTGTCTTTTATAAGGGAACTGCCACTGGAGTTTCTGCATAGTCCAAGGGATGGCGAATTTTCAGAAACAGGTCCCAGGTCTAGGCTGCTGATAGAATGTAGATTCGAACATAATGTTATACATATAGGACTACAGTATAGCTCCATTACTTTACGTTCAATAACTGTTTTGGTTGGTGGTTTTGGACCATTTGTTATTTTTCCATATCTTGGGAATGTCATCCTTCCCAACTGAGGTTCACTCCATCATTTTTCAGAGGGGTAGGTAGGTTGAAACCACCAGAATTTTGGACCACTCTCCATGGCTTTCCAACCGCCATAGCCAGGGGGTAATGTCCATTGTTGTCTTAAAAAAAACATGTTTCAAGGTACAAAACAAGTACCTATTATAGATATGACCTTAGGTTTTATATTCCCATAATGACCACAGATCTGTTACTAGACCATACTACACCCCAGAAATATGTGTGAAATAAATCGACAGAAACCCGGCCCCGGCATCGCGGTTGCAATCGGTTGCAGGTCACGGCCGATGTGCGTTTTGATGTGAGCCGTTTGGGACACAGAGAAACTTGGAGTTTGATGAGCAGCTTCACTATAGAAATATCTGCGAACCATGGTGCTGGTATATTTACCTACAAAACTGGGTGATTATCAGGGCCAATGCTGGTAAATATACCAGCACCATGGAGCATATGGGTATGGTATGGTTTGTGGTAGACATTTCAATCTGATTAATGGGTTTCATAAACCAATCTACAAAAAAAACATTGGGTATGTCGGTATGTCTGACATTGGGGAGATGTGTTTTTTTTTTGTAATGTTCATTGGAACATGGTGAACTGATTGATTCGGCTGATGTTTTTCTCGTCAGTTCAACCTCGCTTTCATTTAACAAATAAATGGTTTAGAACAGTCACAATGGATTTGTTCAAGCTGGTTACATCATGTTACATCCATACATATCCATACATTGGAAATCTGGCCATCAACTTACTGGTGCTTAGTAGGGAATGAGGGAATGATCCACAATAACTATCAACAATCATCCCATTCCCCCATTCCCATCCATTCCCTACTAAGCACCAGTAAGTGTGTTAATGTATATAGCTCTTGCTGTGAAATGAATTATTCATGGCTTGAGCCACGGGCCCTGTGAAATGGGTCCTGGGGTTTGTCCAGTTGGTCCCATGAACTATAGACATATCATGACACATCTACCGAATAAACTAGTTATAACTGGTAACCATAATACATCAGTTATCAGTTATCAGTTACTGTATCAACTATTAGACATATCTATTAACTGGTAACTATTAACTGATATGTCTAACCAGTTAACTGATTATAAACTAGGTTATAGACCCCCATCAACTATTAACTGGTAACTATAGACATATCTAGCATAAGCCAAAGTTACCAGTTAATAACCTAGTTACCCAACGTAGCTATATAGGAGAAGCCCAAGAAGATCTGAAAGAAAAGGCCCATCGTGAGCTTAATGTGAGGTGGGATTTCGTCCCGCCGACACCCGTCCTTACGGGTGTGCCCCCAAATACTTTGCAGGGGTGATTTGTTAACATGCTTGGAGGTTTAACTATGGAAAGTGGTGATTTAATGGTGATTTAGTGGTTTAACAATGGGTTAACAATGGTGAATAATGGGATGATATGTGTTTTACCCTCTGGTAATTTAACATGGCTATTGAAAATGGCCATTTAGTGAATGTGTTTTGACATGCTTGGCCACGTTGACTTTCTTTTTTTCCGCCGCTAGTCTTAAGTTACCCAATAATTATTGGATGGCTTAATTCCTACCAGACACATGGGGGATTTGCCTGTCTTGTTTTCTGACCATTGATTTTGATTTATCCCATTTGAATCAACCAGTCACAATTTTGGTATATTCTTGTTGCTTCAAGCGCATTTAAAATGTGTTTTGATGCTGGTTAGAAACTTCCTATGCCGGCTGCCCCAAAATCCAGAGCCATTCACAATCCCTCAAGCTGCTGACCCAGGAAACTGCCTTGCTTCCTGGTGGCTTGTGGGTGCGGCAGGCTTGACCTTGGTTTGGTACGTTTCCGAGGTCAAGTTGGGAAATGTGAAAAGCCAGATTAGTCAGCTAAACATTGATTGAGATATTGCTATGAAATGTGTTACATAGTTACATGTCAACTATTTTACCTAATGGCTACTAATGTCAACATTAGTGAGTTATTCATCAATTGTATTGATAACATATATTTGAATTGGGACTTCCCCATTTACTTCACTATGAATCAACCAATGGCCCATTAATATGGTGGTCGAACAGTCAGATTATTGAAGGGGGGGTCCGCAAAAGAGTGAGAAAGTAGTATCAGAATTGTTACTGCCGTATCGATACATCGGGGTACTATTTTTGAACCAAGTGTAACAATCCCGGTTTAACATTACATACATGGTTCGTGGTTTCAATTGGGGATGTAACCGGCCAATGACAAAAGGCGTGGCTCCGATTTCATCAATCAAACTGGTTGGTTCACATGGATAGGTTCATTTTGGCCCAAACACAGATTTGGGCCGCTTTAGGCATGAACGTCATGTTTCCTTGCATTTTCCTTTGTATATATGGCTACTAAAGGCATTGGGTACCCAAAAGATGTAGGAATGATCCGGGTCTTAAACTCCCACCACCCGTACCCATGCTGATATATTCATTGATATGCCGTTTTGAAACATGAATATTGCCAACAAATATGGGGATTTCAAAAAAAAGGGGATAGAAATGTAGCAGAGCTGCTTAGTGGTCGAAATGCTTTGTCACCTGGCACGATTATCCATGATTGATATTGACCTAATCCATTTTAATCCTTTATCGGGTTGGGTTTCATCCCCCGGCAGTATCTCCATTGATCTCCATCTTATCTCCATATTCCAAGAGTTGATATCCAGGAATTGGAAAACATGCGTGTGAAACATCGAACACATAATATGCGGAGATTTTTGCAATGTGGGGCCCCTATAAAATTGGATTATATAAATTGGTTTATTAACCTCAGGAAAACTATGGTGATATCATGTTCTACGAAAAAAACCCTAGACTTCACCGAGTTAGTTCAAGCAATTTAGCATGCTCGTAAACGAGGGCCCCACCTGGCACCATTTGATAAGAATGATAAGATAACCATGCAAAAAGGGACCCACTAGAAGAAGTCCGATGATTTAATGATTCAATTTATCGTAATGAACAGTTCGGTGATTTTCCATAGCAGCAAAACTACCACAGGGTAGTGAGTATTTCATAGTATTTCCTTCAAAAAAAACATGTTTTCTAGTCAACTGTTGATTGACTCAACCCTGCGATTGAAGATTGAAAGGTGATTCTCTAGCTTGTTGGTTGAAAATAGTTTTCACCTTACATCCCCGATTTGTGTTGGTTGATTGTTTGTTCTTGGTGTTTGTTTTTTTTCTGGCAAATTCACTTTGATGATACAGGATGGTGCCCCCCAGTTATACGATGTTATACGTTGGTTTATAAACCTCCTTCACTATAGTTATACCTAGCATAAACCAGAGTTTACCTAGCATACGCATGTAAAAATATATATGTTATTGCTAATGAGTTCTGAAGTTCTCGTTTTTGTCTGATTCTCTCATCCCAGTGCAGGTGGAACCCTTGCTGGAAGTGAGGTGGCCCTCTGGGGATGTACTAATCCAGCGTTGACAGAAAGGATGGGTTCAACGATGGAAAGCCTTCATTCTTACGCAGATCAGGAATGATTGTGAGCAGATCGAGTGGATTCTCCAAGTTTGGGCTACTTGGTTGTTCGACCCATCTGAATTCTGATATTTTATGCTATTTTATGTGGTTAACATGATAGTTTTTAGGCTATGTATAGCCATTCTGATTGGATTTACCACATTGTTCGACCCATCGGAAAGCCATTTTTGGTCGTGGTTAAACCATCCCAGGGTCCAACCAGGACTGGGGGTCAGTTTTTCAATCATGCCAAACGGGTATAACGGTATATCCAATAATAAACATCAACTAGGGATAATTTACATTGCTATTCCTGCTATTCTCAAGTGTGAACAGTTGTTGGATGTCTTCTTTCCACAAACAGTGATTGAAATGCTGGATAAGGTACAATATGTCTTCTCTTTGAACCGCAGAATTCCACAACATGGTCTGTTTTGGTTTGGATGTTGTCCGTGAATTGAAGGCTTCTCAATTTCAATAAACGAAAACTGTTGATGTAATGCTAACTGCTAACTCCATCTAACTTGCCAGTCCATTCTCACTGATTCATATATAGCTTTCGGCTTGTAGGAGTGTCCTTTTGATCATGTTCTTCAAACAATTGCCCTGTCAACAAACGTGGCTGCCTGGGAAATCCAGCAATCATAGACGAGTTTCCCAGATATAAACCTGCACTAAAAGGGGATTTTCCCATGGTTCCCGGTATTTTCCTACGAGTTTTCGACATGTTTCCCCACTGAAAATGTGGGATTTCCCAGCCAGGGGCTTGTTGCAGCTATCCAACGAAGCCATCTACTTTCAGCCGCATCCCAACTTCTCCTCAGAACCAGTGAAGCAGGTGCCGGGCGAGGCTAAATGTGTCGGGTAATGGGTCGAGGCTATTTCAGTGTGTAGTCCAACAATTGCGCAATTTCAACATGAGAATATAGAATAGACTACTTTCTTAATTATAGGATCACAACCCCCTAAAAGGAAAAGAACCATTTATTGTACCATCAGATTTTGAAGGCGGCAACGCATGAAAAAAAACTGGAGATGCGTCACTCCATTCTTTGTTTTGCTAAGCAAACACTTCGAAAACCAAGGCGAACGTAAGCTCCTACGTAAGCTCCTACATAAGCTTGGATTTCTACCGGAACATGAAACAAGTTTTTTCACACAGCTCACATATAATTTCTCTCATATATTCAAAATTATTTTCCCGCAAATTCATCGGGTTATATGAGTTATATGGATTTATATGGCATAAAAAATGGTATATAACCCATAGGATCCATGGTGCTGCCATATATGGTGTGCCATGGATCCCATCAACAAAAACCCAAGTCATGTTAGCATATATAGCACCATTTAAAATTTATAGTGAGTTTTCCCATGAAAATCGCATGGTGGATCTTTCCATTGTTTTTTGTATGTTTACCAGGCCGGGTAAACCTCCATTTTCCTATGGTTTTCCTATGGTTTTCCCATTAAAACCTCCATTTGGGTACCATAAACCATAAACATGGTATATAATCCCTTAAGCAACCCGTTTGGCTGGCCCATCTCCTAACGTAGGTGCCCTTGAGCGACGTGCTCCATGTCTTTCGGCGTGTCTATGGCGTCCAGGCTCCGTGGGGCGAACGTTGAGGATACTGTACGAACGTACGAAACAAATATCAAACAATAGTATTATGTAATATATTGTAATATTACCAACAATAGCAGGAATAGCAGTGTAAATTATCCCTACAATGTGAGGCCCCCCAGTTATAAGTTGGTTTATTATAAGCCCCAGTAACTAGTTCGTTATTTGCGTACCATAAACCATAGTGAAATTGGAGTTATGTGCACCAACTTAGCTATCGAACGGGGGCCTCACATTTTATTGTATAATATTATTTAGAAATACACATAGATAATCAATGTAGATATTTAGATTTAGATCGAGCCATGAATTGATTGATATATTATGCATGTAATGAATAGTTACATTGAAAGAAAGTAAGATAATATAATTATATATCATCGCGCGTATATGCATGTATATGTTATGTACAAACCTGGATGAGTCCGCCTAGCGCCTGTTGGATTCAAAGTTTGTCGGTGTTTGTTGATCGTGGCCATTAAACCCTGTGACTCAAGATACCTCCAAAAGTACTTGACCTCACTAAATGTGTTCCAAATTCTCAGATGGTACTTAGATCTAGAGGAATTTCATCCAGATTTGATGTGGAGTAGAAACACCATTCGGCCAAACATAACCCATAGGCTCCATGTATGCTATATATGGTAACATGGATCCCATCAATATACCCCAGTCATGTTAGCATATATACCAGCACCATGGATCCGTCATGGGTAATGCCAGGTATCTCGTTAAGAAAGACGTGCACGTGGTATGATGTTTGAGCTGAGCTGTGGCTCAGGCCAAAGCATTGGAAATCATCACGGTCCACGGGGGCTGTCTCTACCTTTGCTTCGAGGTGTGACACTAATGACTGGACACAGCAAAATCTGGTTATGTAACAAATTACCAGAGGGTATAGGGTATTATACTATCAACTCAATGGGATATATATATATACTGCTTGGTGGTTTGGAACGTTTGGATTATTGTTCCATATATTGGGAATGTCATCATCCCAACTGACGTTCACTCCGTGGTTTTTCAGAGGGGGGCCGGTCAACCACCAACCAGAAATGATGAACCCATGGATGGAATGGGAACTGGGAACCATCCCAGCTACTGTCCTATTGTTGTAGTGACTCGGAGGGAGTTTACCCTCTTATCCCTTTATGTACCATCTAGTTCTTTAACATAGCTATGGAAAGTAGCCCATTCATAGGATGATTTATGGTGATTTCACCATATCTTACCTATTGAAAATGGTGGATTTTGTTTATAGCAAACCGTTAATTTACTAGAGGGTAGTTGGTCATAGAATGTCGTAGAAATGTGATACAACTGAACTGCTTCAGCCCTCCATTTGCTATAGCTTATGTTTCCTGGAATCGATCCATCGGTTGCCTAAAACCACATTTTGCTTGGTGAAATGCACCTTTTTTCTGCCAGTTGGTGCCTGAAAAAAAATGAGCTAAAATTTGCTTTGTAACTAGATGCAAGTAGGTCAAGTAGAGTGTATGCTAGATATCTGAATCTACTTCTACTTACTGAATCTGAATGAAACTTACAAACCACAACTTGTCACCGGGGACTCCCTTAGGACCGTCCCTTGCCAGATCGCAGGCGCATCATCAGTGTGACCAGGTAGAAGAACTGCTACAAGAGCAGCGTGTGGCCAAAGTTGCCAGCCCTTCTTCGAGGCCAGAGATTCGCTGGGAAAGTCCTACCATGGAGGTTGCTCATGGGAAACAACCATCGAAGTAAATTGATGTAGTGTAGACATCCATCTAGATATGCCTAGATAAATTTGATCATGACCTCATTTCATTTTCCGTCACTGGAAATATATACTGGAATGATGGTTAGATTGCGGGTAATTATCCCCATAGCCGGCGTATGGTAGTTCGAAAACCTCTTCGAGGATGGATTTACCAATGTTCACCAAAAAGTATCCAAAAAATCTCCCAAACAATGTTTTGTCGGGAAAATATCACGGTAGCCTAGTTTCTCCAGCAAAAACCATGGGCGATCAGCCATGAAAGAGATTTTGGGGTCTGGAGAGGATGTGTATGCCATGGTATACCCCCAATTGTAGCCATTGAATAGGGAAAATTATGATAATCCAATGTTTTTTTTGGTACACATGGTACACTATTTTCATACAAACCCATTTATAGAAAAGTAAACTGCTACTTACTGGTGCTTAGCAGGGAATGAGGGAATGATCCACAATCATTATCAATAATCATCCCAGCAACCCCCAGCAACCCATCCATTCCCTACATTTAGCACCAGTAAGTTTATAGAAAAGTAAACTGCTATGGGTTGAGTGTGGCTCTATCCAAAAGGAGCGGAGTTGTGAGCCCTGAGCATTGAAACATGTGATGACCTCATGTGAACAGGAACGTTGGGCCATGTGTTTCTCAATGTTTAAAGTAAACATATAGAGGTTTCCTAAAATAGGGGTACCCCCAAATCATCCATGTTCAATTATTTTTATAAGATTTTCCCTTATAAACCAACCATTTTATCATTTTGGGGTACCCCCATTTATGGAAACCCCCATATGTTGTGTCAACAATTGTCACCTGCTTTTCTTTCTGTTTCTCCCATTGTTTTTCCCATCGCTGGCAGGTCACTACTGGATGATGCTGAAGGCATTCTGCAAAATGTGCGGAAGATGAGCCTCGTTCGGCCGGTGGGTATTCTTCTGCTTCTCGGGACTGTATGAATAGCTTAGTTATATAATAGTTGGAAAGGGATGCTATATCATCATCTGATTGGTGGTTTGGAACGTTGTTTTGTTCCATATATTGGGACTAATCATCCCAACTGACGTTCATATTTTTCAGAGGGGTTCAAACCACCAACCAGTTATAAGTGGATGGTTGGATTGTTCAGTCCGACATAGTGGATTTTTGTGAGAATTCTGTTTCCTTCTTGTTCAACCCCCAGGGTTTACCAAACTCGAGAATATCAGCAAAAGATAGCAAAAGAATATCAGCAAAAGATAGCAAAAGCGAATAGCAACATCAGAAACTGCAAGGCAAACTTGGGTAGCTGATGGTTAGTGACTCAGCCGTACACGCGAAATTGGACTCAGCCATACACGCGGAATCTGACTCGGCTGTACACGCGAAATCAACTCAGCCATACACGCGAACTCAACTCAGCCATACACGCGAAGTGTATCTCAGCCATACACGCGACAAGACAATGTTTTGGCCATAGCTTCGATGAGGACATGTTTGCAGTGTGTTACAATTACAATATGAGCAGATGATCTTGAGTGCATGCATGCATCATTATCATCATCATCATCATCATCATTCTCATCCTCATCCGCCTCATCATCGTCATGAACCTCACCATTATCATGACACTTCTAGCGCACTATCCCTTTGCTCCCCCACACTGTTTGGAGTCTGTTGCCGAGATAATAGACGCTGTAGACTGCTTACTGTGGATATCACCCATAAGTTTGAAATTCTCCATGTTTTAGAGACATACCACCATTGTTTCTTATTTTGTCGTACATGTTGTTATAAAAGCCTAATTGTTGTTCATAAAGTACCACAAGTAATACCTCTTCCGTAGCGATAACATGCTTCGAAATGTGGGGTTTACATTCCGCTTCCTTAGTGGTGAAATATCCTCATTCGCAGAGTTCAAATTCCCAATTTCTTAGGGATACATGCGCCGTCCGGGTTGTTTTGAGTAACTCTTTGATACGTTTGTGGTCAGGTTCGATGTGGGCACAGATGACGAACAAGAGCCACTTGCGAATTGCCGTTGATGGGTGCTATCGAGTAGTGAGAGAGGGCTATGCCCTCTTCTCGCTTGGCCTTCTCACCAAGGGTCCCGAATGGAAGTGCGCTGCGCGTGACATTTTCACCACTAGATTGAATGAGTGCATCATAGCTGTGGTGAATTCGGAGAAGAAAGAGTGTTGTCTCCGTGTGTTTGCAGCATGGGAGCGGGCCATGGAAGTGTGCCTTGGGGTACAAGATGCTCGACGTCTGGTGGACCAATTCCATAGTGATCAACACAAGGGTATCAGAGCGGCAAGCAAGGATTTCTTTGACTCCGCGACCATGGTCCTGGACTTTTCTCATGGTCCTGGACCCCCCACCGCCCCTGCCCAAGACAGATGACAGATGACAGGCGACCAAGGTGCAGTGCTTTTGTGTGTGCAGAGGAACATGAACGCTTTTGTCCCCCCCCCCTGCCCAAGACTATTCCTTCAGATGACAGGCGCTCAAGGTGCAGTGCTTTTGTGTGTGTGTGTGTGTGCAGAGGAACATGAACGCTTTTGTGTCCCCCCCCCGCCCCTGCCCAAGACTATTGCTTCAGATGACAGGCGATCAAGGTGCAGTGCTTTTGTGTGTGCAGAGGAGCATGAACGCTTTTGTCCCCCGCCCGCCCCTGCCCAAGACTAATTCAGGGTGCACATGGGCAGATGACAGGCGATGAAGGTGCAGTGCAGGGCGCAATGCTGCAGGGTGTCTTACTGGCTAGTGTGTGGCTCAGGCCTATGTGTGTGTGTGTGTATGGCTGAGTCCGTTTTGTGTGCGCAGATGATTTGTATCTGTGCGCGTGACGGAGTTAGATCTGTGTGTGTGGCTGAGTTAGATCTGTGTGCGTGGCTGAGTTGGATCTGTATGCGTGGCTGAGTTTTGGCTGTGTGCGCCGATGAGTTGGATCTGTGTGCGTGGCTGAGTCATTTACCCGTAGCTGATCAAGATAAGGCTGACCATGGCCAATAGCGAATGTTCCGAACGGAACTCTCATCTTGACCCATGTTTTGGAGTGCCCAGTCAGTCGTGAAGTGAAGTATTTGGGGAGAAGTAAACCTGCACAATTAGGCAACTGGTCTATCCAATTCCTTTGATATCTTTGATGTGTTTTGGGGAGAAGTCTAAGCGTCATGAAAAAGAAAGCAACAATTCATGTTTCCGAACCATTTTTCATGTGTACACAATCTCTCACAAAATAGATAGAACCAGTTTAAAACTGTTTAAAACAATATATGCCCACTGTTTTTGATTTACACGTTCCCACCAAGGCTCTCATTTCTCCTGTGAAATGCTTCCTTGGTGAAATCCAAAAGTTTAAAAGTTGATCCCATCACCAGATGAAGTAAGCCCAATAAGGATGACTTATGCCATGAATACTGTATTATATGGGTGTACATCCAAATGATGGAAACTATGGAAACCATGAATATTGAATAATGATGTTTTTTTAATGAATAACACCGTTGATGGGATGATGTTTATACCAAGCCAATAAGCCATTCTCAATTAAGGCTGATGGGATGATGTTTATACATGTTTATACATGTTTATACCATTTAAGGATGACCCTGTTTATGACTACGATGGCGCTTATGCATTGGATACGGGTCTGGGCTCATCCCCAATGGGCTGAAATGGGCTGATTTTTCCGAGGACGGCCCTGTGGCAATCGGGCGCGTGTTCCAACTTCCACTACTTGGACTTTCTGAATTGCGCCGCGGGTCGCTCCAGGCAGGGGATGAATTCAATGAATGATTACTCCGGAAAGGTGGCAACAAATGATGCAAAAAAGATCTACTGCTGGGCTTGACTCGGGGGGTGAGTCATGGTCCTTGCAAGGCAGCCGGGTTCGTGTTTCGTCGATTCCAGCAGGTTGATCCCATAGGATTGTTGAAGGATCAGGTACCCCCAGCAGAAGGTCATTCATCTGGGTAAATTTAATCACGACCTCACTGTTCTCCCGAACCCTGGTTTATCATGGTTTATTTTAGAGAAATCATCCCCATTCATGGCCAAACTATTCAGGTCAGTGAATTACTATAATTTACCCAGATTCATGTGTATCCATTTGTACATGACTCACCTATTCCAAAAATGTGGAATTCCCAGTCAAATTGATCAAATTGGGTTGCCAGAAAGCAGTAGACTCAGTAGACCCAATGCCATAAACCGTCCCCAACATGACCATGGTGGGACTTCAACCATCCCCAAATTAGTACATTTATTGCTGGGTTTACCACATTAAGAGGACTGTTGTTGTTCAACTGTGTTTAACCAAAAATGACTATATAGTTTATTTGATCTGTGTTTAATTGTTTAAGCAGCAGATCCTCTATGAATCCCACATTTTCCCTCGCCAGGAATGACTTCTCTCAGTACCCGGTCTTCCCATGGGTCATTGCAGACTACACCAGTCCCTACCTCAACTTGGAGGACTGCCCCTCCGGGCCAAGTCAGGTTTATCCAACTCGGTCACCGCTTCCATGGCAAACCTCCTGCTGGTTGAACTAAGTTGAACTATGTGTCAACGTTGGTGGCAAACCTCAAAACCGTCTCGTTGTACATACCATATTGTTTCGCTGGTAAGCAATTTCCGTGTTGTTTGTTGCTTAACAGTTTTACACAATCTATCACGGCTAAAGGTGCTAAAGCACAAATCCCTACTATCGATGTTTCTTGGTGAGATCCGATTTCTGGTCGGTCAAATCAAGCATTTTTTAAGTTGCGAAATCCTGATAACTACCTCGGTGGAACTACCCTCTGGTCAACAAACATAGCTATTGAAAATGGTGATTTATAGTGGATTTACCCATGAATGGATATGAATGGTGATTTTCCCATCCGTTGTTTGTAAAGGTTTCCCATTTCGGGTCCAGGAGCCCCGCAGCTTTCGCGACCTGTCCAAGCCGGTGGGTGCCTTGTCGGAGAAGCGGCTGACCTATTTCCGGGAGCGCATGGCCGGGATGCCGGAGAATCAGGAGCCATCCTTCGGTCGGGGGGAAAAAACCATAGAGAGATGGAAAAGCCCATGGGGAAACCGGGGTTTAGCCGGGAAAGGAAAATGACAATTATGATTTAAATGATGTGGGGAAAAGCCACATCATTCCACATCTATAGTCAGTTTACTGGAGGCGAATTGTTGATGTTTATTTTTGTTGCTATGTAATACCTGATAGTCGGATTCTCTCAGTAATTCGGGGGTCAAGCCTAGCCAATCCAAAGCCTGCGCGCCCTGCGAATTGGTGGATTTCATGGAGGGTATGAAAATGGGCATCGAAATGGTGGAGGAAAATTGCCACCTTTTACAATGTGGGCCCCCAAGATAGCTAACTTGGTGAACATAACTCCAATAACTATGGTTTATGGTACATGATACGAAGCAGTTGATTGGGCATACTTTCGCCATTTGCACTCATTGGGAAAGCATGGCAGACGGAAATTTTGTGCCTGCTCAACGTAGCAAGGGAGAATGGTGAGCTCAACGAGGTGACCAACAGCTGTTCAGCCCTTTTTTTGTCGTCCGTGGTGAGACCTGCAAAATCCTCAAGAGTTGTGTCCCTGAGATCCGTAGGTTCAGATAGTGCTGATAGAGCACTTGCATTTGCTGCATTGACACATCGGAGAATAGGATTTGCGTGAACATTTACATGAGAATCATGGTTTGATCATCAAACAACTAGGGTCTCCACCATCAAATAAGATACCAACAGAACCAATTCTCCAAATTGTATCTTCTGCCACCAGGAGCGCTTCCTTTATGGCACTCACTATTCCACGCCAGCGTGACCCATGCTGGCCATTTTGCCCTTCGGATCCCGGGGATTCTTATGATTTTGCAGATCACTGGAAATTCAATAAAATAATTCCAAAATAGGACATTTGGTTCTTGCTGTAGCTTAACTCATCTTAATTCCATTTTTATGGGATTTATATGGGATTTATATGGGATTTACCCCCTGGTAAATAAACAGTTGGACCCTGAAAATCACCAATTTTTAATGGAAACTAATCTGCCAACCCCGATGACTGGCAGGGTCGAACTGTTAATTTACTGGAGGGTAACTCATCTTAATTCCATGTTTGATGTTTTTTTGTTGCTGTGATTTCCGATATTTCCGCCGGCGGAATGAAGAAGTGTGGCGGACACAAAGCAATCAGGGCTCCTGGCCATTAAGTTGGATCTTATATGTGTTTATATGAGATTGGCAATATTGGTATAGGTCAAATGTTTGGGGGGTAGCCCCCACAAAATAGAAATAAATAGGATGGCTTAATACTATGACATGCAATGGGTATTACTATGACTATGACTCAACGACGCCCGGAAGAAATGTGCGTCTCCTTGTTTTACAGCCGCGGAGGTACGTCATCTACTGGCTCTTGCGATCAATGCCTGAGAGCTCCGTGGCACCGAAAGTTTCGTGGGAACTCTTTTTGGAGGTTGCAGGGCTTTTTTGAACCAAAAACAGAAAACTCCACCAAAGAGCAAAATAAGTATAATGTATGTATTGATAGGGGTGGTACAGTATGTGTGTGTGTATAAATAATAATGATAACCAAATGATAATAATAATAATAATGGTAATAATAATAACAATAATAATAATTAATAATATATATATACACATAAGTGAACTAACTTGTAGTTTAATACCTGAGTCTCTTTCCCTGGGGTAACATATGCTATTAAACCATATTGGACTCATAGGTAGTTACCTGTCCATGGGATTGGTTAGATGATTCCACAAATAGATTGTATAATAGGTTGTTACGTTGGATGGTTATGGGATTGGTGATTACATGACATGTATCTACGATATATACATATACACCACACTACACCACTATGTCCCATTAAACATCATAGATCTAGGGTTATTATTTACATTAAACCATATCAAAACGCCCAAATCATTGGATGTAAAAACATATCAGATAGATATCATAGAAGGACGATCTACGGTTACATTCAAAGCACCCCACATTACATAAACCCCCGGCCAGATGTCAAATCATGACCATGTTGAGGCATCATTCCTATCAGTACATTGTTGGTGAAATTCCATAAAATCTATATCCCCCCACCAATGATATCGTGATATATATATATATATACACGGCCATTGACCCCTGGGAAGCCCCAGGTCCGGGCCCGTAGGCCCGTAGGCCCGGCCCGTGGGCCCGTAAGGCCCGTAAGCCCGTGGGCCTGTAGAGCCCGTATCGTAAGCCAAGGGCCCGGGCCCGTAGGCCTGTAGGCGGGCCCGTAAGCCAAGGGCCCGGCCCGTAGGCCCGTAGGCCCGTAGGTTGTGATCCACAGGGGCAAAGATTTGCAGCACCAATTTGCAAGCCGCAGTGGCAACAAATATCAGCAAAACGGTTGCATGCCATATATAGACAAGGACAAAGCTTTGCTCCACCATACACATCAAAGCTTTGAATAATAGTTTGTATGTATAACTCCAGGTGTTTATTCTCTGTCCCTGTGGCTCCTGTGGCTTGCAACTTTGTGCTGCAAAGCGTTGCCCTTGTGCAGTTTTGCTTTGCTTTTGTTGCTGCAAAGCTTTGGCCCGGTGACTTGAAACTTGTTTTCCGTGGAGCTTTTACCTTCAGCATTGACAGCTGATTGAAATGAGTTGACAGCTAGTTACCATTGACTTGAATACGTTGAATGATCAGGCAGATTAACCGGGCAGATAAACAAATAGCTGGGCGGACCCCTTGCCTGCCATGATGATGTATAGTCAAACATCGACGCTCCAACGATCTGTCGCCCTGTCAGCGACGTGGTCTGCGACAACCTGTTCGATTCAACACGCCAAGCTTTCGTTGAAACTTCCGCTACCGCCTTGTGCTGAAGTACTGATCCTTTTGAAGGTACCTTGCAATTGAACTGGAAAGTCTTGTTCTTGTTTCTAAGTCTTGTTTCCAAAGCAAGAGTGTATGAAATCCGAGGGAATGTACTATTACCGGTTCCCGGCAATAGAGATTGTTGTGGTGGAAGCACTTTCGAAATCAGGAGCCCATTTTGAGACATAGGTTTTTTTTGTTTCAGCCTAAACTGGTGTTGGAATGTGACTGTACGCCACTGAATGTCCTCGCCGCGCCTTCAAGCTCACATGGTTCATGATGGTGTTAGTGAACATTATGTGGTGAGGACAGATTCAGAAGCATCACACGCATGCAAAGGTGTAATGTTTTTTAATGGAAGCGTTTCTCAGTACCTTTTGGACCCTTTCTTTAGCACTACAGACGCGAATGACCGATGCCAGATTTTGTGAGGTAGATAGGCCAAAAAAAGACACGCATACCTCAATCGAGTTGAGTTGCTCGTCGTCTTCTGTGACCGACATGGCTGACGTAGTTTTGGAAAACCCAGCCGAGGCCTGTACTGAGTGTGGAGGGGAAGGCGGCCGCATCCAGGCCCCATGTGAGTGTGTGCCATCGCGGAACGATCTCTTAATTTGAGTGCAGCGGTGCATGGCTGTGAATCAGGCCCAAGCAAAGGTTAGGGTGGACACGGCGCAAGGCCATGGCGTCCGACATTGTGAAAGCTGGATTGCGTCCAGTGTCGGACCATGTAGATGCAAACTTTGTTGGCCATCACATGTTCGGTGTTGAAGGGGCAGAGCAGGTTGGGCGGCTGGCTGCCCGGGCTTCGGCTCACCCATGGCCTTATGGCATGGCGCTGCAAGCGTCATTGTTGGCATGCAGCAATGGAGCCGCAGGAGCACCCCCTCTCCTTTGTCCTTAGTGTGTATGGTGGTCAACCCTCCGCAGACCCGGAAATCCGCCTAGGCCCGTAGGTCTAGGCGGGCCCGTAGAGGCCCGTAGAGGCCAAGGGCCCGGGCCCGTAGGCCCAGCCCGTGGGCCCGGGGCTGTCCAGAGGACGCTTCTCATACATACGGATATTTAAGTAAATACTATATCATTCACCATTATTCATCATTATATATTCAAAACTAGTGTGAATATATCATTTCATATAATATCATATCGTATCATATCATATCATATGACACTACCATCAATATTACATCACTATGAATGGTATTATTATTCACCATTTTACCACCAAAAACAAGATTATCATCACGATTCATCCCACCAGGGGGATATCCCAATATTTTAGATATATAGCAACTTAGTACATATTTATAAATAGATACCCTCTGGTAAACTAACGTAGCTATAGAAAATAACCATTATTAACGGGTAAATCAACTATACATGGCAATTTTCAATAGCTATGTTAAATTACCGGAGGGTATATACCATTATTCACCAGATATATCATCACCAGATATATCCCCAGATATATTCACTATGGGGATGGATAAATATATCACCTATCAGATAGGTATCATAGGTCCTACATCTTAATAGATATCATATTACCATATTAGGTCTTATGATCAAATCGGTCCTATCTACCATATTACCCTCTGGTAAATTAACATAGACCCTGGCAGATAGGGGTTGCAAAATTAGTTTCCATTAAAACTAGGTTATTTTCAGGGTCTATGTTAATTTACCAGAGGGTAAATCCCATATAACTCCCATATTAGGTCCTATGATCAAATACGTCCTATCTACCATACCTAATAGATATCATTTCATATCATTTCCCCATACCCTCTGGTAAACTAACGTAACTATGGAAAAATCCATCATTTTCTAGCGGGGAAAATCCACTATTTCTATGGCCATGTTCTATGTCGCAAAGTGTTAAATTACCAGAGGGTAAATCCCATATCATCCCATTATTCACCATTGTTAACCCATTGTTAAACCACTAATAACCATTAAATCACCACTTTCCTATGTTAAATTTCCAGAGGGTAGATCTCCCCTTGCCGTGGCCGATGTCAGGAATGCTCCGTCTGCACAACGGCCACTTCGACGCCTGGGCGCGGCTCTTTCGCAGCGTCCAAGAAGCCTGGAGCTCCGTCAACGACGCCGTGGCGAAACGGGAAGATTTCGGGGGAAAAAGTGGAGAACATGGCCAGGAAAACATAGGAAAAACGTATTAAAACGTTGGATTCATGGGGGAAAACATGCTGGTTTCTGATGGTTGAACTTAAGTTGAACCGTTTGGTGAAAAAACGTGAATTCGGAGCATTAAGAACTATGACAAATTGGGATTTCACCCGCAAACATAATGGTTTCAGCGAGATAATAAGCATGTAGAATTAGGTTAAACCAGGAGGTTCATCTGTGGAACATGGCGGAGGAAATGTTTTTGATGGTTTCCCAAATTTGTGAATTGCCTGACATTCTGATGTATCTTTGAAAAGATTTTCCATGGCAACATTATCCGTTGCTATTGAAACAAAAATGAAGAAAGGTTGAAACAACCTGCCCCAAGCATTCTGACACTGCAAGGGGATTCTTTGCAACACAGCTCTCTGCAAACATGTGGAGACCTAAGGAGAGTACCACATCTTTAATGGAACTGATTCCAGAGTTCTTCGTGTTGCCTGCACAGTGGCTGCTTGCAAGGAAACTGGAAGACCATTTCCGGCAGACATGTGGTTGCTAAGGAAGTTCCAGTGTAATGGAATATACAACCAACAATATAGCAGGGAATAACCAACTATAGTAGGTACAATATACCATGGCTATTAATTGTTTATCCCTGACATTCCCTGACATTCATTTTGAGGGCCCGCTTTGCTGAAGGGAACTTAGGGGGAACCCTTTGAGGGATCACTGCACGTAAGCAGTTTATCGTCCGTTTGCGGAGCTGAAAATGAATCATGACTGTCGTACCATCAGGAAGCCATAGGAACATACTCGTGGTACAGCAAATTGACAAATCCAAGTCATACCCAGTAGATTACCCAAATCCAAGTCAATCAGCTATTTTCAGCAAATTAATTGGCAAAATGAGCACCAGGACTGGGGAATCTACTGGCATGGCTGGGCTCATTTGCTGGTCGATAAACTGAAATCTAAAAGTGGAACCCATTTATGATGATTCAACCAGCCAACCGACCCACACCGTTTTTTAAAGGTTGTGTAACCTGTTTGTTTATTTTGTTGGTTCAATAATTGCAAGAGATGTCTTGTTTGTGGATTATATGATATTATATCGTATTTTAACATATTATATTATATAGTTGGAACTGATTACCCGGATTATGTGGCTATGAGTCAAAACCATGGTACTGGTATAGGCACCCAAAAATAGCTGGTTTATGGTATATGGTTGGTTGTTCACGGTTGTTCCCCCAGTCATATGGTAATTTCATAGGTTTCGAAATGGTTTTCACCCATCCCCATGTCTTGTTGGAGGTCTTTGAAACGACTCACACGAAGGTTTGGCTGGCCACAGTTTTTTGAAAAAACATCAAAGGGGGGAATCCTCTGGACCGGCACCTGACAAACTGATTCGAAACTTGAGAAACCAACAAATACAAAAAACAACACACCCTCTGGTAAACTAACATAGCTATTGAAAATGACCATTTATAGTGGATTTTCCCATTAAAAATGGTGATTTTCCATTGCTATGTTAAATTACCAGAGGGTACCCAAATGTTGCATGGTGCTGGAATATGAATCCCAACATTTGCCCTTGCCCAAAATCACCCAGTTTTGTAGGTTTTTATATACCAGCACCATGGTTCGCATATGGGACATCTTGCATTCATATTCCCTATTCGTGGAATGATAAGATAGAAACTGGTGCTGAAACCACCAATACTTTGCTAGTCTGGCTGTTGTTGGTCATACTTCCTATTCATGTTACTCGATTGGCATGTCTCGTGGAGACCTCACGGTGAACTGCGTCCTCTACATGCTGACCAGTCAGGGCTCCTCTCTTCGTTTCCAAAGCACACAAAATCGTGACACCACAGACTTCCACACACCTCCGCGAAGATTTGTTAGAACTCAAAGCCCATCAATCACCGTGTTATTCAGATGTTTGTTTGGGTGCGGGAAATGGCAATGGGGTATCCCCTATAGATTTGATGACATTCGAGCAAAATGAGGACTTTACCAAGGACTGAGTAACGAAGGAACCCCGGCGCGATTGCCTTTGAACAAATCTGGTTGCATCCCTGTTTCAAAACAAAGAAGCCACAGAAAAAGGGTCCCTTCGATTCTCATGAGTTGACCTATTCCATTTGAAACCAGAAGAAACCATTGCCATACAGCTACAATGTGCTGCCCCCTATAGTTATGTGTGTTGGCTTATAAATCCCATTAACTAGCTGGCTATATACCAAAACCCGATAGATTTCCCCCAGTGAAATAAACCAACTTAGTTCAGCTATAGATCCCATGAAATCGGCCATTTCTCTTGCTTTTTCAACAGTTAAAACATCTCCCTATGGATCTAAACACGGTCTGAGAAGGTACTTAACCCTCCAAATTATAGTAAATTATACCCCAGTCCCACTTCCTAAGAAGGTACTTGGATCCATAGGGGATTTTTTCCGATGGCAAAACGTGCGTTTCGTGCCAAATCGCAGCAAGGCTGGAGAATTCCCTCCACATCGTCACGCCGGAACGGCCTTTGGGCGATGTGGAACTTCCGCGTTGGGCGCCGTGGCACAGCGTTAGACGCAGAAGCTGGGAGAGTTCACGAAGAAAACCGTGGGGGATTTCACTGATTAAACGAAGAAAATCGATGAAAATAGGGATTTAACATGATTTAACCATGAAAACATGGGGGATTTCACCATAAAAAAACTGTGGATAGGGGGAAATTCACCATGAAAACTTGGATTCAACTGATTTAACCATGAAAACATGTGGATTTTATTGGATTTTGCTGTCAAAAGTTGGAACGAAGAAAAGTGAAGGGATTTGGTAACTGCTGATTATTGCATCGTGAGCGGGTAAGAATATGCAATAACCATGTTATGCTCCAGGTTTGATTGCTGGAAAATCCCGCAGTGATGCACTGGATGCCCTGGATGCTTGCGGATTTCTGTGGACTTCAGGTTGATTGGAAGCATGGATTGTTTTGTTCGGGTAGGACAGCTTCAAGACCTGACATGAGGCTTCTGAATGGATGACAATATCCACTAGCGAATCTATCGAAACTAGTGTTTATACGTGTATATACATATATAATATATATCATATATATATACATATATATATATACACATGAATGTATATATATATATATATTATATATATTTCATTTTATTGTTACCTGCTCCGACACCCGTTGGCCAATGACATTCAATGCTTTGAACCACGGGTTTCGCTCAGCACTCTTGACCCTCCACATATGGATGGATCAAATACAGCATAACCCCCATTGATTGGTTTGATATATCTGTGAACCCAACACTTCACCCAGCAAGGAAAAAAACAACATAGACCAACTGAGTAAATCCAAAGTGGGGGTACCACACTGTAATGTTCAGTCAAGTTATGTGGTTAGTATATTATATAGTAAGTCCTTACAACTGGGTATAATGGCTCATAGCCGCCATTCCCACAAGGCCAGCAGCGTGACGGACTTCATCTGCAAGCTGCGGGCTGCGTTGCTGGGCTTTGCTGGGTTTCGGGCCATATATTGATGCTTAAAATTGAACCATGTCACCTTATTATCAGCTAGTTCTCTTTTGACATTTATAATGGTCAATTAATAGTCAATAGTGGCAAATGAGGGGACATCATCGTCAGCTTGGTGTCTTGAAGCACTGGCTACTCCGGCTTCAGTGCTCCAACAATTTCTGGATTTCATCCATCTCGATGGACCTTACAGAGTCCATGCTTCCAGGCAGTTGGCACCTTCAAGAAGCTGTTGGCTAAAACAAAACTGGTTGGTGGTTTCAAACATGAATTTTATTTTCCATTTCATATATGAGATGTCATCCTTCCCATTAACTCCATCATTTTTCAAGCTGGTAAACTCACATAACTATGGAAAATCACATTTTTTAATGGGAAAACTCACTATAAATGGCCATTTTCCATAGCTTTTTTGTATGTTTTCCATTGCAGCACCAAGCAGAAAAGGTCAACGTCATTCGTGATTCCATCGGAGTTCACGATGATTTTTTTCCTCTTGGGATAATCCACCCTGGAGGTGGGTCAGGGTTAACCACCTGCATATAGAATAAAAATCTGATGTTATATAATGTAAATAATTCCTCCTATGTAATGTTTAATGGTAGTTAATGATAGTTAACAATAGTTAGTGTCAGCTTTGACAAAGTCCACAAACGTTCCAATCAAAGAACTGGAAGTAAACCTGAAGTCAAAACCCCAAGACGATTTATACTTCCATATGGCAACCCAGGAGAAAAAAGACACATCTAATTCATATAAGTTGTCTTTTTAGTTGTCCTTTTTCTCATTTCAAGTGACAAGTTGGATTGCAAGCCAATCTCGTGCTTGGGGCCTCCATAAACATCATGATTGCTTGGATGATCCCGTGATGACTGGCATATCTTTCAGTATTTTCCATCCTCTTTTTTGCTCCACGGTGCTGGTATATAAAAACTTTCCAAAGTGGATGTTTTTGTTCGGGCAAATGTTGGTGCGCATATTCCAGCACCATGGTTCGCATTTGGGATCATAAATCATAAACATTCATTGGATCCACATCCAGATTGGGGTACCACTTTCCCGCATGGTTTTTAGGTTGGAGAGTGAGCACGTCTCGCAGATGTTGCCTTCCTGGATCGACCTCATCTTCGGTTTCAAACAATCGGGCGAAGCCGCCGTGACTTGGACCTTGGAGGATTCTTGAAGATCTGTGCTGGAAATATATTCATATTGTAGGTTAGTTATACAGATATGATAATACGGGATTTATATCATATATCATGTATAATAATAGTATTATAAGTATAATGTTGTACTCTATTAGACATATAATTCTATGTTATATATATATATATTTATATCACCTATTTATATTATATTATAAATATAAATATATATATATATTATACAGAATCCCCAGTATATTCAGACGGTGCGCCCTTTTTTTTGCCTGACAACACCAACCCGCTAGGCTTTCCAGACCTACCACAACTTTCTTTCTCTACAGTCAGTTACATTCGCAGTTTTGGTTGGTTGATTTGTTTGGTTTCTTTATTTCTAAGATATCCTTTGTGATAAAACATAATGATAAAACCATTTGTGCTGAGTCAATTGACCTAGGCATTTGCGAGGGAGATTGCAGTTGACTTTTATATGTTGGTTCTATACATGAAGTCCGCATGAATCATCCATAAATCATCAGTAGTCCCGTAGTCACCACATAAATCATCCCGCACATACTTTTTTTTCACGTGTTAATCCTCATATTTCATCCCAATTTCTGATGATCAATTCTAATCCAAACAACAATCACTCAATTGTAAGAATTCATGAATTCCAATTTGTTTATGAGCGGTCATCAAAGTCACTCAAAAATCAACGAATTTACCAAACCATCGCCAATAATAATCCACAAGAATCATCCTGATTATCCATAAATCATCCATAATTTCTCATCCCCATAATTTCCCATTGAAGCCCATGAATTCCCAATATTTTCCCATGAAATCCCAATATTTTCCCGTGAATTAATTCCCCATATTTTCCCATTAAATCCTTATAGTTTCCCATGAAATCCCTATAGTTTCCCATGAAATCCCGATATTTTCCAATATTTTCCAATATTTTTCCCATTAAATACCCATAATTTCCCAATCCCGATATGTTCCATAAATTATTTTCACCTCCCCAAAAAAAAACGGTCCCCAGGTGAAAGCGGACAACGTCTTCCATCCCGTCTGTTATGCGGGCTCTGTGGGCTCCCCGGAGGAGACTCCACTGATTTTCGTGTCTCATGGGATAGTGTATAGATGCAAGGGTAATTATGTGTGTGTGTATATATATATACCCTCTGGTAAACTAACATAGCTATAGAAAATCACCATTTTGAATAGGTAAATCAACTATAAATGTGGTATTTTCATGTATTTTCTATAGCTATGTAAAATTACCAGAGGGTATACATAATGTATATATAGAGAACCAGCAATATGATATGTTAAATTAGCAATTGAACCAGCAATATGAAACGATATGTAAGTAGTATATATATATATATATTATATTTATTATATATATAATATGTACGTATATACAATGTATATATATATACATATACATGAAATATAGTATGGATCTATATCTTAACGTGATAACGCCAAAATGCGAATTCTGGAATTATGGATCTATACCATCTGGAACGGCGATATATGGAGGTTTCCATGAATGGGGGTACCCCAATAGCTGGATGGTTTACAAAGGAAAATCCCATTAAAATGGATGATTTGGAGGTATCCCCATTTTAGGAAAACTCCATATGACAACTCTGAAAATGAGCACGGGATAGCACGGGTCAAATGTATTGGACTGACAAATGCCATTCCCGTCATGGCGTCAGTCTTTTGACAGATCCTCTAAAAAAGGCACACCCCAAGCCTACTTTACTTTATGCGGATATAAATTGGTTTGTCTTCAAAAGACGGTTACCCCCAGATTGGATAGTTTTTGAACATCATTTGACGCTCAATTTTGTCATTGGGGCTGTACCACATTTTCAGACGACGCAAAAAACAAGGTCTTGCTGGTTTCATACATCTCATTCCTGAAAGCCGTAGAATTTCTAAATACAAATTGGATGCGTTCATCCACTTAAATCATCATGTTCCCTTGGTGAAATCTCATTGTTTCAGGCTTGGAATCCAGAAATCTACCAGTTTTCCAAGCTTCAAATCTCGAAATCCACCATTTTTCCACTATTTCTGCGCCCCCGGGACCACCAGGAGGCCATGAAGTCCTACGGTCTTCCCATGGAGGTCTTGGAGACGCAGCTGCAGGAGTTCGGGCGGATGCCGCGGCAGCGCCGCGGCGATCCGATGCTGTGGGAGATTTCGCCTCACCTATGGGAGGGTTTGGAACATTTGGATGATTTTTCCATACTATATGGGATGTCATCCTTCCCATTGACTAATATGTTTCAAGATGGTTAAAAACCACCAACCAGTATATATATATATTAATATAGCATATCATTTGTTCATATATATCCAATAATGGTAGTATACTACCAGCCATGGTACTTCATATATAATTATTTGATAATGGTAGTAAAATGGAACAATAAAAAATAAACAATCAACCATATTTTACATCTCAGCAAATTATAACGACCTCACCGATATTAAACAATACCAATGGTAGTGAGGTTATGTAAACAATGATTCATATATATATATATATATATACGTATATATCCAATAATGGTATTATACTACCAGCCATGGCACTTCATATATAATCATTTGATAATGGTAGTATAATGGAACAATATATAATAAACAATCAACCATATTATACATCTCAGCAAATTATAACGACCTCACCGATATTAAACAATACCAATGGTAGCGAGGTTATGTAAACAATGGTTCATATATATATATATAAGTATATATCCAATAATGGTATTATACTACCAGCCATGGTACTTCATATATAATCATTTGATAATGGTAGTATAATGGAACAATATATAATAAACAATCAACCATATTATACATCTCAGCAAATTATAACGACCTCTCAGAAAGTGTAAACTAACCATACTATGGGAGGTTCATATATATATATATATATGTATTTATATATATCCGATAATGGTAGTATACTACCAGCCATGGTACTTCATATATATCCGATAATTTATAGGTATGTATATTCTGATTGAGGGTGATATATAGTACCTTCTCAGAAAGTGTAAACCAACCATACTATGGGACAATGGTATATAGTATAATGGAACAATATATAGCCAACAATAATAAACAATCAACCATATTGTACATCTGAGCAAATTATAACGACCTAACTGCTCTCCCGAAGCCTGGAATCATGGTTAAGAAGAGGAATCATCCCAAAATGGCCCAACATTTCAGGTTCGTACACTATTATAATTTGCCCAGATATAGGGATTTCCTAAAATAGGGGATCCCCAATAGGGTTGGTTTATAATGGACACTCCTATTAAGATAGATGATGAAATAATATTATATATATATGTATATATTGGCATATAATGGAATATAATGGGATATATGGGAGTATTTTGGTCAACGGACTGGTGCGATACTCGGGTACTTTTATATGTTGTTATCAATGCTAAAGTGTAAATAATAATCAGCTAAAACTGAGATTTGTTTGGCAGGTTTCTCAGATTCACTTAACTGTGTTGTGGATATAGAATCATCATGGAGTAGACAGAATATGGGTGTATAATCCATCTCTTGACCATGGCACATACGGGGATTAAAAACTATCCAATCACCTGTGCTACAAAATTGTTTCAATCACAACATTCTGGATAATTATATATATATATATTCTTGTGTTTTTTGACTGTTACAAATGAACATCAACTATTTCTGATTGAGCCTCATTATGAACACACACTGAGGCTGTTCTTCGAGGCCCACCCTCCGCGACTGCGGACGCCAAAGTGGAGCACCACCAAACTTCAGGAGGCGGAGAAAGTTCGTGTTGTCAATACACTTGTCAACCAGGAAAAAACATAACAAACCTACCATTTGGGGATGATAGTTTTTTTTTTCGCACCCATAGCGATGGGGAAGGTGCGGGATGGGTTATTGTTGAATATACCACATTAGCCAAGATGTGACCAAGTAATTTGATTTTGACCAAGCACATTTTGTGATTTGACCAACGATATAGTTGGATTAATGGCGGATGTGTGATAGGAATGTTGGTTTTCTAACTAGGCTAACAGATAGATTTTCGTGCAGGTGCCAAAATGGATAAACATTGGAATTGTGCCAAGCAAAACTGGTATTCAACCAAGCAACTTCAGTTATTGAACAAAAACAATGGATTTTGACAAAGAACAATGGGGATGAATGGCTGATTCATGACAGGAACACTATTTCAGAACTAGGCAAACGGATGGATTTTTGATGAATACTATGTATCTACAGTTGCATGATGTTGGATAGCTCATGAAGCCAATTCATAGTCCTTGCCCTCTGGTGGGCGTTTATTTCGTGTTTTTTGTGTTTCCTTTTTGGATGGCCTATTGAAAGAACAGAAGACAAGCTTTTGTGGGAATTGCAACAAGAAGGACGGGCATTTAGATGCATTTAGAACAATCTATTGGTTCTTGAGGTCCACATGGTTTCGAGGAAATTAAGGCAACCTCACTGGCCACTGGTCACTGGTTGATTAAACTCAATAGATTGTCCAGATGTGAACACATAAGCGCCATCTGGGTGTGTTTAAATGATCAAACCTAGCAATGGCGAATTCCCATGTTTCATGGGAACATGTAACATAGGCTGTGAACGGATGCAAATGGATGCAATTTATGAATGTTGCATTCCTAAGTTTGAGTAACAGAAGGGATGATGGCGGTAATCGACAAAAGAATAGAGAAGTGATCAAGGATTAGCTTTCTACGGATGAAACTTATGAACCATCAAACACTAAGAATTCAATATGTATGTATGTATGGTATGTATGGTATGTATGGTATGTATGGTATGTATGTATGTATGTATGGTATGTAGGGTATGTAGGGTATGTAGGGTATGTAGGGTAGGGTATGTGTATGTATGGTATGTATGTATAAGTATGTATGTATGTATGTATGGTATGTATGGTATGTATGTAATGTATGTAATGTATGTAATGTATGGTATGTATGGTTATGTATGTATGGTTATGTATGTATGGTTATGTATGTATGGTTATGTATGTATGGTAATGTATGTATGTTAATGTATGTATGGTAATGTATGTATGGTAATGTATGTATGGTAATGTATGTATGGTAATGTATGTATGTATGTATGTATGTATGTATGTATGTATGTATGTATGTATGTATGTATGTATGTATGTATGTATGTATGTATGTATGTATGTATGTATGTATGTATGTATGTATGTAATGTATGTAATGTATGTAATGTATGTAATGTATGTAATCTATGTAATGTATGTATGTATGTATGTATTGTATGTAATGTATGTAATGTATGTAATGTATGTAATGTATGTAATGTATGTAATGTATGTAATGTATGTAATGTATGTAATGTATGTAATGTATGTAATGTAGGTAATGTATGTATTGTAGGTAATGTATGTAATGTATGTAATGTATGTAATGTATGTAATGTATGTAATGTATGTAATGTATGTAATGTATGTAATGTATGTAATGTATGTAATGTATGTAATGTATGTAATGTATGTAATGTATGTAATGTAAGTAATGTATGTAATGTATGTAATGTATGTAATGTATGTAATGTTGTATGTATGTATGTATGTATGTATGTATGTATGTATGTATGTATGTATGTATGTATGTATGTATGTATGTATGTATGTATGTATGTATGTATGTATGTATGTATGTATGTATGTATGGTATGTATGTATGTATGGTATGTATGGTATGTATAGTATGTATGGTATGTATGGTATGTATGGTATGTATGGTATGTATGGTATGTATGGTATGTATGGTATGTATGGTATGTATGGTATGTATGGTATGTAGGGTATGTATGGTATGTAGGGTATGTAGGGTATGTAGGGTATGTAGGGTATGTATGGTATGTATGGTATGTATGGTATGTATGGTATGTATGGTATGTATGGTATGTATGGTATGTATGGTATGTATGGTATGTATGGTATGTATGGTATGTATGGTATGTATGGAATGTATGGTATGTATGGTATGTATGGTATGTATGGTATGTATGGTATGTATGGTA